>CAUVYP010000015.1:0-530000 GCA_963556195.1 Sepiola atlantica
TGACTTTGTTCAAGTTGCGGATTTTTTAGGTTTGAACATAGATTATATCGCTTTAAGTCGGATTCCAAAGCATTGTAAATAGATGACTTTGTTCAAGTTGCGGATTCTTGATGTTTGAAAATAGATGACATAGTTTAAAGTCGCATTCTAAAGCATTGTAAATAGATGACTTTGTTCAAGTTGCGGATTCTTAAGGTTTGAAAATAGATGATATCGTTTAAAGTCGGATTCTGAAGCATTGTAAATAGATTACTTTGTTCAAGTGGCGGACTCTTAAGGTTTGAAAATAGATGATATTGTTTAAAGTACGATTCTAAAGCATTGTAAGTAGATGACTTTATTACAGTTGCGGATTCTTTAGGCATGAAAATAGATGATATTGTTTAAAGTCGCTTTCTAAAGCATTGTAAATAGATGACTTTGTTCAAGTTGCAGATTCTTAAGGTTTGAAAATAGATGATATCGTTTAAAGTCGGATTCTAAAGCATTGTAAATAGATGACTTTGTTCAAGTTGCGGATTCTAAAGGTTTGAAAATAGATGATATCGTTTAAAGTCAGATTCTAAAGTATTGTAAATAGATGACTTTGTTCAAGTTGCGGATTCTTAAGGTTTGAAAATAGATGATATCGTTTAAAGTCGGATTCTAAAGCATTGTAAATAGATGACTTTGTTCAAGTTGCAGATTCTTAAGGTTTGAAAATAGATGATATCGTTTAAAGTCGGATTTTAAAGCATTGTAAATAGATGACTTAGTTCAAGTTGCGGATTCTTAAGGTTTGAAAATAGATGATATCGTTAAAAGTCGGATTCTAAAGCATTGTAAATAGATTACTTTGTTCAAGTTGCGGATTCTTAAAGTTTGAAAATAGATGATATCGTTTAATGTCGGATACTAAAGCATTGTAAATAGATGACTTTGTTCAAGTTGCCGATTCTTAAGCTTTGAAAATAGATGATATCGTTTAAAGTCAGATTCCAAAGCATTGTAAATAGATGACTTTGTTCCGTTGCGGATTCTTAAGGTTTGAAAATAGATGATATCATTTAAAGTCGGATTATAAAGCTGTGTAAATAGATGACTTTGTTCAAGTTGCGGATTTTTTAGGTATGAACATAGATTATATCGCTTGAAGTCGGATTCCAAAGCATTGTAAATAGATTACTTTGTTCAAGTTGCGGATTTTTTAGGTTTGAAAATAGATGATATCGTTTAATGTCGGATGCTAAAGCATTGTAAATAGATGACTTTGTTCAAGTTGCGATTCTTAAGCTTTGAAAATAGATGATATCGTTTAAAGTCGGATTCTAAAGCACTGTAAATAGATGACTTTGTTCAAGTTGCGGATTCTTAAGGTTTGAAAATAGAGGATATCATTTAAAGTCGGATTATAAAGCTGTGTAAATAGATGACTTTGTTCAAGTTGCGGATTTGTTAGGTTTGAACATAGATTATATCGCTTAAAGTCGGATTCCAAAGCATTGTAAATAGATGACTTTGTTCAAGTTGCGGATTCTTGATGTTTGAAAATAGATGACATAGTTTAAAGTCGGATTCCAAAGCATTGTAAATAGATGACTTTGTTCAAGTTGCGGATTCTTAATGTTTTAAAATAGATGATATCGTTTAAAGTCGGATTCTGAAGCATTGTAAATAGATTACTTTGTTAAAGTGGCGGACTCTTAAGGTTTGAAAATAGATGATATTGTTTAAAGTACGATACTAAAGCATTGTAAGTAGATGACTTTATTACAGTTGCGGATTCTTAAGGCATGAAAATAGATGATATTGTTTAAAGTCGCTTTCTAAAGCATTGTAAATAGATGACTTGTTCAAGTCGCCGATTCTCAAGCTTTGAAAATAGATTATATCGTTTAAAGTCGGATTCTAAAGCACTGTAAATAGATGACTTTGTTCAAGTTGCCGATTCTTAAGGGCGGGGAAAATAGATGATATCGTTTAAAGTTCGATTCTAAAGCATTGTAAATAGATGACTTTGTTCAAGTTGCCGATTCTTAAGCTTTGAAAATAGATGATATCGTTTAAAGTCGGATTCTAAAGCATTGTAAATAGATGACTTTGTTCAAGTTGCCGATTCTTAAGGATTGAAAATAGATGATATCGTTTAAGATCGGATTCCAAACCATTGTAAATAGATGACTTTGTTAAGTTGCGGATTCTTTAGGTTTGAAAATAGATGATATCGTTTAAAGTCGGATTCTAAAGCATTGTAAATAGATGACTTTGTTCAAGTCGCCGATTCTTAAGGTTTAAAATAGATGATATTGTTTAAAGTCGCATTCTAAAGCATTGTAAATAGATGACTTTGTTCAAGTTGCGGATTCTTAAGGTTTGAAAATAGATGATATCGTTTAAAGTCGGATTCTAAAGCATTGTAAATAGATGACTTTGTTCAAGTTGCGGATTCTTAAGGTTTGAAAATAGATGATATCGTTTAAAGTCGGATTCTAAAGTATTGTAAATAGATGACTTTGTTCAAGTTGCGAATTCTAAAGGTTTGAAAATAGATGATATCGTTTCAAGTCGGATTCTAAAGCATTGTAAATAGATGACTTTGTTCAAGTTGCGGATTCTTAAGGTTTGAAAATAGATGATATCGTTTAAAGTCGGATTCTAAAGCATTGTAAATAGATGACTTTGTTCAAGTTGCGGATTCTTAAGGTTTGAAAATAGATGATATTGTTTAAAATCGGATTCTAAAGCATTGTAAATAGATGACTTTGTTCAAGTTGCCGATTCTTAAGGATTGAAAATAGATGATATCGGTTAAAGTCGGAGTCTAAAGCATTGTAAATAAATGACTTTGTTCAAGTTGCGGACTCTGATAGTTTGAAAATAGATGATATCGTTTAAAGTCGGATTCTAAAGCATTGTAAATAGATGACTTTGTTCAAGTTGAGGATTCTTAAGGTTTGAAAATAGATGATATTGTTTAAAGTCGCATTCTAAAGCATTGTAAATAGATGACTTTGTTCAAGTTGCGGATTCTTAAGGTTTGAAAATAGATGATATCGTTTAAAGTCGGATTCTAAAGCATTGTAAATAGATGACTTTGTTCAAGTTGCGGATTCTTAACGTTTGAAAATAGATGATATCGTTAAAAGTCGGATTCTAAAGTATTGTAAATAGATGACTTTGTTCAAGTTGCGGATTCTTAAGGTTTGAAAATAGATGATATCGTTAGAAGTCGGATTCTAAAGTATTGTAAATAGATGACTTTGTTCAAGTTGCGGATTCTTAAGGTTTGAAAATAGATGATATCGTTTAAAGTCGGATTCTAAAGCATGTAAATAGATTATTTTGTTCAAGTTGCGGATTCTTAAGGTTTGAAAATAGATAATATCGTTTAAAGTCGGATTCTAAAGTATTGTAAATAGATGACTTTGTTCAAGTTGCGGATTCTAAAGGTTTGAAAATAGATGATATCGTTTAAAGTCGGATTCTAAAGCATTGTAAAATGATGACTTTGTTCAAGTTGCAGATTCTTAAGGTTTGAAAATAGATGATATCGTTTAAAGTCGGATTTTAAAGCATTGTAAATAGATGACTTAGTTCAAGTTGCGGATTCTTAAGGTTTGAAAATAGATGATATCGTTTAAAGTCGGATTCTAAAGCATTGTAAATAGATGACTTTGTTCAAGTTGCGGATTCTTAAGGTTTGAAAATAGATGATATCGTTTAAAGTCGGATTCTAAAGTATTGTAAATAGATGACTTTGTTCAGTTGCGGATACTTAAGGTTTGAAAATAGATGATATCGTTTAAAGTCGGATTCTAAAGCATTGTAAATAGATGACTTTGTTAAAGTTGCGGATTCTTAAGGTATTAAAATAGATGATATCGTTTAATGTCGGATACTAAAGCATTGTAAATAGATGACTTTGTTCAAGTTGCCGATTCTTAAGCTTTGAAAATAGATAATATCGTTTAAAGTCAGATTCCAAAGCATTGTAAATAGATGACTTTGTTCAAGTTGCGGATTCTTAAGGTTTGAAAATAGATGATATCATTTAAAGTCGGATTATAAAGCTGTGTAAATAGATGACTTTGTTCACGTTGCGGATTTTTTTGGTTTGAACATAGATTATATCGCTTGAAGTCGGATTCCAAAGCATTGTAAATAGATGACTTTGTTCAAGTTAAGGATTTTTTAGGTTTGAAAATAGATGATATCGTTTAATGTCGGATTCTAAAGCACTGTAAATAGATGACTTTGTTAAAGTTGCCGATTCTTTAGGGGGGGAAAATACATGATATCGTTTCAAGTTCGATTCTAAAGCATTGTAAATAGATGACTTTGTTCAAGTTGCCGATTCTTAAGCTTTGAAAATAGATGATATCGTTTAAAGTCGGATTCTAAAGCATTGTAAATAGATGACTTTGTTCAAGTTGCGGATTCTAAAGGTTTAAAAATAGATGATATTGTTTAAAGTCGCATTCTAAAGCATTGTAAATAGATGACTTTGTTCAAGTTGCGGATTCTTAAGGTTTGAAAATAGATGATATCGTTTAAAGTCGGATTCTAAAGCATTGTAAATAAATGACTTTGTTCAAGTTGCGGACTCTGATAGTTTGAAAATAGATGATATCGTTTAAAGTCGGATTCTAAAGCATTGTAAATAGATGACTTTGTTCAAGTTGCGGATTCTAAAGGTTTAAAAATAGATGATATTGTTTAAAGTCGCATTCTAAAGCATTGTAAATAGATGACTTTGTTCAAGTTGCGGATTCTTAAGGTTTGAAAATAGATGATATCGTTTAAAGTCGGATTCTAAAGCATTGTAAATAGATGACTTTGTTCAAGTTGCGGATTCTTAACGTTTGAAAATAGATGATATCGTTAAAAGTCGGATTCTAAAGTATTGTAAATAGATGACTTTGTTCAAGTTGCGGATTCTTAAGGTTTGAAAATAGATGATATCGTTTTAAGTCAGATTCTAAAGCATTGTAAATAGATGACTTTGTTCAAGTTGCGGATTCTTAAGGTTTGAAAATAGATTATATCGTTTAAAGTCGGATTCTAAAGCATTGTAAATAGATGACTTTGTTCAAGTTGCGGATTCTTAAGGTTTGAAAATAGATGATATCGTTTTAAATCGGATTCTAAAGCATTGTAAATAGATGACTTTGTTCAAGTTGCGGATTCTTAAAGTTAGAAAATAGATGATATCGTTTAAAGTCGGATTCTAAAGCATTGTAAATAGATGACTTTGTTCAAGTTGCCGATTCTTAAGGTTTGAAAATAGATGATATCGTTTAAAGTCGGATTCTAAAGCATTGTAAATAGATGACTTAGTTCAAGTTGCCGATTCTTAAGGATTGAAAATAGATGATATCGGTTAAAGTAGGATTCTAAAGCATTGTAAATAAATGACTTTGTTCAAGTTGCGGACTCTGATAGTTTGAAAATAGATGATATCGTTTAAAGTCGGATTATAAAGCAGTGTAAATAGATGACTTTGTTCAAGTTTCGGATTCTTAAGGTTTGAAAATAGATGATATTTTTTAAAGTCGCATTCTAAAGCATTGTAAATAGATGACTTTGTTCAAGTTGCGGATTCTTAAGGTTTGAAAATAGATGATATCGTTTAAAATCGGATTCTAAAGCATTGTAAATAGATGACTTTGTTCAAGTTGCGGATTCTTAACGTTTGAAAATAGATGATATCGTTTAAAGTCGCATTCTAAAGAATTTAAATAGATTATTTTGTTCAAGTTGCGGATTCTTAAGGTTTGCAAATAGATGATATCGTTTAAGATCGGATTCCAAACCATTGTAAATAGATGACTTTGTTAAGTTGCAGATTCTTAAGGTTTGAAAATAGATGATATAGTTTAAAGTCGGATTCTACAGCATTGTAAATAGATGACTTTGTTCAAGTGGCCGATTCTTTAGGTTTGAAAATAGATGATATCGTTTAAAGTCGGATTCTGAAGCATTGTAAATAGATGACTTTGTTCAAGATGCGGATTCTTAAGGTTGGAAAATAGATGATATCGTTTAAAGTCGGATTCTAAAGCATTGTAAATAGATTACTTTGTTCAAGTGGCGGACTCTTAAGGTTTGAAAATAGATGATATTGTTTAATATACGATTCTAAAGCATTGTAAGTAGATGACTTTATTACAGTTGCGGATTCTTAAGGCTTGAAAATAGATGATATTGTTTAAAGTCGCATTCTAAAGCATTGTAAATAGATGACTTTGTTCAAGTTTCAGATTCTTAAGGTTTGAAAATAGATGATATCGTTTAAAGTCGGATTCTACAGCATTGTAAATAGATGACTTTGTTCAAGTGGCCGATACTTTAGGTTTGAAAATAGATGATATCGTTTAAAGTCGGATTCTAAAGCATTGTAAATTGATGACTTTGTTCAAGTTGCGGATTCTTAGAGTTTGAAAATAGATGATATCGTTTAAAGTCGGATTCTAAAGTATTGTAAATAGATGACTTTGTTCAAGTGTCGGATACTTTAGGTTTGAAAATAGATGATATCGTTTAAAGTCGGATTCTAAAGCATTGTAAATAGATGACTTTGTTCAAGTTGCTGATTCTTAAGGTTTGAAAATAGATGATATCGTTTAATGTCGGTTACTAAAGCATTGTAAATGGGTGACTTTGTTCAAGTTGCGGATTCTTAAGGTTTGAAAATAGATTATATCGCTTAAAGTCGGATTCCAAAGCATTGTAAATAGATGACTTTGTTCAAGTTGCGTATTGTTTAGGATTGAAAATAGATGATATTCTTTAATGTCGGATTCCAAAGCATTGTAAATAGATGACTTTGTTCAAGTTGCCGATTCTTAAGGTTTTAAAATAGATTATATCTTTTAAAGTCGGATTCTAAAGCATTGTAAATAGATGACTTGTTCAAGTCGCCGATTCTCAAGCTTTGAAGAAAGATTATATCGTTTAAAGTCGGATTCTAAAGCACTCTAAATAGATGACTTTGTTCAAGTTTCCGATTCTTAAGGTTTGAAAATAGATGATATCGTTTATAGTTCGATTCTAAAGCATTGTAAATAGATGACTTTGTTCAAGTTGCCGATTCTTAAGCTTTGAAAATAGATGATATCGTTTAAAGTCGGATTCTAAAGCATTGTAAATAGATGACTTTGTTTAAGTTGCCGATTCTTAAGGATTAAAAATAGATGATATCGGTTAAAGTATGTTTCTAAAGCATTGTAAATAGATGACTTTGTTCAAGTTGCGGATTCTTAAAGTTTGAAAATAGATGATATCGTTTAAAGTCGCATTCTAAAGCATTGTAAATAGATGACTTTGTTCAAGTTGCGGATTCTTAAGGTTTGAAAATAGATGATATCGGTTAAAGTCGGATTCTAAAGTATTGTAAATAGATGACTTTGTTCAAGTTGCGGATTCAAAAGGTTTGAAAATTGATGATATCGTTTAAAGTCGGATTCTAAAGCATTGTAAATAGATGACTTTGTTCAAGTTGCGGATTCTTAAGGTTTGAAAATAGATGATATCGTTTAAAGTCGGATTCTAAAGCATTGTAAATAGATGACTTTGTTCAAGTTGCGGATTTTTAAGGTTTGAAAATAGATGATATCGTTTAAAGTCATATTCTAAAGCATTGTAAATAGATGACTTTGTTCAAGTTGCGGATTCTTAAGGTTTGAACATAGATGATATCGTTTAAAATCGGATTCTAAAGCATTGTAAATAGATGACTTTGTTCAAGTTGCCGATTCTTAAGCTTTGAAAATAGATGATATCGTTTAAAGTCGGATTCCAAAGCATTGTAAATAGATGACTTTGTTCAAGTTGCGAGTTGTTTAGGTTTAAAAGTAAGTGATATCGTTTAATGTCGGATACTAAAGCCTTGTAAATAGATGACTTTGTTTAAGTTGCAGATTCTCAATGTTTGAAAATAGAGTATATCGTTTGTAAGTCGGATTCTAAAGCATTGTAAATAGATGACTTTGTTAGAGTTGCGGACTGCTCAGGTTTGAAAATAGATGATATCGTTTAAAGTCGTATTCTAAAGCATTGAAAATAGATGACTTTGTTCAAGTTGGTGGATTCTTAATGTTTGAAAATAGATTATATCGTTTAAAGTTGGATTCTAAAGCATTGTAAATAGATAACTTTGTTCAAGTTGCGGATTCTATATGTTTGAAAATCGATGATATCGTTTAAAGTCGGATTCTAAAGCATTGTAAATAGATGACTTTGTACGAGTTGCGGATCTTTACTGTTTGAAACTAGATGATATCGTTTAAAGTCGGATTCTAAAGCATTGTAAATAGATGACTTTGTTCAGTTGCGGATACTTAATGTTTTAAAATAGATGAGATGGTTTTAAGTCGGATTCTAAAGCATTGTAAGTAGATGACTTTGTTCATGTTGCCGATTCTTAAAGTTTGAAAATAGATTATATCGTTTAAAGTCGGATTCTAAATCATTGAAAAAAGATGACTTTGTTCAAGTTGCGGATTCTTAAGATTTGAAAATAGATGATAAGGTTTAAAGTCGGATTCTAAAGCATTGTAAATAGATGACTTTGTTCAACTGGCGGACTAAAACAGATGATATTGTTTAAAGTACGATTCTAAAGCATTGTAAGTAGATGGCTTTATTACAGTGGCGGATTCTTAAGGTTTGAAAATAGATAATAATGTTTACAGTCGCATTCTAAAGTATTGTAAATAGATAACTTTGTTCAAGTTGCTGATTCTTAAGGTTTGAAAATAGATGATATTGTTTAAAGTCAGATTCTAAAGCATTGTTAATAGATGACTTTGTTTCAGTTGCGTATTCTTAAGGTTGTAAAATGGATGATATTGTTTAAAGTCAGATTCTAATGCATTGTAAATAGATGACTTTGTTCAAGTTGCGGATTCTTAAAGTTTTAAAATACATGATATCGTTTAAAGTCGGATTCTAAAGCATTGTAAATAGATGACTTTGTTCAAGTTGCGGATTCTTTAGGTTTTAAAATAGATGATATCGTTTAATGTCGGATTCTAAAGCATTGTAAATAGATGACATTGTTCAAGTGGCGGACTAAAATAGATGATATTGTTTAAAGTACGATTCTAAAGCATTGTAAGTAGATGACTTTATTACAGTTGCGGATTCTTTAAGTTTGAAAATAGATGATAATGTTTAAAGTCGCATTCTAAAGCATTGTAAATAGATGACATTGTTCAAGTTGCGGATTCGTAAGGTTTGAAAGTAGATGATATCGTTTAAAGTCGGATTCTAAAGCATTGTAAATAGATGACTTTGTTCAAGTTGCGGATTCTTTAGGTTTAAAAAAAGATGATATCGTTTAAAGTTCGATTCTAAAGCATTGTAAATAGATGACTTTGTTCAAGTTGCGGATTCTTAAGGATTGTAAATAGATGATATCGTTTAAAGTCGGATTCTAAAGCATTGTAAATAGATGACTTTGTTCGAGTTGCGAGTTGTTTAGGTTTAAAAGTAAGTGATATCGTTTAATGTCGGATTCTAAAGCATTGTAAATAGATGACTTTGTTTAAGTTGCGGATTCTAGATATTTGAAAATAGATGATATCGTTTTAAGTCGGATTCTAAAGCATTGTAAATAGATAGATTTGTTTAAGTTGCGGATTCTTAATGTTCGAAAATAGATTATATCGTTTAAAGTTGAATTCTTAAGCATTGTAAATAGATGACTTTGTTCAAGTTGGGGATTCTAGATGTTTGAAAATCGATGATATCGTTTAAAGTCGGATTCTAAAGCATTGTAAATAGATGACTTTGTTCAAGTTGCGGATTCTTGATGTTTTAAAATAGATGATATCGTCAAAAGTCGGATTCTAAAGCATTGTAAATAGATTACTTTGTTAGAGTTGCGGATACTTACTGTTTGAAAATAGATGATATCGTTTAAAGTCGGATTCTAAAGCATTGTAAATAGATGACTTTGTTCAGTTGCGGATACCTTATGTTTGAAATTAGATGATATCGTTTAAAGTCGGATTCTAAAGCATTGTAAATAGATGACTTTGTTCCAGTTGCGGATTCTTAAGGTTTTAAAATAGATGAGATGGTTTAAAGTCGGATTCTAAAGCATTGTAAGTAGATGACTTTGTTCAAGTTGCCGATTCTTAAAGTTTGAAAATAGATTATATCGTTTAAAGTCGGATTCTAAATCATTGTAAATAGATGACTTTGTTCAAGTTGCGGATTCTTAAGATTTGAAAATAGATGATATCGTTAAAAGTCGGATTCTAAAGCATTGTAAATAGATGATTTTGTTCAAGTTGCGGACTCTTATGGTTTGAACATAGATGATATCGTTTCAAGTCGGATTCTAAAGCATTGTAAATAGATGTCTTTGTTCAAGTTGATGATTCTCAAGGTTTTAAAATAGATGATATCGGTGTAAGTCGGATACTAAAGCATTGTAAATAGATGACTTTGTTCAAGTTGCCGATTCTTAAAGTTTTAAAATAGATAGTATCGTTTAACGTCGGATTCTAAAGCATAGTAAATAGATGACTTTGTTCAAGGTGCGGATTCTTAAGGTTGTAAAATAGATGATATCGGTAAAAGCCGGTTCTAACGCATTGTAAATAGATGACTTTGTTCAAGTTGCGGATTCTTAATGTTTAAAAATAGATGATAAGGTTTAAAGTCGGATTCTAAAGCATTGTAAATAGATGACTTTGCTCAACTGGCGGATTAAACAGATGATATTGTTTAAAGTACGATTCTAAAGCATTGTAATTAGATGACTTTATTACAGTGGCGGATTCTTAAGGTTTGAAAATAGATAATAATATTTACAGTCGCATTCTAAAGTATTGTAAATAGATGACTTTGTTCAAGTTGCGGATTCTTAAGGTTATAAAATAGATCATATTGTTTAAAGTCAGATTCTAATGCATTGTAAATAGATGACTTTGTTCAAGTTGCGGATTCTTAAGGTTTGAAAATACATGATATCGTTTAAAGTCGGATTCTAAAGCATTGTAAATAGATGACTGTGTTCAAGTTGCGGATTCTTTAGGTTTTAAAATAGATGATATCGTTTAATGTCGGATTCTAAAGCATTGTAAATTGATGACTTTGTTCAAGGTGCGGTTTCTGAATGTTTGAAAATAGGGTATATAGTTGCAAGTCATATTCTAAAGCATTGTAAGTAGATGACTTTGTTCAAGTTGCGAGTTGTTTAGGTTTAAAAGTAAGTGATATCGTTTAATGTCGGATACTAAAGCCTTGTAAATAGATGACTTTGTTTAAGTTGCGGATTCTCAATGTTTG
This sequence comes from Sepiola atlantica, assembly GCA_963556195.1. Lineage (NCBI taxonomy): Eukaryota > Metazoa > Mollusca > Cephalopoda > Sepiida > Sepiolidae > Sepiola > Sepiola atlantica. The sequence continues at coordinate 11,281 of CAUVYP010000015.1, forward strand.
AAAATAGATGATATAGTTTTACGTCGGATTCTAAAGCATTGTAAATAGATGACTTTGTTCCAGTTGCGGATTCTTAAGGTTTGAAAATAGATGAGATGGTTTAAAGTCGGATTCTAAAGCATTGTAAATAGATGACTTTGTTCAAGTTGCGGATTCTTAAGGTTTGAAAATAGATGATATCGTTTAAAGTCGGATTCTAAAGCCTTGTAAGTAGATGACTTTCTTCAAGTTGCCGATTCTTAATGTTTGAAAATAGATGATATCGTTTAAAGTCGGATTCTAAAGCATTGTAAATAGATTACTTTGTTCAAGTTGCAGACTCTTAAGGTTTGAAAATAGATAATATCGTTTCAAATCGGATTCTAAAGCATTGTAAATAGATGACTTTGTTCAATTTGCCGATTCTTAAGGTGTGAAAATAGATGATATCGTTTAAAGTAGGATTCTAAAGCATTGTAAATAGATTACTTTGTTCAAGTTGCGGACTGCTCCGGTTTGAAAATAGATGATATCGTTTAAAGTCGGATTCTAAAGCATTGAAAATAGATGACTTTGTTCAAATTGGTGGATTCTTACGGTTTGAAAATAGATGATATCGTTTAAAGTCGGATTCTAAAGCATTGTAAATTGATGACTTTGTTCAAGTTGCGGATTCTTAGGGTTTGAAAATAGATGATATCGTTTAAAGTTGGATTCTAAAGCATTGTAAATAGATGACTTTGTTCAAGTTGCTAACTCTTAAGGTTTGAAAATAGATGATATCGTTTAAAGTTCGATTCTAAAGCCTTGTAAATAGATGACTTTGTTCAAGTTGCGGATTCTTAATGTTTGAAAATTGATGATATCGTTTAAAGTCGGATTCTAAAGCATTGTAAATAGATGACTTTGTTCAAGTTGCGGATTCTTGATGTTTTAAAATAGATGATATCGTCAAAAGTCGGATTCTAAAGCATTGTAAATAGATTACTTTGTTAGAGTTGCGGATTCTCGATGTTTGAAAATAGATGATATCGTTTGAAGTCGGATTCTAAAGCATTGTAAATAGATGACTTTGTTAGAGTTGCGGACTTCTCAGGTTTGAAAATAGATGATATCGTTTAAAGTCGGATACTAAAGCATTGTAAATAGATGACTTTGTTCAAGTTGGTGGATTCTTAATGTTTGAAAATAGATTATATCGTTTAAAGTTGGATTCTACAGCATTGTAAATAGATGACTTTGTTCAAGTTGCGGATTCTATATGTTTGAAAATCGATGATATCGTTTAAAGTCGGATTCTAAAGCATTGTAAATAGATGACTTTGTTAGGGTTGCGGATCCTTACTGTTTGAAAATAGATGATATCGTTTAAAGTCGGATTCTAAAGCATTGTAAATAGATGACTTTGTTCAGTTGCGGATACTTAATGTTTGAAAATAGATGATATCGTTTAAAGTCGGATTCTTAAGCATTGTAAATAGATGACTTTGTTCCAGTTGCGGATTCTTAAGGTTTTAACATAGATGAGATGGTTTAAAATCGGATTCTAAAGCATTGTAAGTAGATGACTTTGTTCAAGTTGCCGATTCTTCAAGTTTGAAAACAGATTATATCGTTTAAAGTCGGATTCTAAAGCATTGTAAATAGATGACTTTGTTCAAGTTGCGGATTCTTAAGGTTTGAAAATAGATGATATCGTTTAAAGTCGGATTCTAACGCATTGTAAATAGATGACTTTGTTCAAGTTGCGGATTCTCAAGGTTTGAAAATAGATGATATCGTTTTAAATCGGATTCTAAAGCATTGTAAATAGATGACTTTGTTCAAGTTGCGGATTCTTAAGGTTTGAAAATAGATGATATCGTTTAAAGTCGGATTCTAAAGTATTGTAAATAGATGACTTTGTTCAAGTGGCGGACTCTTAAGGTTTGAAAATAGATGATATGGTTTAAAGTACAATTCTAAAGCAGTGTAAGTAGATGACTTTATTACAGTTGCGGAATCTTTAGGCTTGAAAATAGATGATATTGTTTAAAGTCGCATTCTAAAGCATTGTAAATAGATGACTTTGTTCAAGTTGCGGATTCTTAAGGTTTGAAAATAGGTTATATCGTTTAAAGTCGGATTCTAAAGCATTGTAAATAGATGATGTTGTTCAAGTTGCGGATTCTAAAGGTTTGAAAATAGATGATATCGTTTAAAGTCGGATTCTAAAGCATTGTAAATAGATGACTTTGTTCAAGTTGCGGATTCTTAAGGTTTGAAAATAGATGATATCGTTTAAAGTCAGATTCTAAAGCATTGTAAATAGATGACTTTGTTCGAGTTGCGGATTCTTAAGGTTTTAAAATAGATGATATCGTTTAAAGTCGGATTCTAAGCATTGTAAATAGATGACTTTGTTCAAGTGTCGGATTCTTAAGGTTTGAAAATAGATGATATCGTCTAAAGTCGGATTCTAAAGCATTGTAAATAGATGACTTTGTTCAAGTTGCCGATTCTTTAGCTTTGAAAATAGATGATATCGTTTAAAGTCGGATTCCAAAGCATTGTAAATAGATGACTTTGTTCAAGTTACCGGATCTGAAGGTTTTAAAATAGATGATATCGTTTCAAGTCGGATTCTAAAGCATTGTAAATTAAGGACTTGTTCAAGTTGCCGATTCTTAAGGTTTGAAAATAGATGATATCGTTTAAAGTTCGATTCTAAAGCATTGTAAATAGATGACTTTGTTCAAGTTGCCGATACTTAAGGATTGAAAATAGATGATATCGGTTAAAGTCGTATTCTAAAGCATTGTAAATAGATGACTTTGTTCAAGTTGCGGACTCTGATAGTTTGAAAATAGATTATATCGTTTAAAGTCGGATTCTAAAGCATTGTTAATAGATGACTTTGTTCAAGTTGCGGATTCTTAAGGTTTGAAAATAGATGATATTGTTTTAAGTCGGATTCTAAAGCATTGTAAATAGATGACTTTGTTCAAGTTGCGGATTCTTAAGGTTTGAAAATAGATGATATCGTTTAAAGTCGCATTCTAAAGCATTGTAAAAAGATGTCTTTGTTCAAGTTGCGGATTCTTAAGGGTACAAATAGATCATATCGTTTAAAGTCGGATTCTAAAGCATTGTAAATAGATGACTTTGTTCAAGTTGCGGATTCTTAAGGTTGGCAAATAGATGATATCGTTTAAAGTCGGATTCTAAAGTATTGTAAATAGATGACTTTGTTCAAGTGTCGGATTCTTAAGGTTTGAAAATAGATGATATCGTTTAAAGTTGGATTCTAAAGCATTGTAAATAGATGACTTTGTTCAAGTTGCGGATTCTTAAGGTTTGAAAATAGATGATATCGTTTAAAGTCGGATTCTAAAGCATTGGAAATAGATGACATTGTTCAAGTTGCGAGTTCTTAAGGTTTAAAACTAGATGATATCGTTTAATGTCGGATACTAAAGCATTGTAAATAGATTACTATGTTCAAGTTCCGTATTCTTAAAGTTTGAAAATAGATGATATCATTTAAAGTCGGATTATAAAGCATTGTAAATAGATGACTTTGTTCAAGTTGCGGATTCTTTAGGTTTGAAAATAGATGATCTCGTTTAAAGTCGGATTCTAAAGCATTGTAAATAGATGACTTTGTTCAAGTGGCGGATTCTTAAGCTTTGAAAATAGATGATATCGTTTAAAATCGGATTCTAAAGCATTGTAAATAGATGACTTTGTTCAAGTGGCGGATTCTTAAGGTTTGAAAATAGATGATATCGTTTAAAATCGGATTCTAAAGCATTGTAAATAGATGACTTTGTTCAAGTTGCGGATTCTTAAGGTTTGAAAATAGATGATATCGTTTAAAGTCGGATTCTAAAGCATTGTAAATAGATGACTTTGTTCAAGTTGCGGATTCTTAAGGTTCGAAAATAGATGATATCGTTTAAAGTCGGATTTTAAAGCATTGTAAATAGATGACTTTGTTCAAGTGGCCGATACTTTAGGTTTGAAAATAGATGATATCGTTTAAAGTCGGATTCTAAAGCATTGTAAATAGATGACTTTGTTCAAGTTGCGGTTTCTTAAGGTTTAAAAATAGATGATATCGTTTAATGTCGGATTCTAAAGCATTGTTAATAGATGACTTTGTTCAAGTGGCGGACTCTTAAGGTTTGAAAATAGATTATATTGTTTAAAGTGCGATTCTAAAGCATTGTAAGTAGATGACTTTATTACAGTTGCGGATTCTTAATGTTTAAAAAGAGATGATATTGTTTAAAGTCGCATTCTAAAGCATTGTAAATAGATGACTTTGTTCAAGTTGCCGATTCTTAACGTTTGAAAATAGATGATATCGTTTCAAGTCGGATTCTAAAGCATTGTAAATAGATGACTTTTTTCAAGTTGCCGATGAATAAGGTTTGAAAATAGATGATATCGTTTAAAGTCGGATTCTAAAGTATTGTAAATAGATGACTTTGTTCAAGTTGCGGATTCTTAAGGTTTGAAAATAGATGATATCGTTTAAAGTCGGATTATAACGCAATGTAAATAGATGACTTTGTTCAAGTTGCGGATTCTTAAGGTTTGAAAATAGATGATATCGTTTAAAGTCGGATTCTAAAGTATTGTAAATAGATGACTTTTTCAAGTTGCGGATTCTTTAGGTTTGAAAATAGATGATATCGTTTAAAATCGGATTCTAAAGCATTGTAAATAGATGACTTTGTTCAGGTTGCGAGTTCTTTAGGTTTGAAAATAGATGATATCGTTTAAAGTCGGATTCTAAAGCATTGTAAATAGATGACTTTGTTCAAGTTGCCGATTCTTTAGCTTTGAAAATAGATGATATCGTTTAAAGTCGGATTCTAAAGCATTGTAAATAGATGACTTAGTTCAAGTGGCGGACTCTTAAGGTTTGAAAATAGATTATATTGTTTGAAGTACGATTCTAAAGCATTGTAAGTAGATGACTTTATTACAGTTGCCGATTCTTAAGGTTTGAAAATAGATGATATTGTTTAAAGTCGCATTCTAAAGCATTGTAAATAGATGACTTTGTTCAAGTTGCCGATTCTTAAGGTTTGAAAATAGATGATATCGTTTAAAGTCGGATTCTAAAGCATTGTAAATAGATGACTTTGTTCAAGTTGCGGATTCATAAGGTTTGAAAATAGATGATATCGTTTAAAGTCGGATTCTAAAGTATTGTAAATAGATGGCTTTGTTCAAGTTGCAGATTCTTAAGGTTTGAAAATAGATGATATCGTTTAAAGTCGGATTCTAAAGCATTGTAAATAGATGACTTTGTTCAAGTTGCGGATTATTAAGGTTTGAAAATAGATAATATCGTTTAAAGTCGGATTCTAAAGCATTGTAAATAGATGACTTTGTTCAAGTTGCGGATTCTTAAGGTTTGAAAATAGATGATATCGTTTAAAATCGGATTCTAAAGCATTGTAAATAGATGACTTTGTTCAAGTGGCGGATTCTTAAGGTTTGAAAATAGATGATATCGTTTAAAATCGGATTCTAAAGCATTGTAAATAGATGACTTTGTTCAAGTTGCGGATTCTTAAGGTTTGAAAATAGATGATATCGTTTAAAGTCGGATTTTAAAGCATTGTAAATAGATGACTTTGTTCAAGTTGCGGATTCTTAAGGTTTGAAAATAGATGATATCGTTTAAAGTCGGATTCTAAAGCATTGTAAATAGATGACTTTGTTCAAGTTGCGGATTATTAAGGTTTGAAAATAGATGATATCGTTTAAAGTCGGATTCTAATGCATTGTAAATAGATGACTATGTAAAAGTTGCACATTCTTAAGGTTTGAAAATAGATGATATCGTTTAAGATCGGATTCCAAACCATTGTAAATAGATGACTTTGTTAAGTTGCGGATTCTTAAGGTTTTAAAATAGATGATATCGTTTAAAGTCGGATTCTACAGCATTGTTAATAGATGACTTTGTTCAAGTGGCCGATACTTTAGGTTTGAAAATAGATGATATCGTTTAAAGTCGGATTCTAAAGCATTGTAAATAGATGACTTTGTTCAAGTTGCGGTTTCTTAAGTTTTAAAAATAGATGATATCGTTTAATGTCGGATTCTAAAGCATTGTAAATAGATGACTTTGTTCAAGTGGCGGACTCTTAAGGTTTGAAAATAGATTATATTGTTTAAAGTGCGATTCTAAAGCATTGTAAGTAGATGACTTTATTACAGTTGCGGATTCTTAAGGTTTAAAAAGAGATGATATTGTTTAAAGTCGCATTCTAAAGCATTGTAAATAGATGACTTTGTTCAAGTTGCCGATTCTTAACGTTTGAAAATAGATGATATCGTTTAAAGTCGGATTCTAAAGCATTGTAAATAGATGACTTTGTTCAAGTTGCCGATGCATAAGGTTTGAAAATAGATGATATCGTTTAAAGTCGGATTCTAAAGTATTGTAAATAGATGACTTTGTTCAAGTTGCGTATTCTTAAGGTTTGAAAATAGATGATATCGTTTAAAGTCGGATTATAACGCATTGTAAATAGATGACTTTGTTCAAGTTGCGGATTCTTAAGGTTTGAAAATAGATGATATCGTTTAAAGTCGGATTCTAAAGTATTGTAAATAGATGACTTTTTCAAGTTGCGGATTCTTTAGGTTTTAAAATAGATGATATCCTTTAAAATCGGATTCTAAAGCATTGTAAATAGATGACTTTGTTCAGGTTGCGAGTTCTTTAGGTTTGAAAATAGATGATATCGTTTAAAGTCGGATTCTAAAGCATTGTAAATAGATGACTTTGTTCAAGTTGCCGATTCTTTAGCTTTGAAAATAGATGATACTGTTTAAAGTCGGATTCCAAAGCATTGTAAATAGATGACTTTGTTCAAGTTACCGGATCTGAAGGTTTTAAAATAGATGATATCGTTTCAAGTCGGATTCTAAAGCATTGTAAATTAAGGACTTGTTCAAGTTGCCGATTCTTAAGGTTTGAAAATAGATGATATCGTTTAAAGTTCGATTCTAAAGCATTGTAAATAGATGACTTTGTTCAAGTTGCCGACACTTAAGGATTGAAAATAGATGATATCGGTTAAAGTCGTATTCTAAAGCATTGTAAATAGATGACTTTGTTCAAGTTGCGGACTCTGATAGTTTGAAAATAGATTATATCGTTTAAAGTCGGATTCTAAAGCATTGTTAATAGATGACTTTGTTCAAGTTGCGGATTCTTAAGGTTTGAAAATAGATGATATTGTTTTAAGTCGGATTCTAAAGCATTGTAAATAGATGACTTTGTTCAAGTTGCGGATTCTTAAGGTTTGAAAATAGATGATATCGTTTAAAGTCGCATTCTAAAGCATTGTAAAAAGATGTCTTTGTTCAAGTTGCGGATTCTTAAGGGTACCAATAGATCATATCGTTTAAAGTCGGATTCTAAAGCATTGTAAATAGATGACTTTGTTCAAGTTGCGGATTCTTAAGGTTGGCAAATAGATGATATCGTTTAAAGTCGGATTCTAAAGTATTGTAAATAGATGACTTTGTTCAAGTGTCGGATTCTTAAGGTTTGAAAATAGATGATATCGTTTAAAGTTGGATTCTAAAGCATTGTAAATAGATGACTTTGTTCAAGTTGCGGATTCTTAAGGTTTGAAAATAGATGATATCGTTTAAAGTCGGATTCTAAAGCATTGGAAATAGATGACATTGTTCAAGTTGCGAGTTCTTAAGGTTTAAAACTAGATGATATCGTTTAATGTCGGATACTAAAGCATTGTAAATAGATTACTATGTTCAAGTTCCGTATTCTTAAGGTTTGAAAATAGATGATATCATTTAAAGTCGGATTATAAAGCATTGTAAATAGATGACTTTGTTCAAGTTGCGGATTCTTTAGGTTTGAAAATAGATGATATCGTTTAAAGTCGGATTCTAAAGCATTGTAAATAGATGACTTTGTTCAAGTGGCGGATTCTTAAGCTTTGAAAATAGATGATATCGTTTAAAATCGGATTCTAAAGCATTGTAAATAGATGACTTTGTTCAAGTGGCGGATTCTTAAGGTTTGAAAATAGATGATATCGTTTAAAATCGGATTCTAAAGCATTGTAAATAGATGACTTTGTTCAAGTTGCGGATTCTTAAGGTTTGAAAATAGATGATATCGTTTAAAGTCGGATTCTAAAGCATTGTAAATAGATGACTTTGTTCAAGTTGCGGATTCTTAAGGTTCGAAAATAGATGATATCGTTTAAAGTCGGATTTTAAAGCATTGTAAATAGATGACTTTGTTCAAGTGGCCGATACTTTAGGTTTGAAAATAGATGATATCGTTTAAAGTTGGATTCTAAAGCATTGTAAATAGATGACTTTGTTCAAGTTGCGGTTTCTTAAGGTTTAAAAATAGATGATATCGTTTAATGTCGGATTCTAAAGCATTGTTAATAGATGACTTTGTTCAAGTGGCGGACTCTTAAGGTTTGAAAATAGATTATATTGTTTAAAGTGCGATTCTAAAGCATTGTAAGTAGATGACTTTATTACAGTTGCGGATTCTTAAGGTTTAAAAAGAGATGATATTGTTTAAAGTCGCATTCTAAAGCATTGTAAATAGATTACTTTGTTCAAGTTGCCGATTCTTAACGTTTGAAAATAGATGATATCGTTTAAAGTCGGATTCTAAAGCATTGTAAATAGATGACTTTGTTCAAGTTGCCGATGCATAAGGTTTGAAAATAGATGATATCGTTTAAAGTCGGATTCTAAAGTATTGTAAATAGATGACTTTGTTCAAGTTGCGGATTCTTAAGGTTTGAAAATAGATGATATCGTTTAAAGTCGGATTATAACGCATTGTAAATAGATGACTTTGTTCAAGTTGCGGATTCTTAAGGTTTGAAAATAGATGATATCGTTTAAAGTCGGATTCTAAAGTATTGTAAATAGATGACTTTTGCAAGTTGCGGATTCTTTAGGTTTGAAAATAGATGATATCGTTTAAAGTCGCATTCTAAAGCATTGTAAAAAGATGTCTTTGTTCAAGTTGCGGATTCTTAAGGGTACCAATAGATCATATCGTTTAAAGTCGGATTCTAAAGCATTGTAAATAGATGACTTTGTTCAAGTTGCGGATTCTTAAGGTTGGCAAATAGATGATATCGTTTAAAGTCGGATTCTAAAGTATTGTAAATAGATGACTTTGTTCAAGTGTCGGATTCTTAAGGTTTGAAAATAGATGATATCGTTTAAAGTTGGATTCTAAAGCATTGTAAATAGATGACTTTGTTCAAGTTGCGGAATCTTTAGGTTTGAAAATAGATGATATCGTTTAAAGTCGGATTCTAAAGCATTGGAAATAGATGACATTGTTCAAGTTGCGAGTTCTTAAGGTTTAAAACTAGATGATATCGTTTAATGTCGGATACTAAAGCATTGTAAATAGATTACTATGTTCAAGTTCCGTATTCTTAAGGTTTGAAAATAGATGATATCATTTAAAGTCGGATTATAAAGCATTGTAAATAGATGACTTTGTTCAAGTTGCGGATTCTTTAGGTTTGAAAATAGATGATATCGTTTAAAGTCGGATTCTAAAGCATTGTAAATAGATGACTTTGTTCAAGTGGCGGATTCTTAAGCTTTGAAAATAGATGATATCGTTTAAAATCGGATTCTAAAGCATTGTAAATAGATGACTTTGTTCAAGTGGCGGATTCTTAAGGTTTGAAAATAGATGATATCGTTTAAAATCGGATTCTAAAGCATTGTAAATAGATGACTTTGTTCAAGTTGCGGATTCTTAAGGTTTGAAAATAGATGATATCGTTTAAAGTCGGATTCTAAAGCATTGTAAATAGATGACTTTGTTCAAGTTGCGGATTCTTAAGGTTCGAAAATAGATGATATCGTTTAAAGTCGGATTTTAAAGCATTGTAAATAGATGACTTTGTTCAAGTGGCCGATACTTTAGGTTTGAAAATAGATGATATCGTTTAAAGTTGGATTCTAAAGCATTGTAAATAGATGACTTTGTTCAAGTTGCGGTTTCTTAAGGTTTAAAAATAGATGATATCGTTTAATGTCGGATTCTAAAGCATTGTTAATAGATGACTTTGTTCAAGTGGCGGACTCTTAAGGTTTGAAAATAGATTATATTGTTTAAAGTGCGATTCTAAAGCATTGTAAGTAGATGACTTTATTACAGTTGCGGATTCTTAAGGTTTAAAAAGAGATGATATTGTTTAAAGTCGCATTCTAAAGCATTGTAAATAGATTACTTTGTTCAAGTTGCCGATTCTTAACGTTTGAAAATAGATGATATCGTTTAAAGTCGGATTCTAAAGCATTGTAAATAGATGACTTTGTTCAAGTTGCCGATGCATAAGGTTTGAAAATAGATGATATCGTTTAAAGTCGGATTCTAAAGTATTGTAAATAGATGACTTTGTTCAAGTTGCGGATTCTTAAGGTTTGAAAATAGATGATATCGTTTAAAGTCGGATTATAACGCATTGTAAATAGATGACTTTGTTCAAGTTGCGGATTCTTAAGGTTTGAAAATAGATGATATCGTTTAAAGTCGGATTCTAAAGTATTGTAAATAGATGACTTTTTCAAGTTGCGGATTCTTTAGGTTTGAAAATAGATGATATCGTTTAAAATCGGATTCTAAAGCATTGTAAATAGATGACTTTGTTCAGGTTGCGAGTTCTTTAGGTTTGAAAATAGATGATATCGTTTAAAGTCGGATTCTAAAGCATTGTAAATAGATGACTTTGTTCAAGTTGCCGATTCTTTAGCTTTGAAAATAGATGATATCGTTTAAAGTCGGATTCCAAAGCATTGTAAATAGATGACTTTGTTCAAGTTACCGGATCTGAAGGTTTTAAAATAGATGATATCGTTTCAAGTCAGATTCTAAAGCATTGTAAATTAAGGACTTGTTCAAGTTGCCGATTCTTAAGGTTTGAAAATAGATGATATCGTTTAAAGTTCGATTCTAAAGCATTGTAAATAGATGACTTTGTTCAAGTTGCCGATACTTAAGGATTGAAAATAGATGATATCGGTTAAAGTCGCATTCTAAAGCATTGTAAATAGATGACTTTGTTCAAGTTGCGGACTCTGATAGTTTGAAAATAGATTATATCGTTTAAAGTCGGATTCTAAAGCATTGTTAATAGATGACTTTGTTCAAGTTGCGGATTCTTAAGGTTTGAAAATAGATGATATTGTTTTAAGTCGGATTCTAAAGCATTGTAAATAGATGACTTTGTTCAAGTTGCGGATTCTTAAGGTTGGAAAATAGATGATATCGTTTAAAGTCGCATTCTAAAGCATTGTAAAAAGATGTCTTTGTTCAAGTTGCGGATTCTTAAGAGTACAAATAGATCATATCGTTTAAAGTCGGATTCTAAAGCATTGTAAATAGATGACTTTGTTCTAGTTGCGGATTCTTAAGGTTGGCAAATAGATGATATCGTTTAAAGTCGGATTCTAAAGTATTGTAAATAGATGACTTTGTTCAAGTGTCGGATTCTTAAGGTTTGAAAATAGATGATATCGTTTAAAGTTGGATTCTAAAGCATTGTAAATAGATGACTTTGTTCAAGTTGCGGATTCTTAAGGTTTGAAAATAGATGATATCGTTTAAAGTCGGATTCTAAAGCATTGGAAATAGATGACATTGTTCAAGTTGCGAGTTCTTAAGGTTTAAAACTAGATGATATCGTTTAATGTCGGATACTAAAGCATTGTAAATAGATTACTATGTTCAAGTTCCGTATTCTTAAGGTTTGAAAATAGATGATATTTTTTAAAGTCGGATTATAAAGCATTGTAAATAGATGACTTTGTTCAAGTTGCGGATTCTTTAGGTTTGAAAATAGATGATACCGTTTCAAGTCGGATTTTAAAGCATTGTAAATAGATGACTTTGTTCAAGTTGCGGATTCTTAAGGTTTGAAAATAGATGATATCGTTTAAAGTCGGATTCTAAAGCATTGTAAATAGATGACTTTGTTCAAGTTGCGGATTCTTAAGGTTCGAAAATAGATGATATCGTTAAAAGTCGGATTTTAAAGCATTGTAAATAGATGACTTTGTTCAAGTTGCCGATTCTTAAGCTTTGAAAATAGATTATATCGTTTAAAGTCGGATTCCAAAGCATTGTAAATAGATGACTTTGTTCAAGTTGCCGATTCTTAAGGTTTGAAAATAGATGATACCGTTTCAAGTCGGATTCTAAAGCATTGTAAATTAATGACTTGTTCAAGTCGCCGATTCTCAAGCTTTGAAAGTAGATGATATCGTTTACAGTCGGATTCTAAAGCACTGTAAATAGATGACTTTGTTCAAGTTGCCGATTCTTAAGGTTTGAAAATAGATGATATCGTTAAAAGTTCGATTCTAAAGCATTGTAAATAGATGACTTTGTTCAAGTTGCCGATTCTTAAGGATTGAAAATAGATGATATCGTTTAAAGTCGGATTCTAAAGCATTGTAAATAGATGACTTTGTTAAAGTTGTCGATTCTTAAGGATTGAACATAGATGATATCGGTTAATATCGGATTCTAAAGCATTGTAAATAGATGACTTTGTTCAAGTTGCGGACTCTGATGGGTTGAAAATAGATTATATCGTTTAAAGTCGGATTCTAAAGCATTGTTAATAGATGACTTTGTTCAAGTTGCGGATTCTTAAGGTTTGAAAATAGATGATATTGTTTTAAGTCGGATTCTAAAGCATTGTAAATAGAGGACTTTGTTCAAGTTGCGGATTCTTAAGGTTTGAAAATAGATGATATCGTTTAAAGTCGGATTCTAAAGCATTGTAAATAGATGACTGTGTACAAGTTGCGGATTCTTAAGGTTTGAAAATAGATGATATCGTTTAAGATCGGATTCCAAACCATTGTAAATAGATGACTTTGTTAAGTTGCGGATTCTTAAGGTTTGAAAATAGATGATATCGTTTAAAGTCGGATTCTACAGCATTGTAAATAGATGACTTTGTTCAAGTGGCCGATACTTTAGGTTTGAAAATAGATGATATCGTTTATAGTCGGATTCTAAAGCATTGTAAATAGATGACCTTGTTCACGTTGCGGAAGCTTGATGTTTGAAAATAAATGACATAGTTTAAAGTCGGATTCTAAAGCATTGTAAATAGATGACTTTGTTCAAGTTGCGGATTCTTAAGGTTTGAAAATAGATGATATCGTTTAAAGTCGGATTCTAAAGCATTGTAAATAGATGACTTTGTTCAAGTGGCAGACTCTTAAGGTTTGAAAATAGATGATATTGTTTAAAGTACGATTCTAAAGCATTGTAAGTAGATGACTTTATTAAAGTTGCGGATTCTTAAGGTTTGAAAATAGATGACATTGTTTAAAGTCGCATTCTAAAGCATTGTAAATAGATGACTTTGTTCAAGTTGCGGATTCTTAAGGTTTGAATATAGATGATATCGGTTTAAGTCGGAGTATAAAGCATTGTAAATAGATAACTTTGTTCAAGTTGCGGATTCTTAAGGTTTGAAAATAGATGATATCGTTTAAAGTCTGATTCTAACGCATTGTAAATAGATGACTTTGTTCAAGTTGCGGATTCTTTAGGTTTGAAAATAGATGATATCGTTTAAAGTCGGATTCTAAAGCATTGTAAATAGATGACTTTGTTCAAGTTGCGGATTCTTAAGGTTTGAAAATAGATGATATCGTTTAAAGTCGGATTCTAAAGCATTGTAAATAAATGACTTTGTTCAAGTTGCGGATTCTTAAGGTTTGAAAATAGATGATATCCTTTAAAGTCGGATTCTAAAGCATTGTAAATAGATGACTTTGTTCAAGTTGCGAGTTCTTAAGGTTTGAAAATAGATGATATCGTTTAAAGTCGGATTCTAAAGCATTGTAAATAGATGACTTTGTTCAAGTTGCGGATTCTTAAGGTTTGAAAATAGAAGATGATGTTTAAAGTAGGATTCAAAAGCATTGTAAATAGATGACTTCGTTCAAGTTGCGGATTCTTAAGGTTTGAAAATAGATGATATCGTTTAAAGTCGGATTCTACAGCATTGTAAATAGATGACTTTGTTCAAGTGGCCGATACTTTAGGTTTGAAAATAGATGATATCGTTTGAAGTCGGATTCTAAAGCATTGTAAATAGATGACTTTGTTCAAGTTGCCGATTCTTAAGCTTTTAAAATAGATTATATCGTTTAAAGTCGGAGTCCAAAGCATTGTAAATAGATGACTTTGTTCAAGTTGCGGATTCTTAAGGTTTGAAAATAGATGATATCGCTTAAAGTGTGATTCTTAAGCATTGTAAATAGATGACTTGTTCAAGTTGCCGATTCTTAAGCTTTGAAAATAGATGATATAGTTTAAAGTCGGATTCTAAAGCATTGTAAATAGATGACTTTGTTCAAGTTGCGGATTCTTAAGGTTTGAAAATAGATGATATCGTTTAAAGTCGGATTCTAAAGTATTGTAAATAGATGACTTTGTTCAAGTGTCGGATTCTTTAGGTTTGAAAATAGATGATATCGTTTAAAGTCGGATTCTAAAGCATTGTAAATAGATGACTTTGTTCAAGTTGCGGATTCTTAAGGTTTGAAAATAGATGATATCGTTTAAAGTCGCATTCTAAAGCATTGTAAATAGAGGACTTTGTTCAAGTTTCGAGTTCTTAAGGTTTAAAACTAGATGATATCGTTTAATGTCGGATACTAAAGCATTGTAAATAGATTACTATGTTCAAGTTACGTATTCTTAAGGTTTGAAAATAGATGATATAAATTAAAGTCGGATTATAAAGCATTTGTTCAAGTTGCGGATTTTTTAAGGTTTGAAAATAGATGATATCGTTTAAAGTCAGATTCTAAAGTATTGTAAATTGATGACTTTGTTCAAGTTGCCGATTCTTAAGCTTTGAAAATAGATGATATCGTTTAAAGTCGGATTCTAAAGCATTGTAAATAGATGACTTTGTTCAAGTTGCCGATTCTTAAGGTTTTAAAATAGATAATATAGTTTCAAGTCGGATTCTAAAGCATTTCAAATCAATGACTTGTTCAAGTCGCCGATTCTCAAGCTTTGAAAATAGATGATATCGTTTAAAGTCGGATTCTAAAGCACTGTAAATAGATGACTTTGTTCAAGTTGCCGATTCTTAAAGTTTGAAAATAGATGATATCGTTTAAAGTTCGATTCTAAAGCATTGTAAATAGATGACTTTGTACAAGTTGCCGATTCTTAAGAATTGAAAATAGATGATATCGTTTAAAGTCGGATTCTAAAGCATTGTAAATAGATGACTTTGTTCAAGTTGCCGATTCTTAAGGATTGAAAATAGATGATATCGGTTAAAGTCGTATTCTAAAGCATTGTAAATAGATGACTTTGTTCAAGTTGCGGATTCTTAAGCTTTGAAAATTGATGATATCGTTTAAAGTCGGATTCTAAAGCATTGTAAATAGATAACTGTGTTCAAGTTGCGGATTCTTAAAGTTTGAAAATAGATGATATCGTTTAAGATCGGATTCCAAACAATTGTAAATAGATGACTTTGTTCAAGTTGCGGATTCTTAAGGTTTGAAAATAGATGATATCGTTTAAAGTCGGATTCTACAGCATTGTAAATAGATGACTTTGTTCAAGTGGCCGATACTTAAGGTTTGAAAATAGATGATATCGTTTAAAGTCGGATTCTAAAGCATTGTAAATAGATGACTTTGTTCAAGTTGCCGATACTTAAGGATTAAAAATAGATAATATCGGTTAAAGTCGGATTCTAAAGCATTGTAAATAGATGACATGGTTCACGTTGCGGACTCTGATAGTTTGAAAATAGATTATATCGTTAAAAGTCGGATTCTAAAGCATTGTTAATAGATCACTTTGTTCAAGTTGCGGATTCTTAAGGTTTGAAAATAGATGATATTGTTTTAAGTCGGATTCTAAAGCATTGTAAGTTGATGACTTTATTCAAGTTGCGGATTCTTAAGCTTTGAAAATTGATGATATCGTTTAAAGTCGGATTCTAAAGCATTGTAAATAGATAACTGTGTTCAAGTTGCGGATTCTTAAAGTTTGAAAATAGATGATATCGTTTAAGATCGGATTCCAAACAATTGTAAATAGATGACTTTGTTCAAGTTGCGGATTCTTAAGGTTTGAAAATAGATGATATCGTTTAAAGTCGGATTCTACAGCATTGTAAATAGATGACTTTGTTCAAGTGGCCGATACTTAAGGTTTGAAAATAGATGATATCGTTTAAAGTCGGATTCTAAAGCATTGTAAATAGATGACTTTGTTCAAGTTGCCGATACTTAAGGATTAAAAATAGATAATATCGGTTAAAGTCGGATTCTAAAGCATTGTAAATAGATGACATGGTTCACGTTGCGGACTCTGATAGTTTGAAAATAGATTATATCGTTAAAAGTCGGATTCTAAAGCATTGTTAATAGATCACTTTGTTCAAGTTGCGGATTCTTAAGGTTTGAAAATAGATGATATTGTTTTAAGTCGGATTCTAAAGCATTGTAAATAGATGACTTTGTTCAAGTTGCGGATTCTTAAGGTTTGAAAATTGATGATATCGTTTAAAGTCGGATTCTATACATTGTAAATAGATGACTGTGTTCAAGTTGCGGATTCTTAAGGTTTGAGAATAGATCATATCGTTTAAGATCGGATTACAAACCATTGTAAATAGATGACTTTGTTAAGTTGCGGATTCTTAAGGTTTGAAAATAGATGATATCGTTTAAAGTCGGATTCTACAGCATTGTAAATAGATGACTTTGTTCAAGTGGCCGATACTTTAGGTTTGAAAATAGCTGATATTGTTTATAGTCGGATTCTAAAGCATTGTAAATAGATGACCTTGTTCAAGTTGCGAATGCTTGATGTTTGAAAATAGATGACATAGTTTAAAGACGGATTCTAAAGCATTGTAAATAGATGACTTTGTTCAAGTTGCGGATTCTTAAGGTTTGAAAATAGATGATATCGTTTAAAGTCGGATTCTACAGCATTGTAAATAGATGACTTTGTTCAAGTGGCCGATACTTTACGTTTGAAAAAAGATGATATCGTTTAAAGTCGCATTCTAAAGCATTGTAAATAGATGACTTTGTTCAAGTTGCGAATTCTTAAGGTTTGAAAATAGATGATATCGTTTTAAGTCGGATTCTAAAGTATTGTAAATAGATGACTTTGTTCAAGTTGCGGATTCTAAAGGTTTGAAAATAGATGATATCGGTTAAAGTCGGATTCTAAAGTATTGTAAATAGATGACTTTGTTCAAGTTGCGGATTCTTAAGGTTTGAAAATAGATGATATCGTTTAAAGTCGGATTCTAAAGCATTGTAAATAGATGACTTTGTTCAAGTTGCGGATTCTTAAGGTTTGAAAATAGATTATATCGTTTAAAGTCGGATTCTAAAGCATTGTAAATAAATGACTTTGTTCAAGTTGCGGACTCTGATAGTTTGAAAATAGATGATATCGTTTAAAGTCGGATTCTAAAGCATTGTAAATAGATGACTTTGTTCAAGTTGCGGATTCTTAAGGTTTGAAAATAGATTATATCGTTTAAAGTCGGATTCTAAAGCATTGTAAATAGATGACTTTGTTCCAGTTGCGGATTCTTAAGGTTTGAAAATAGATGATATCGTTTAAAATCGGATTCTAAAGCATTGTAAATAGATGACTTTGTTCAAGTTGCGGATTCTAAAGGTTTGAAAATAGATGATATCGTTTAAAGTCGGAATCTAAAGCATTGTCAATAGATGACTTTGTTCAAGTTGCCGATTCTTAAGGTTTGAAAATAGATGATATCGTTTAAAGTCGGATTCTAAAGTATTGTAAATAGATGACTTTGTTCAAGTGTCGAATTCTTATGGTTTGAAAATTAATGATATCGTTTAAAGTCGGATTCTAAAGCATTGTAAATAGATGACTTTGTTAAAGTTGCGGATTCTTAAGGTTTGAAAATAGATGATATCGTTTAAAGTCGCATTCTAAAGCATTGTAAATAGATGATTTTGTTCAAGTTGCGGATTCTTAAGGTTTGCAAATAGATGATATCGTTTAAGATCGGATTCCAAACCATTGTAAATAGATGACTTTGTTAAGTTGCAGATTCTTAAGGTTTGAAAATAGATGATATAGTTTAAAATCGGATTCTACAGCATTGTAAATAGATGACTTTGTTCAAGTGGCCGATTCTTTAAGTTTGAAAATAGATAATATCGTTTAAAGTCGGATTCTAAAGCATTGTAAATAGATGACTTTGTTCAAGATGCGGATTCTTAAGGTTTGAAAATAGATGATATCGTTGAAGATCGGATTCCAAACCATTGTAAATAGCTGACTTTGTTAAGTTGCGGATTCTTAAGGTTTGAAAATAGATGATATCGTTTAAAGCCGGATTCTACAGCATTGTAAATAGATGACTTTGTTGAAGTGGCCGATACTTTAGGTTTGAAAATAGATGATATTGTTTAATGTACAATTCTAAAGCATTGTAAGTAGATGACTTTATTACAGTTGCGGATTCTTTAGGCTTGAAAATAGATGATATTGTTTAAAGTCGCATTCTAAAGCATTGTAAATAGATGAAATTGTTCAAGTTGCGGATTCTTAAGGTTTGAAAATAGATTATATCGTTTAAAGTCGGATTCTAAAGCATTGTAAATAAGTGATGTTGTTCAAGTTGCGGATTCTAAAGGTTTGAAAATAGATGATATCGTTTAAAGTCGGATTCTAAAGTATTGTAAATAGATGACTTTGTTCAAGTTGCGGATTCTTAAGGTTTGAAAATAGATGATATCGTTTAAAGTCGGATTCCGAAGCATTGTAAATAGATGACTTTGTTCAAGTTGCGGATTCTTAAGGTTTGAAAATAGATGATATCGTTTAAAGTCGGATGCAAGAGCATTGTAAATAGATGACTTTGTTCAAGTTGCGGATTCTTAAGGTTTGAAAATAGATGATATCGTTTAAAGTCGGATTCTAAAGCATTGTAAATAGATGACATTGTTAAAGTTGCGAACTGTGAAGGTTTGAAAATAAATTATATCGTTTAATATCGGATTGCAAACCATTGTAAAGAGATGACTTTGTTAAGTTGCGAATTCTTAAGGGTTGAAAATAGATGATATCGTTCAAAGTCGGACTCTACAGCATTGTAAATAGATGACTTTGTTCAAGTGGCCGATTCTTAAGGTTTGAAAATAGATGATATCGTTTAAAGGCGGATTCTAAAGCATTGTAAATAGATGACTTTGTTCAAGTTGCGGATTCTTAAGGTTTGAAAATAGATGATATCGTTTAAAGTCGGATTCTAAAGCATTGTAAATAGAGGACTTTGTTCAAGTTGCGAGTTCTTAAGGTTTAAAACTAGATGATATCGTTTAATGTCGGATACTAAAGCATTGTAAATAGATTACTATGTTCAAGTTACGTATTCTTAAGGTTTGAAAATAGATGATATCATTTAAAGTCGGATTATAAAGCATTTGTTCAAGTTGCGGATTTTTTAAGGTTTGAAAATAGATGATATCGTTTAAAGTCGGATTCTAAAGTATTGTAAATAGATGACTTTGTTCAAGTTGCCGATTCTTAAGCTTTGAAAATAGATGATATCGTTTAAAGTCGGATTCTAAAGCATTGTAAATAGATGACTTTGTTCAAGTTGCCGATTCTTAAGGTTTTAAAATAGATGATATAGTTTCAAGTCGGATTCTAAAGCATTTCAAATCAATGACTTGTTCAAGTCGCGGATTCTCAAGCTTTGAAAATAGATGATATCGTTTAAAGTCGGATTCTAAAGCACTGTAAATAGATGACTTTGTTCAAGTTGCCGATTCTTAAAGTTTGAAAATAGATGATATCGTTTAAAGTTCGATTCTAAAGCATTGTAAATAGATGACTTTGTACAAGTTGCCGATTCTTAAGAATTGAAAATAGATGATATCGTTTAAAGTCGGATTCTAAAGCATTGTAAATAGATGACTTTGTTCAAGTTGCCGATTCTTAAGGATTGAAAATAGATGATATCGGTTAAAGTCGTATTCTAAAGCATTGTAAATAGATGACTTTGTTCAAGTTGCGGATTCTTAAGGTTTGAAAATTGATGATATCGTTTAAAGTCTGGTTCTAAAGCATTGTAAATAGATAACTGTGTTCAAGTTGCGGATTCTTAAAGTTTGAAAATAGATGATATCGTTTAAGATCGGATTCCAAACAATTGTAAATAGATGACTTTGTTCAAGTTGCGGATTCTTAAGGTTTGAAAATAGATGATATCGTTTAAAGTCGGATTCTACAGCATTGTAAATAGATGACTTTGTTCAAGTGGCCGATACTTAAGGTTTGAAAATAGATGATATCGTTTAAAGTCGGATTCTAAAGCATTGTAAATAGATGACTTTGTTCAAGTTGCCGATACTTAAGGATTAAAAATAGATGATATCGGTTAAAGTCGGATTCTAAAGCATTGTAAATAGATGACATGGTTCACGTTGCGGACTCTGATAGTTTGAAAATAGATTATATCGTTAAAAGTCGGATTCTAAAGCATTGTTAATAGATCACTTTGTTCAAGTTGCGGATTCTTAAGGTTTGAAAATAGATGATATTGTTTTAAGTCGGATTCTAAAGCATTGTAAATAGATGACTTTGTTCAAGTTGCAGATTCTTAAGGTTTGAAAATTGATGATATCGTTTAATATCGGATTCTAATCATTGTTAATAGATGACTGTGTTCAAGTTGCGGATTCTTAAGGTTTGAGAATAGATCATATCGTTTAAGATCGGATTACAAACCATTGTAAATAGATGACTTTGTTAAGTTGCGGATTCTTAAGGTTTGAAAATAGATCATATCGTTTAAAGTCGGATTCTACAGCATTGTAAATAGATGACTTTGTTCAAGTGGCCGATACTTTAGGTTTGAAAATTGCTGATATTGTTTATAGTCGGATTCTAAAGCATTGTAAATAGATGACTTTGTTCAAGTTGCGAATGCTTGATGTTTGAAAATAGATGACATAGTTTAAAGACGGATTCTAAAGCATTGTAAATAGATGACTTTGTTCAAGTTGCGGATTCTTAAGGTTTGAAAATAGATGATATCGTTTAAAGTCGGATTCTACAGCATTGTAAATAGATGACTTTGTTCAAGTGGCCGATACTTTAGGTTTGAAAAAAGATGATTTCGTTTAAAGTCGCATTCTAAAGCATTGTAAATAGATGACTTTGTTCAAGTTGCGAATTCTTAAGGTTTGAAAATAGATGATATCGTTTAAAGTCGGATTCTAAAGCATTGTAAATAGATGACTTTGTTCAAGTTGCGGATTCTAAAGGTTTGAAAATAGATGATATCGGTTAAAGTCGGATTCTAAAGTATTGTAAATAGATGACTTTGTTCAAGTTGCGGATTCTTAAGGTTTGAAAATAGATGATATCGTTTAAAGTCGGATTCTAAAGCATTGTAAATAGATGACTATGTTCAAGTTTCGGATTCTTAAGGTTTGAAAATAGATTATATCGTTTAAAGTCGGATTCTAAAGCATTGTAAATAAATGACTTTGTTCAAGTTGCGGACTCTGATAGTTTGAAAATAGATGATATCGTTTAAAGTCGGATTCTAAAGCATTGTAAATAGATGACTTTGTTCAAGTTGCGGATTCTTAAGGTTTGAAAATAGATTATATCGTTTAAAGTCGGATTCTAAAGCATTGTAAATAGATGACTTTGTTCAAGTTGCGGATTCTTAAGGTTTGAAAATAGATGATATCGTTTAAAATCGGATTCTAAAGCATTGTAAATAGATGACTTTGTTCAAGTTGCGGATTCTTAAGGTTTGAAAATAGATGATATCGTTTAAAGTCGGATTCTAAAGCATTGTCAATAGATGACTTTGTTCAAGTTGCCGATTCTAAAGGTTTGAAAATAGATGATATCGTTTAAAGTCGGATTCTAAAGTATTGTAAATAGATGACTTTGTTCAAGTGTCGAATTCTTAAGGTTTAAAAATTAATGATATCGTTTAAAGTCGGATTCTAAAGCATTGTAAATAGATGACTTTGTTCAAGTTGCGGATTCTTAAGGTTTGAAAATAGATGATATCGTTTAAAGTCGCATTCTAAAGCATTGTAAATAGATGATTTTGTTCAAGTTGCGGATTCTTAAGGTTTGCAAATAGATGATATCGTTTAAGATCGGATTCCAAACCATTGTAAATAGATGACTTTGTTAAGTTGCAGATTCTTAAGGTTTGAAAATAGATGATATAGTTTAAAGTCGGATTCTACAGCATTGTAAATAGATGACTTTGTTCAAGTGGCCGATTCTTTAGGTTTGAAAATAGATGATATCGTTTAAAGTCGGATTCTAAAGCATTGTAACTAGATGACTTTGTTCAAGATGCGGATTCTTAAGGTTTGAAAATAGATGATATCGTTGAAGATCGGATTCCAACCATTGTAAATAGCTGACTTTGTTAAGTTGCGGATTCTTAAGGTTTGAAAATAGATGATATCGTTTAAAGCCGGATTCTACAGCATTGTAAATAGATGACTTTGTTCAAGTGGCCGATACTTTAGGTTTGAAAATAGATGATATTGTTTAAAGTACAATTCTAAAGCATTGTAAGTAGATGACTTTATTACAGTTGCGGATTCTTTAGGCTTGAAAATAGATGATATTGTTTAAAGTCGCATTCTAAAGCATTGTAAATAGATGAAATTGTTCAAGTTGCGGATTCTTAAGGTTTGAAAATAGATTATATCGTTTAAAGTCGGATTCTAAAGCATTGTAAATAGATGATGTTGTTCAAGTTGCGGATTCTAAAGGTTTGAAAATAGATGATATCGTTTAAAGTCGGATTCTAAAGTATTGTAAATAGATGACTTTGTTCAAGTTGCGGATTCTTAAGGTTTGAAAATAGATGATATCGTTTAAAGTCGGATTCTGAAGCATTGTAAATAGATGACTTTGTTCAAGTTGCGGATTCTTAAGGTTTGAAAATAGATGATATCGTTTAAAGTCGCATTCTAAAGCATTGTAAATAGATGACTTTGTTCAAGTTGCGAATTCTTAAGGTTTGAAAATAGATGATATCGTTTTAAGTCGGATTCTAAAGCATTGTAAATAGATGACTTGGTTCAAGTTGCGGATTCTAAAGGTTTGAAAATAGATGATATCGGTTAAAGTCGGATTCTAAAGTATTGTAAATAGATGACTTTGTTCAAGTTGCGGATTCTTAAGGTTTGAAAATAGATGATATCGTTTAAAGTCGGATTCTAAAGCATAGTAAATAGATGACTTTGTTCAAGTTGCGGATTCTTCAGGTTTTAAAATAGATTATATCGTTCAAAGTCGGATTCTAAAGCATTGTAAATAAATGACTTTGTTCAAGTTGCGGACTCTGATAGTTTGAAAATAGATGATATCGTTTAAAGTCGGATTCTAAAGCATTGTAAATAGATGACTTTGTTCAAGTTGCGGATTCTTAAGGTTTGAAAATAGATTATATCGTTTAAAGTCGGATTCTAAAGCATTGTAAATAGATGACTTTGTTCAAGTTGCGGATTCTTAAGGTTTGAAAATAGATGATATCGTTTAAAATCGGATTCTAAAGCATTGTAAATAGATGACTTTGTTCAAGTTGCGGATTCTTAAGGTTTGAAAATAGATGATATCGTTTAAAGTCGGATTCTAAAGCATTGTCAATAGATGACTTTGTTCAAGTGTCGAATTCTTAAGGTTTGAAAATCAATGATATCTTTTAAAGTCGGATTCTAAAGCATTGTAAATAGATGACTTTGTTCAAGTTGCGGATTCTTAAGGTTTGAAAATAGATGATATCGTTTAAAGTCGCATTCTAAAGCATTGTAAATAGATGATTTTGTTCAAGTTGCGGATTCTTAAGGTTTGCAAATAGATGATATCGTTTAAAGTCGGATTCTAAAGCATTGTAAATAGATGACTTTGTTCAAGTTGCGGATTCTTAAGGTTTGAAAATAGAAGATAATGTTTAAAGTAGGATTAAACAGCATTGTAAATAGATGACTTCGTTCAAGTTGCGGATTCTTAAGGTTTGAAAATAGATGATATCGTTTAAAGTCGGATTCTACAGCATTGTAAATAGATGACTTTGTTCAAGTGGCCGATACTTTAGGTTTGAAAATAGATGATATCGTTTGAAGTCGGATTCTAAAGCATTGTAAATAGATGACTTTGTTCAAGTTGCCGATTCTTAAGCTTTTAAAATAGATTATATCGTTTAAAGTCGGAGTCCAAAGCATTGTAAATAGATAACTTTGTTCAAGTTGCGGATTCTTAAGGTTTGAAAAAAGATGATATCGCTTAAAGTCGGATTCTTAAGCATTGTAAATAGATGACTTGTTCAAGTTGCCGATTCTTAAGCTTTGAAAATAGATGATATAGTTTAAAGTCGGATTCTAAAGCATTGTAAATAGATGACTTTGTTCAAGTTGCGGATTCTTAAGGTTTGAAAATAGATGATATCGTTTAAAGTCGGATTCTAAAGTATTGTAAATAGATGACTTTGTTCAAGTGTCGGATTCTTTAGGTTTGAAAATAGATGATATCGTTTAAAGTCGGATTCTAAAGCATTGTAAATAGATGACTTTGTTCAAGTTGCGGATTCTTAAGGTTTGAAAATAGATGATATCGTTTAAAGTCGGATTCTAAAGCATTGAAATAGAGGACTTTGTTCAAGTTGCGAGTTCTTAAGGTTTAAAACTAGATGATATCGTTTAATGTCGGATACTAAAGCATTGTAAATAGATGACTTTGTTCAAGTTGCGGATTCTGATAGTTTGAAAATAGATGATATCGTTTAAAGTCGGATTCTAAAGCATTGTAAATGGATGACTTTGTTTAAGTTGCGAGTTCTTAAGGTTTGAAAATAGATGATATCGTTTAAAGTCGGATTCTAAAGTATTGTAAATAGATGACTTTGTTCAAGTGTCGGATTCTTAAGGTTTGAAAATAGATGATATCGTTTTAAGTCGGATTCTAAAGCATTGTAAATAGATGACTTTGTTCAAGTTGCGGATTCTTAAGGTTTGAAAATAGATGATATCGTTTAAAGTCGGATTCTAAAGCATTGTAAATAGATGACTGTGTTCAAGTTGCGGATTCTTAAGGTTTGCAAATAGATGATATCGTTTAAGATCGGATTCCAAACCATTGTAAATTGATGACTTTGTTAAGTTGCAGATTCTTAAGGTTTGAAAATAGATGATATTGTTTAAAGTCGGATTATAAAGCATTGTAAATAGATGACTTTGTTCAAGTGGCCGATTCTTTAGGTTTGAAAATAGATGATATCGTTTAAAGTCGGATTCTAAAGCATTGTAAATAGATGACTTTGTTCAAGTTGCGGATTCTTAAAGTTTGAAAATAGATGATATCGTTTAAAGTCGGATTCTAAAGCATTGTAAATAGATGACTTTGTTCAAGTTGCGGATTCTTAAGGTTTGAAAATAGATGATATCGTTTAAAGTCGGATTCTAAAGCATTGTAAATAGATGACTTTGTTCAAGTTGCGGATTTTTAAGGTTTGAAAATAGATGATATCGTTTTAATTCGGATTCTAAAGTATTGTAAATAGATGACTTTGTTCAAGTGTCGGATTATCTAGGTTTGAAAAAAGGTGATATCGTTTAAAGTCGGATTCTAAAGCATTGTAAATAGATGACTTTGTTCAAGTTGCTGATTCTTAAGGTTTAAAAATAGATGATAGTGTTTAATGTAGGATACTAAAGCATTGTAAATAGGTGACTTTGTTCAAGTTGCCGATTCTTAAGCTTTGAAAATAGATGATATCGTTTAAGATCGGATTCCAAACCATTGTAAATAGATTACTTTGTTCAAGTGGCGGACTCTTAAGCTTTGAAAATAGATGATATTGTTTAAAGTACGATTCTAAAGCATTGTAAGTAGATGACTTTATTACAGTTGCGGATTCTTAAGGCTTGAAAATAGATGATATTGTTTAAAGTCGCATTCTAAAGCATTGTAAATAGATGACTTTGTTCAAGTTGCGAATTCTTAAGGTTTGAAAATAGATGATATCGTTTTAAGTCGGATTCTAAAGCATTGTAAATAGATGACTTTGTTCAAGTTGCGGATTCTAAAGGTTTGAAAATAGATGATATCGGTTAAAGTCGGATTCTAAAGTATTGTAAATAGATGACTTTGTTCAAGTTGCGGATTCTTAAGGTTTGAAAATAGATGATATCGTTTAAAGTCGGATTCTAAAGCATTGAAATAGAGGACTTTGTTCAAGTTGCGAGTTCTTAAGGTTTAAAACTAGATGATATCGTTTAATGTCGGATACTAAAGCATTGTAAATAGATTACTATGTTGAAGTTACGTATTCTTAAGGTTTGAAAATAGATGATATCATTTAAAGTCGGATTATAAAGCATTTGTTCAAGTTGCGGATTTTTTAAGGTTTGAAAATAGATGATATCGTTTAAAGTAAGATTCTAAAGTATTGTAAATAGATGACTTTGTTCAAGTTGCCGATTCTTAAGCTTTGAAAATAGATGATATCGTTTAAAGTCGGATTCTAAAGCATTGTAAATAGATGACTTTGTTCAAGTTGCCGATTCTTAAGGTTTTAAAATAGATGATATAGTTTCAAGTCGGATTCTAAAGCATTTCAAATCAATGACTTGTTCAAGTCGCCGATTCTCAAGCTTTGAAAATAGATGATATCGTTTAAAGTCGGATTCTAAAGCACTGTAAATAGATGACTTTGTTCAAGTTGCTGATTCTTAAAGTTTGAAAATAGATGATATCGTTTAAAGTTCGATTCTAAAGCATTGTAAATAGATGACTTTGTACAAGTTGCCGATTCTTAAGAATTGAAAATAGATGATATCGTTGAAAGTCGGATTCTAAAGCATTGTAAATAGATGACTTTGTTCAAGTTGCCGATTCTTCAGGATTGAAAATAGATGATATCGGTTAAAGTCGTATTCTAAAGCATTGTAAATAGATGACTTTGTTCAAGTTGCGGATTCTTAAGGTTTGAAAATTGATGATATCGTTTAAAGTCGGATTCTAAAGCATTGTAAATAGATAACTGTGTTCAAGTTGCGGATTCTTAAAGTTTGAAAATAGATGATATCGTTTTAGATCGGATTCCAAACAATTGTAAATAGATGACTTTGTTCAAGTTGCGGATTCTTAAGGTTTGAAAATAGATGATATCGTTTAAAGTCGGATTCTACAGCATTGTAAATAGATGACTTTGTTCAAGTGGCCGATACTTAAGGTTTGAAAAAAGATGATATCGTTTAAAGTCGGATTCTAAAGCATTGTAAATAGATGACTTTGTTCAAGTTGCCGATACTTAAAGATTAAAAATAGATGATATCGGTTAAAGTCGGATTCTAAAGCATTGTAAATAGATGACATGGTTCACGTTGCGGACTCTGATAGTTTGAAAATAGATTATATCGTTTAAAGTCGGATTCTAAAGCATTGTTAATAGATGACTTTGTGCAAGTTGCGGATTCTTAAGGTTTGAAAATAGATGATATTGTTTTAAGTCTGATTCTAAAGCATTGTAAATAGATGAGTTTGTTCAAGTTGCGGATTCTTAAGGTTTGAAAATTGATGATATCGTTTAAAGTCGGATTCTAAGCATTGTAAATAGATGACTGTGTTAAAGTTGCGGATTCTTAAGGTTTGAGAATAGATCATAACGTTTAAGATCGGATTACAAACCATTGTAAATAGATGACTTTGTTAAGTTGCGGATTCTTAAGGTTTGAAAATAGATGATATCGTTTAAAGTCGGATTCTACAGCATTGTAAATAGATGACTTTGTTCAAGTGGCCGATACTTTAGGTTTGAAAATAGCTGATATCGTTTAAAGTCGGATTCTAAAGCATTGTAAATAGATGACCTTGTTAACGTTGCGGATTCTTAATGTTTGAAAATAGATGATATCGTTTTAAGTCGGATTCTAAAGCATTGTAAATAGATGACTTTGTTCAAGTTGCGGATTCTTAAGGTTTGAAAATAGATGATATCGTTTAAAGTCGGATTCTACAGCATTGTAAATAGATGACTTTGTTCAAGTGGCCGATACTTTAGGTTTGAAAATAGATGATATCGTTTAAAGTCGCATTCTAAAGCATTGTAAATAGATGACTTTGTTCAAGTTGCGAATTCTTAAGGTTTGAAAATAGATGATATCGTTTTAAGTCGGATTCTAAAGAATTGTAAATAGATGACTTGGTTCAAGTTGCGGATTCTAAAGGTTTGAAAATAGATGATATCGGTTAAAGTCGGATTCTAAAGTATTGTAAATAGATGACTTTGTTCAAGTTGCCGATACTTAAGGATTAAAAATAGATAATATCGGTTAAAGTCGGATTCTAAAGCATTGTAAATAGATGACATGGTTCACGTTGCGGACTCTGATAGTTTGAAAATAGATTATATCGTTAAAAGTCGGATTCTAAAGCATTGTTAATAGATGACTTTGTTCAAGTGGCCGATACTTTAGGTTTGAAAATAGATGATATCGTTTATAGTCGGATTCTAAAGCATTGTAAATAGATGACCTTGTTCACGTTGCGGATGCTTGATGTTTGAAAATAAATGACATAGTTTAAAGTCGGATTCTAAAGCATTGTAAATAGATGACTTTGTTCAAGTTGCGGATTCTTAAGGTTTGAAAATAGATGATATCGTTTAAAGTCGGATTCTAAAGCATTGTAAATAGATGACTTTGTTCAAGTGGCAGACTCTTAAGGTTTGAAAATAGATGATATCGTTTAAAGTACGATTCTAAAGCATTGTAAGTAGATGACTTTATTAAAGTTGCGGATTCTTAAGGTATTAAAATAGATGACATTGTTTAAAGTCGCATTCTAAAGCATTGTAAATAGATGACTTTGTTCAAGTTGCGGATTCTTAAGGTTTGAATATAGATGATATCGGTTTAAGTCGGAGTATAAAGCATTGTAAATAGATAACTTTGTTCAAGTTGCGGATTCTTAAGGTTTTAAAATAGATGATATCGTTTAAAGTCTGATTCTAACGCATTGTAAATAGATGACTTTGTTCAAGTTGCGGATTCTTTAGGTTTGAAAATAGATGATATCGTTTAAAGTCGGATTCTAAAGCATTGTAAATAGATGACTTTGTTCAAGTTGCGGATTCTTAAGGTTTGAAAATAGATGATATCGTTTAAAGTCGGATTCTAAAGCATTGTAAATAAATGACTTTGTTCAAGTTGCGGATTCTTAAGGTTTGAAAATAGATGATATCCTTTAAAGTCGGATTCTAAAGCATTGTAAATAGATGACTTTGTTCAAGTTGCGGATTCTTAAGGTTTGAAAATAGATGATATCGTTTAAAGTCGGATTCTACAGCATTGTAAATAGATGACTTTGTTCAAGTGGCCGATACTTTAGGTTTGAAAATAGATGATATCGTTTAAAGTCGGATTCTAAAGCATTGTAAATAGATGACCTTGTTCAAGTTGCGGATTCTTGATGTTTGAAAATAGATGATATCGTTTAAAGTCGGATTCTAAAGCATTGTAAATAGATGACTTTGTCTAAGTTGCAGATTCTTAAGGTTTGAAAATAGATGATATCGTTTAAAGTCGGATTTTAAAGCATTGTAAATAGATGACTTAGTTCAAGTTGCGGATTCTTAAGGTTTGAAAATAGATGATATCGTTTAAAGTCGGATTCTAAAGCATTGTAAATAGATGACTTTGTTCAAGTTGCGGATTCTTAAGGTTTGAAAATAGATGATATCGTTTAAAGTCGGATTCTAAAGTATTGTAAATAGATGACTTTGTTCAAGTGTCGGATTCTTAAGGTTTAAAACTAGATGATATCGTTTAAAGTCGGATTCTAAAGCATTGTAAATAGATGACTTTGTTCAAGTTGCAGATTCTTAAGGTTTCAAAATAGATGATATCGTTTAATGTAGGATACTAAAGCATTGTAAATAGATGACTTTGTTCAAGTTGCCGATTCTTAAGCTTTGAAAATAGATGATATCGTTTAAAGTCAGATTCCAAACCATTGTAAATAGATGACTTTGTTCAAGTTGCGGATTCTTAAGGTTTGAAAATAGATGATATCATTTAAAGTCGGATTATAAAGCTGTGTAAATAGATGACTTTGTTCAAGTTGCGGATTTTTTAGGTTTGAAAATAGATGATATCGTTTAATGTCGGATACTAAAGCATTGTAAATAGATGACTTTGTTCAAGTTGCCGATTCTAAAGATTTGAAAATAGATCATATCGTTTACAGTCGGATTCCAAAGCATTGTAAATAGATTATTTTGTTCAAGTTGCAGACTCTTAAGGTTTTAAAATTGATGATATCGGTGAAAGTCGGATTCTAAAGCATTGTTAATAGATGACTTGTTCAAGTCGCCGATTCTCAAGATTTGAAAATAGATTATATCGTTTAAAGTGGGATACTAAAGCACTGTAAATAGATGACTTTGTTCAAGTTGCCGATTCTTAAGGGGGGGAAAATAGATGATATCGTTAAAAGTTCGATTCTAAAGCATTGTAAATAGATGACTTTGTTCAAGTTGCCGATTCTTAAGCTTTGAAAATAGATGATATCGTTTAAAGTCGGATTCTAAAGCATTGTAAATAGATGACTTTGTTCAAGTTGCCGATTCTTAAGGATTGAAAATAGATGATATC
Source organism: Sepiola atlantica (assembly GCA_963556195.1). Classification (NCBI taxonomy): domain Eukaryota; kingdom Metazoa; phylum Mollusca; class Cephalopoda; order Sepiida; family Sepiolidae; genus Sepiola; species Sepiola atlantica. The sequence goes on from CAUVYP010000015.1 coordinate 42,013, forward strand.
GGTTAAAGTCGGATTCTAAAGCATTGTAAATAGATGACTTTGTTCAAGTTGCGGACTCTGATAGTTTGAAAATAGATGATATCGTTTAAAGTCGGATTCTAAAGCATTGTAAATAGATGACTTTGTTCAAGTTGCGGATTCTTAAGATTTGAAAATAGATGATATTGTGTAAAGTCGCATTCTAAAGCATTGTAAATAGATGACTTTGTTCAAGTTGCGGATTCTTAAGGTTTGAAAATAGATGATATCGTTAAAAGTCGGATTCTAAAGCATTGTAAATAGATTACATTGTTCAAGTTGCGGATTCTTAAGGTTTGAAAATAGATGATATCGTTTAAAGTCGGATTCTAAAGTATTGTAAATAGATGACTTTGTTCAAGTTGCGGATTCTTAAGGTTTGAAAATAGATGATATCGTTTAAAGTCGGATTCTAAAGCATTGTAAATAGATGACTTTGTTCAAGTTGCGGATTCTTAAGGTTTGAAAATAGATTATATCGTTTAAAGTCGGATTCTAAAGCATTGTAAATAGATGACTTTGTTCAAGTTGCGGATTCTTAAGGTTTGAAAATAGATGATATCGTTTAAAATCGGATTCTAAAGCATTGTAAATAGATGACTTTGTTCAAGTTGCGGATTCTGATAGTTTGAAAATAGATGATATCGTTTAAAGTCGGATTCTAAAGCATTGTAAATGGATGACTTTGTTTAAGTTGCGAGTTCTTAAGGTTTGAAAATAGATGATATCGTTTAAAGTCGGATTCTAAAGTATTGTAAATAGATGACTTTGTTCAAGTGTCGGATTCTTAAGGTTTGAAAATAGATGATATCGTTTTAAGTCGGATTCTAAAGCATTGTAAATAGATGACTTTGTTCAAGTTGCGGATTCTTAAGGTTTGAAAATAGATGATATCGTTTAAAGTCGGATTCTAAAGCATTGTAAATAGATGACTGTGTTCAAGTTGCGGATTCTTAAGGTTTGCAAATAGATGATATCGTTTAAGATCGGATTCCAAACCATTGTAAATTGATGACTTTGTTAAGTTGCAGATTCTTAAGGTTTGAAAATAGATGATATTGTTTAAAGTCGGATTATAAAGCATTGTAAATAGATGACTTTGTTCAAGTGGCCGATTCTTTAGGTTTGAAAATAGATGATATCGTTTAAAGTCGGATTCTAAAGCATTGTAAATAGATGACTTTGTTCAAGTTGCGGATTCTTAAAGTTTGAAAATAGATGATATCGTTTAAAGTCGGATTCTAAAGCATTGTAAATAGATGACTTTGTTCAAGTTGCGGATTCTTAAGGTTTGAAAATAGATGATATCGTTTAAAGTCGGATTCTAAAGCATTGTAAATAGATGACTTTGTTCAAGTTGCGGATTCTTAAGGTTTGAAAATAGATGATATCGTTTTAATTCGGATTCTAAAGTATTGTAAATAGATGACTTTGTTCAAGTGTCGGATTATCTAGGTTTGAAAAAAGGTGATATCGTTTAAAGTCGGTTCTAAAGCATTGTAAATAGATGACTTTGTTCAAGTTGCTGATTCTTAAGGTTTAAAAATAGATGATAGTGTTTAATGTAGGATACTAAAGCATTGTAAATAGGTGACTTTGTTCAAGTTGCCGATTCTTAAGCTTTGAAAATAGATGATATCGTTTAAGATCGGATTCCAAACCATTGTAAATAGATTACTTTGTTCAAGTGGCGGACTCTTAAGCTTTGAAAATAGATGATATTGTTTAAAGTACGATTCTAAAGCATTGTAAGTAGATGACTTTATTACAGTTGCGGATTCTTAAGGCTTGAAAATAGATGATATTGTTTAAAGTCGCATTCTAAAGCATTGTAAATAGATGACTTTGTTCAAGTTGCGAATTCTTAAGGTTTGAAAATAGATGATATCGTTTTAAGTCGGATTCTAAAGCATTGTAAATAGATGACTTTGTTCAAGTTGCGGATTCTAAAGGTTTGAAAATAGATGATATCGGTTAAAGTCGGATTCTAAAGTATTGTAAATAGATGACTTTGTTCAAGTTGCGGATTCTTAAGGTTTGAAAATAGATGATATCGTTTAAAGTCGGATTCTAAAGCATTGTAAATAGATGACTTTGTTCAAGTTGCGGATTCTTAAGGTTTGAAAATAGATTATATCGTTCAAAGTCGGATTCTAAAGCATTGTAAATAAATGACTTTGTTCAAGTTGCGGACTCTGATAGTTTGAAAATAGATGATATCGTTTAAAGTCGGATTCTAAAGCATTGTAAATAGATGACTTTGTTCAAGTTGCGGATTCTTAAGGTTTGAAAATAGATTATATCGTTTAAAGTCGGATTCTAAAGCATTGTAAATAGATGACTTTGTTCAAGTTGCGGATTCTTAAGGTTTGAAAATAGATGATATCGTTTAAAATCGGATTCTAAAGCATTGTAAATAGATGACTTTGTTCAAGTTGCGGATTCTTAAGGTTTGAAAATAGATGATATCGTTTAAAGTCGGATTCTAAAGCATTGTCAATAGATGACTTTGTTCAAGTTGCCGATTCTTAAGGTTTGAAAATAGATGATATCGTTTAAAGTCGGATTCTAAAGTATTGTAAATAGATGACTTTGTTCAAGTGTCGAATTCTTAAGGTTTGAAAATTAATGATATCGTTTTAAGTCGGATTCTAAAGCATTGTAAATAGATGACTTTGTTCAAGTTGCGGATTCTAAAGGTTTGAAAATAGATGATATCGTTTAAAGTCGCATTCTAAAGCATTGTAAATAGATGATTTTGTTCAAGTTGCGGATTCTTTAGGTTTGCAAATAGATGATATCGTTTAAAGTCGGATTCTAAAGCATTGTAAATAGATGACTTTGTTCAAGTTGCGGATTCTTAAGGTTTGAAAATAGAAGATAATGTTTAAAGTAGGATTCAAAAGCATTGTAAATAGATGACTTCATTCAAGTTGCGGATTCTTAAGGTTTGAAAATAGATGATATCATTTAAAGTCGGATTCTACAGCATTGTAAATAGATGACTTTGTTCAAGTGGCCGATACTTTAGGTTTGAAAATAGATGATATCGTTTGAAGTCGGATTCTAAAGCATTGTAAATAGATGACTTTGTTCAAGTTGCCGATTCTTAAGCTTTTAAAATAGATTATATCGTTTAAAGTCGGAGTCCAAAGCATTGTAAATAGATAACTTTGTTCAAGTTGCGGATTCTTAAGGTTTGAAAAAAGATGATATCGCTTAAAGTCGGATTCTTAAGCATTGTAAATAGATGACTTGTTCAAGTTGCCGATTCTTAAGCTTTGAAAATAGATGATATAGTTTAAAGTCGGATTCTAAAGCATTGTAAATAGATGACTTTGTTCAAGTTGCGGATTCTTAAGGTTTGAAAATAGATGATATCGTTTAAAGTCGGATTCTAAAGTATTGTAAATAGATGACTTTGTTCAAGTGTCGGATTCTTTAGGTTTGAAAATAGATGATATCGTTTAAAGTCGGATTCTAAAGCATTGTAAATAGATGACTTTGTTCAAGTTGCGGATTCTTAAGGTTTGAAAATAGATGATATCGTTTAAAGTCGGATTCTAAAGCATTGAAATAGAGGACTTTGTTCAAGTTGCGAGTTCTTTAGGTTTAAAACTAGATGATATCGTTTAATGTCGGATACTAAAGCATTGTAAATAACTTACTATGTTCAAGTTACGTATTCTTAAGGTTTGAAAATAGATGATATCATTTAAAGTCGGATTATAAAGCATTTGTTCAAGTTGCGGATTTTTTAAGGTTTGAAAATAGATTATATCGTTTAAAGTCGGATTCTAAAGTATTGTAAATAGATGACTTTGTTCAAGTTGCCGATTCTTAAGCTTTGAAAATAGATGATATCGTTTAAAGTCGGATTCTAAAGCATTGTAAATAGATGACTTTGTTCAAGTTGCCGATTCTTAAGGTTTTAAAATAGATGATATAGTTTCAAGTCGGATTCTAAAGCATTTCAAATCAATGACTTGTTCAAGTCGCCGATTCTCAAGCTTTCAAAATAGATGATATCGTTTAAAGTCGGATTCTAAAGCACTGTAAATAGATGACTTTGTTCAAGTATCCGACTCTTAAAGTTTGAAAATAGATGATATCGTTTAAAGTTCGATTCTAAAGCATTGTAAATAGATGACTTTGTACAAGTTGCCGATTCTTAAGAATTGAAAATAGATGATATCGTTTAAAGTCGGATTCTAAAGCATTGTAAATAGATGACTTTGTTCAAGTTGCCGATTCTTAAGGATTGAAAATAGATGATATCGGTTAAAGTCGTATTCTAAAGCATTGTAAATAGATGACTTTGTTCAAGTTGCGGATTCTTAAGGTTTGAAAATTGATGATATCGTTTAAAGTCGGATTCTAAAGCATTGTAAATAGATGACTTTGTTCAAGTGGCCGATACTTAGGTTTGAAAATAGATGATATCGGGTAAACTCGGATTCTAAAGCATTGTAAATAGATGACTTTGTTCAAGTTGCCGATACTTAAGGATTAAAAATAGATGATATCGGTTAAAGTCGGACTCTAAAGCATTGTAAATAGATGACATGGTTCACGTTGCGGACTCTGATAGTTTGAAAATAGATTATATCGTTTAAAGTCGGATTCTAAAGCATTGTTAATAGATGACTTTGTTCAAGTTGCGGATTCTTAAGGTTTGAAAATAGATGATATTGTTTTAAGTCTGATTCTAAAGCATTGTAAATAGATGACTTTGTTCAAGTTGCGGATTCTTAAGATTTGAAAATAGATGATATTGTTTAAAGTCGGATTCTAAGCATTGTAAATAGATGACTGTGTTCAAGTTGCCGATTCTTAAGGTTTGAGAATAGATCATAACGTTTAAGATCGGATTACAAACCATTGTAAATAGATGACTTTGTTAAGTTGCGGATTCTTAAGGTTTGAAAATAGATGATATCGTTTAAAGTCGGATTCTACAGCATTGTAAATAGATGACTTTGTTCAAGTGGCCGATACTTTAGGTTTGAAAATAGCTGATATCGTTTAAAGTCGGATTCTAAAGCATTGTAAATAGATGACTTTGTTCAAGTTGCGGATTCTTAAGGTTTGAAAATAGATGATATCGTTTAAAGTCGGATTCTAAAGCATTGAAATAGAGGACTTTGTTCAAGTTGCGAGTTCTTAAGGTTTAAAACTAGATGATATCGTTTAATGTCGGATACTAAAGCATTGTAAATAGATTACTATGTTCAAGTTACGTATTCTTAAGGTTTGAAAATAGATGATATCATTTAAAGTCGGATTATAAAGCATTTGTTCAAGTTGCGGATTTTTTAAGGTTTGAAAATAGATGATATCGTTTAAAGTCGGATTCTAAAGTATTGTAAATAGATGACTTTGTTCAAGTTGCCGATTCTTAAGCTTTGAAAATAGATGATATCGTTTAAAGTCGGATTCTAAAGCATTGTAAATAGATGACTTTGTTCAAGTTGCCGATTCTTAAGGTTTTAAAATAGATGATATAGTTTCAAGTCGGATTCTAAAGCATTTCAAATCAATGACTTGTTCAAGTCGCCGATTCTCAAGCTTTGAAAATAGATGATATCGTTTAAAGTCGGATTCTACAGCACTGTAAATAGATGACTTTGTTCAAGTTGCTTATTCTTAAAGTTTGAAAATAGATGATATCGTTTAAAGTTCGATTCTAAAGCATTGTAAATAGATGACTTTGTACAAGTTGCCGATTCTTAAGAATTGAAAATAGATGATATCGTTTAAAGTCGGATTCTAAAGCATTGTAAATAGATGACTTTGTTCAAGTTGCCGATTCTTAAGGATTGAAAATAGATGATATCGGTTAAAGTCGTATTCTAAAGCATTGTAAATAGATGACTTTGTTCAAGTTGCGGATTCTTAAGGTTTGAAAATAGATGATATCGTTTAAAGTCGGATTCTAAAGCATTGTAAATAGATAACTGTGTTCAAGTTGCGGATTCTTAAAGTTTGAAAATAGATGATATCGTTTAAGATCGGATTCCAAACAATTGTAAATAGATGACTTTGTTCAAGTTGCGGATTCTTAAGGTTTGAAAATAGATGATATCGTTTAAAGTCGGATTCTACAGCATTGTAAATAGATGACTTTGTTCAAGTTGCCGATACTTAAGGATTAAAAATAGATGATATCGGTTAAAGTCGGATTCTAAAGCATTGTAAATAGATGACATGGTTCACGTTGCGGACTCTGATAGTTTGAAAATAGATTATATCGTTTAAAGTCGGATTCTAAAGCATTGTTAATAGATGACTTTGTTCAAGTTGCGGATTCTTAAGGTTTGAAAATAGATGATATTGTTTTAAGTCTGATTCTAAAGCATTGTAAATAGATGACTTTGTTCAAGTTGCGGATTCTTAAGGTTTGAAAATTGATAATATCGTTTAAAGTCGGATTCTAAGCATTGTAAATAGATGACTGTGTTCAAGTTGCGGATTCTTAAGGATTGAGAATAGATCATAACGTTTAAGATCGTATTACAAACCATTGTAAATAGATGACTTTGTTAAGTTGCGGATTCTTAAGGTTTGAATATAGATGATATCGTTTAAAGTCGGATTCTACAGCATTGTAAATAGATGACTTTGTTCAAGTGGCCGATACTTTAGGTTTGAAAATAGCTGATATCGTTTAAAGTCGGATTCTAAAGCATTGTAAATAGATGACCTTGTTAACGTTGCGGATTCTTAATGTTTGAAAATAGATGATATCGTTTTAAGTCGGATTCTAAAGCATTGTAAATAGATGACTTTGTTCAAGTTGCGGATTCTTAAGGTTTGAAAATAGATGATATCGTTTAAAGTCGGATTCTACAGCATTGTAAATAGATGACTTTGTTCAAGTGGCCGATACTTTAGGTTTGAAAATAGATGATATCGTTTAAAGTCGCATTCTAAAGCATTGTAAATAGATGACTTTGTTCGAGTTGCGAATTCTTTAGGTTTGAAAATAGATGATATCGTTTTAAGTCGGATTCTAAAGCATTGTAAATAGATGACTTGGTTCAAGTTGCGGATTCTAAAGGTTTGAAAATAGATGATATCGGTTAAAGTCGGATTCTAAAGTATTGTAAATAGATGACTTTGTTCAAGTTGCGGATTCTTAAGGTTTGAAAATAGATGATATCGTTTAAAGTCGGATTCTAAAGCATTGTAAATAGATGACTTTGTTCAAGTTGCGGATTCTTAAGGTTTGAAAATAGATGATATCGTTTAAGATCGGATTCCAAACCTTTGTAAATAGATGACTTTGTTAAGTTGCGGATTCTTAAGGTTTGAAAATAGATGATATCGTTTAAAGTCGGATTCTACAGCATTTTAAATAGATGACTTTGTTCAAGTGGCCGATACTTTAGGTTTGAAAATAGATGATATCGTTTATAGTCGGATTCTAAAGCATTGTAAATAGATGACCTTGTTCACGTTGCGGATGCTTGATGTTTGAAAATAAATTACATAGTTTAAGGTCGCATTCTAAAGCATTGTAAATAGATGACTTTGTTCAAGTTGCGGATTCTAAAGGTTTGAAAATAGATGATATCGTTTAAAGTCGGATTCTAAAGCATTGTAAATAGATGACTTTGTTCAAGTGGCAGACTCTTAAGGTTTGAAAATAGATGATATCGTTTAAAGTACGATTCTAAAGCATTGTAAGTAGATGACTTTATTAAAGTTGCGGATTCTTAAGGTATTAAAATAGATGACATTGTTTAAAGTCGCATTCTAAAGCATTGTAAATAGATGACTTTGTTCAAGTTGCGGATTCTTAAGGTTTGAATATAGATGATATCGGTTTAAGTCGGAGTATAAAGCATTGTAAATAGATGACTTTGTTCAAGTTGCGGATTCTTAAGGTTTGAAAATAGATGATATCGTGTAAAGTCTGATTCTAACGCATTGTAAATAGATGACTTTGTTCAAGTTGCGGATTCTTTAGGTTTGAAAATAGATGATATCGTTTAAAGTCGGATTCTAAAGCATTGTAAATAGATGACTTTGTTCAAGTTGCGGATTCTTTAGGTGTGAAAATAGATGATATCGTTTAAAGTCGGATTCTAAAGCATTGTAAATAGATGACTTTGTTCAAGTTGCGGATTCTTAAGGTTTGAAAATAGATGATATGGTTTAAAGTCGGATTCTAAAGCATTGTAAATAAATGACTTTGTTCAAGTTGCGGATTTTTAAGGTTTGAAAATAGATGATATCCTTTAAAGTCGGATTCTAAAGCATTGTAAATAGATGACTTTGTTCAAGTTGCGGATTCTTAAGGTTTGAAAATAGATGATATCGTTTAACGTCGGATTCTACAGCATTGTAAATAGATGACTTTGTTCAAGTGGCCGATACTTTAGGTTTGAAAATAGATGATATCGTTTAAAGTCGGATTCTAAAGCATTGTAAATAGATGACCTTGTTCAAGTTGCGGATTCTTGATGTTTGAAAATAGATGATATCGTTTTAAGTCGGATTCTAAAGAATTGTAAATAGATGACTTTGTTCAAGTTGCGGATTCTTAAGGTTTGAAAATAGATGATATCGTTTCAAGTCGGATTCTAAAGCATTGTCAATAGATGACTTTGTTCAAGTTTCCGATTCTTAAGCTTTGAAAATAGATGATATCGTTTAAAGTCAGATTCCAAAGCATTGTAAATAGATGACTTTGTTCAAGTTGCCGATTCTTAAGGTTTTAAAATAGATGATATCGTTTCAAGTCGGATTCTAAAGCATTGTAAATAGATGACTTTGTTCAAGTTGCCGATTCTTAAGGATTGAAAATAGATGATATCGTTTAAAGTCGGATTCTAAAGCATTGTAAATAGATGACTTTGTTCAAGTTGCCGATACTTAAGGATTAAAAATAGATGATATCGGTTAAAGTCGGATTCTAAAGCATTGTAACTAGATGACTTTGTTCACGTTGCGGACTCTGATAGTTTGAAAATAGATTATATCGTTTAAAGTCGGATTCTAAAGCATTGTTAATAGATGACTTTGTTCAAGTTGCGGATTCTTAAGGTTTGAAAATAGATGATATCGTTTAAAGTCGGATTCTTAGCATTGTAAATAGATGACTGTGTTCAAGTTGCGGATTCTTAAGGTTTGAAAATAGATGATATCGTTTAAGATCGGATTACAAACCATTGTAAATAGATGACTTTGTTAAGTTGCGGATTCTTAAGGTTTGAAAATAGATGATATCGTTTAAAGTCGGATTCTACAGCATTGTAAATAGATGACTTTGTTCAAGTGGCCGATACTTTAGGTTTGAAAATAGATGATATCGTTTATAGTCGGATTCTAAAGCATTGTAAATAGATGACTTTGTTCAAGTTGCGGATGCTTGATGTTTGAAAATAGATGACATAGTTTAAAGTCGGATTCTAAAGCATTGTAAATAGATGACTTTGTTCAAGTTGCGGATTCTTAAGGTTTGAAAATAGATGATATCGTTTAAAGTCGGATTCTAAAGCATAGTAAATAGATGAATTTGTTTAAGTGGCGGACTCTTAAGGTTTGAAAATAGATGATAGTCTTTTAAGTACGATTCTAAAGCATTGTAAGTAGATGACTTTATAACAGTTGCGGATTCTTAAGGTTTGAAAATAGATTACATTGTTTAAAGTCGCATTCTAAAGCATTGTAAATAGATGACTTTGTTAAAGTTGCGGATTCTTAAGGTTTGAAAATTGATGATATCGGTAAAAGTCGGATTCTAAAGTATTGTAAATAGATGACTTTGTTCAAGTTGCGGATTCTTAAGGTTTGAAAATAGATGATATCCTTTAAAGTCGGATTCTAAAGCATTGTAAATAGATGACTTTGTTCAAGTTGCGGATTCTTAAGGTTTGAAAATAGATGATATCGTTTAAAGTCGGATTCTAAAGCATTGTAAATAGATGACTTTGTTCAAGTTGCGGATTCTTAAGGTTTGAAAATAGATTATATCGTTTAAAGTCGGATTCTAAAGCATTGTAAATAAATGACTTTGTTCAAGTTGCGGATTCTTAAGGGGGTGAAAATAGATGATATCGTTTAAAGTCGGATTCCAAAGCATTGTAAATATATGACTTTGTTCAAGTTGCGGATTCTTAAGGTTTGAAAATAGAAGATAATGTTTAAAGTAGGATTCAAAAGCATTGTAAATAGATGACTTCGTTCAAGTTGCGGATTCTTTAGGTTTTAAATCAGATGATATCGTTGCAAGTGTGATTCTAAAGCATTGTAAATAGATGACTTTGTTCAAGTTGCGGCTTCTTAAGGGTTGAACATCGATGATATCGTTTGAAGTCGCATTCTAAAGCATTGTAAACAGATGACTTTGTTCAAGTTGCCGATTCTTAAGCTTTGAAAAAAGATGATATCGTTTAAAGTCGGATTCCAAAGCATTGTAAATAGATGACTTTGTTCAAGTTGCGGATTCTTAAGGTTTGAAAATAGATGATACCGTTTAAAGTCGGATTCTTAAGCATTGTAAATAGATGACTTGTGCAAGTTGCCGATTCTTAAGCTTTGAAAATAGATGATATGGTTTAAAGTCGGATTCTAAAGCATTGTAAATAGATAACTTTGGTCAAGATGCGGACTCTTAAGGTTTGAAAATAGATGATATTGTTTAAAGTACGATTCTAAAGACTTGTGAGTAGATGACTTTATCACAGTTGCGGATTCTTAAGGTTTGAAAATAGATGACATTGTTTAAAGTCGCATTCTAAAGCATTGTAAATAGATGACTTTGTTCAAGTTGCGGATTCTTAAGGTTTGAAAATAGATGATATCGGTTAATGTCGGATACTAAAGCATTGTAAATAGATGACTTTGTTCAAGTTGCGGATTCTTAAGGTTTGAAAATAGATGATATCGTTTAAAGTCGGATTCTACAGCATTGTAAATAGATGACTTTGTTCAAGTGGCCGATACTTTAGGTTTGAAAATAGATGATATCGTTTAAAGTCGGATTCTAAAGCATTGTAAATAGATGACCTTGTTCAAGTTTCGGATGCTTGATGTTTGAAAATAGAGTACATAGTTTAAAGTCGGATTCTAAAGCATTGTAAATAGATGACTTTGTTCAAGTTGCGGATTCTTAAGGTTTGAAAATAGATGATATAGTTTAAAGTCGGATTCTAAAGCATTGTAAATAGATGACTTTGGTCAAGATGCGGACTCTTAAGGTTTGAAAATAGATGATATTGTTTAAAATACGATTCTAAAGACTTGTAAGTAGATGACTTTATTACAGTTGCGGATTCTTAAGGTTTGAAAATAGATGACATTGTTTAAAGTCGCATTCTAAAGCATTGTAAATAGATGACTTTGTTCAAGTGGCGGATTCTTAAGGTTTGAAAATAGATGATATCGTTTAAAGTCGGATTCTAAAGCATTGTAAATAGATGACTTTGTTCAAGTTGCGGATTCTTAAGGTTTGAAAATAGATTATATCGTTTAAAGTCGGATTCTAAAGCATTGTAAATAAATGACTTTGTTCAAGTTGCGGATTCTTAAGGGGGTGAAAATAGATGATATCGTTTAAAGTCGGATTCTAAAGCATTGTAAATAGATGACTTTGTTCAAGTTGCGGATTCTTAAGGTTTGAAAATAGAAGATAATGTTTAAAGTAGGATTCAAAAGCATTGTAAATAGATGACTTCGTTCAAGTTGCGGATTCTTTAGGTTTTAAATCAGATGATATCGTTGCAAGTGTGATTCTAAAGCATTGTAAATAGATGACTTTGTTCAAGTTGCGGATTCTTAAGGGTTGAAAATCGATGATATCGTTTGAAGTCGCATTCTAAAGCATTGTAAATAGATAACTTTGTTCAAGTTGCCGATTCTTTAGCTTTGAAAAAAGATGATATCGTTTAAAGTCGGATTCCAAAGCATTGTAAATAGATGACTTTGTTCAAGTTGCGGATTCTTAAGGTTTGAAAATAGATGACACCGTTTAAAGTCGGATTCTTAAGCATTGTAAATAGATGACTTGTGCAAGTTGCCGATTCTTAAGCTTTGAAAATAGATGATATGGTTTAAAGTCGGATTCTAAAGCATTGTAAATAGATAACTTTGGTCAAGATGCGGACTCTTAAGGTTTGAAAATAGATGATATTGTTTAAAGTACGATTCTAAAGACTTGTAAGTAGATGACTTTATTACAGTTGCGGATTCTTAAGGTTTAGAAATAGATGACATTGGTAACAGTCGCATTCTAAAGCATTGTAAATAGATTACTTTGTTCAAGTTGCGGATTCTTAAGGTTTGAAAATAGATGATATCGGTTAAAGTCGGATTCTAAAGCATTGTAAATAGATGACTTTGTTCAAGTTGCGGACTCTTAAGGTTTGAAAATAGATGATATCGTTTAAAGTCGGATTCTACAGCATTGTAAATAGATGACTTTGTTCAAGTGGCCGATACTTTAGGTTTGAAAATAGATGATATCGTGTAAAGTCGGATTCTATAGCATTGTAAATAGATTACCTTGTTCAAGTTTCGGATGCTTGATGTTTGAAAATAGAGAACATAGTTTAAAGTCGGATTCTAAAGCATTGTAAATAGATAACTTTGGTCAAGATGCGAACACTTAAGGTTTGAAAATAGATGATATCGTTTAAAGTCGGATTCTAAAGCATTGTTAATAGATGACTTTGGTCAAGATGCGGACTCTTAAGGTTTGACAATAGATGATATTGTTTAAAGTACGATTCTAAAGACTTGTAAGTAGATGACTTTATTACAGTTGCGGATTCTTAAGGTTTAAAAATAGATGACATTGTTTAAAGTCGCATTCTAAAGCATTGTAAATAGATGACTTTGTTCAAGTGGCGGATTCTTAAGGTTTGAAAATAGATGATATCGGTTAAAGTCGGATTCTAAAGCATTGTAAATAGATGACTTTGTTCAAGTTGCGGATTCTTAAGGTTTGAAAATAGATGATATCGTTTAAAGTCGGATTCTAAAGCATTGTAAATTGATGACTTTGTTCAAGTTGCGGATTCTTAAGAATTGAAAATAGATGATATCGTTTAAAGTCGGATTCTAAAGTATTGTAAATAGATGACTTTGTTCAAGTTGCGGATTCTTAAGGTTTGAAAATAGATGATATCGTTTAAAGTCGGATTCTAAAGCATTGTAAATAGATGACTTTGTTCAAGTTGCGGATTCTTAAGGTTTGAAAATAGATGGTATCGTTTAAAGTCAGATTCTAAAGCATTGTAAATAGATGACTTTGTTCAAATTGCGGATTCTTAAGGTTTGAAAATAGATGATATCGTTTAAAATCGGATTCTAAAGCATTGTAAATAGATGACTTTGTTCAAGTTTCGAGTTCTTTTGGTTTGAAAATAGATGATATCGTTTAAAGTCGGATTCTAAAGCATTGTAAATAGATGACTTCGTTCAAGTTGCCGATTCTTAAGCTTTGAAAATAGATGATATCGTTTAAAGTCGGATTCCAAAGCAGTGTAAATAGATGACTTTGTTCAAGTTGCCGATTCTTAAGGTTTTAAAATAGATGATATCGTTTAAAGTCGGATTCTACAGTATTGTAAATAGATGACTTTGTTCAAGTAGCTGATACTTTAGGTTTGAAAATAGATAGTATCGTTTAAAGTCGGATTCTAAAGCATTGTAAATAGATGACCTTGTTAACGTTGCTGATTCTTAATGTTTGAAAATAGATGATATCGTTTTAAGTCGGATCTTAAAGCATTGTAAATAGATGACTTTGTTCAAGTTGCGGATTCTTAAGGTTTGAAAATAGATGATATCGTTTCAAGTCGGATTCTAAAGCATTGTAAATAGATGACTTTGTTCAAGTGGCGGACTCTTAAGGTTTGAAAATAGATGATATTGTTTAAAGTCGGATTCTAAAGCATTGTAAGTAGATGACTTTATTACAGTGGCGGATGCTTTAGTTTTGAAAATAGATGATATCATTTAAAGTCGGATTATAAAGCATTGTAAATAGATGACTTTGTTCAAGTTGCGGAGTCTTTAGGTTTGAAAATAGATGATATCGTTTAAAGTCGGATTCTAAAGCATTGTAAATAGATGACATTGTTCAAGTTGCCGATTCTTAAGCTTTGAAAATAGATGATATCGTTTAAAGTCGGATTCCAAAGCATTGTAAATAGATGACTTTGTTCAAGTATCCGATTGTTAAGGTTTTTAAATAGATGATATCGTTTCAAGTCGGATTCTAAAGCATTGTAAATTAATGACTTGTTCAAGTCGCCGATTCTCAAGCTTTGAAAAAAGATGATATCGTTTAAAGTCGGATTCTAAAGCACTGTAAATAGATGACTTTGTTCAAGTTGCCGATTCTCAAGGTTTGAAAATAGATGATATCGTTTAAAGTTCGATTCTAAAGCATTGTAAATAGATGACTTTGTTCAAGTTGCGGATTCTTAAGGTTTGAAAATAGATGATATCGTTTAAAGTCGGATTCTAACGCATTGTAAATAGATGACTTTGTTCAAGTTGCGGATTCTTAAGGTTTGAAAATAGATTATATCGTTTAAAGTCGGATTCTAAAGCATTGTAAATAAATGACTTTGTTCAAGTTGCGGATTCTTAAGGGGGTGAAAATAGATGATATCGTTAAAAGTCGGATTCTAAAGCATTGTAAATAGATGACTTTGTTCAAGTTGCGGATTCTTAAGGTTTGAAAATAGAAGATAATGTTTAAATTAGGATTCAAAAGCATTGTAAATAGATGACTTCGTTAAAGTTGCGGATTCTTAAGGTTTTAAATCAGATGATATCGTTGCAAGTGTGATTCTAAAGCATTGTAAATAGATGACTTTGTTCAAGTTGCGGATTCTTAAGGTTTGAAAATAGATGATATCGTTTAAAGTCGGATTCTTAAGCATTGTAAATAGATGACTTTGTTCAAGTTGCCGATTCTTAAGCTTTGAAAATAGATGATATGGTTTAAAGTCGGATTCTAAAGCATTGTAAATAGATAACTTTGGTCAAGATGCGGACTCTTAAGGTTTGAAAATAGATGATATTGTTTAAAGTACGATTCAAAAGACTTGTAAGTAGATGACTTTATTACAGTTGCGGATTCTTAAGGTTTGAAAATAGATGACATTGTTTAAAGTCGCATTCTAAAGCATTGTAAATAGATGACTTTGTTCAAGTTGCCGATTCTTAAGGTTTGAAAATAGATGATATCGGTTAAAGTCGGATTCTAAAGCATTGTAAATAGATGACTTTGTTTAAGTTGCGGATTCTTAAGGTTTGAAAATAGATGATATCGTTAAAATCGGATTCAACAGCATTGTAAATAGATGACTTTGTTCAAGTGGCCGATACTTTAGGTTTGAAAATAGATGATATCGTTTAAAGTCGGATTCTAAAGCATTGTAAATAGATGCCATTGTTCAAGTTGCGGATGCTTGATGTTTGAAAATAGAGTACATAGTTTAAAGTCGGATTCTAAAGCATTGTAAATAGATGACTTTGTTCAAGTTGCGGATTCTTAAGGTTTGAAAATAGATGATATCGTTTAAAGTCGGATTCTAAAGCATTGTAAATAGATGACTTTGGTCAAGATGCGGACTCTTAAGGTTTGAAAATAGATGATATTGTTTAAAGTACGATTCTAAAGACTTGTAAGTAGAAGACTTTATTACAGTTGCGGATTCTTAAGGTTTGAAAATAGATGTCATTGTTTAAAGTCGCATTCTAAAGCATTGTAAATAGATGACTTTGTTCAAGTTGCGGATTCTTAAGGTTTGAAAATAGATGATATCGGTTAAAGTCGGATTCTAAAGCATTGTAAATAGATGACTTTGTTCAAGTTGAAGATTCTTAAGGTTTTAAAATAGATGATATCGTTTAAAGTCGGATTCTAAAGCATTGTAAATAGATGACTTTGTTCAAGTTGCGGATTCTTAAGAATTGAAAATAGATGATATCGTTTAAAGTCGGATTCTAAAGCATTGTAAATAGATGACTTTGTTCAAGTTGCGGATTCTTAACGTTTGAAAATAGATGATATCGTTTGAAGTCGGATTCTAAAGCATTGTAAATAAATGACTTTGTTCAAGTTGCGGATTCTTAAGGTTTGAAAATAGATGATATCGTTTTAAGTCGGATTCTAAAGTATTGTAAATAGATGACTTTGTTCAAGTTGCGGATTCTTAAGGTTTGAAAATAGATGATATCATTTAAAGTCGGATTATAAAGCATTGTAAATAGATGACTTTGTTCAAGTTGCGGAGTCTGTAGGTTTGAAAATAGATGATATCGTTTAAAGTCGGATTCTAAAGCATTGTAAATAGATGACATTGTTCAAGTTGCCGATTCTTTAGCTTTGAAAATAGATGATATCGTTTAAAGTCGGATTCCAAAGCATTGTAAATAGATGACTTTGTTCAAGTTGCGGATTCTTAAGGTTTGAAAATAGATGATATCGTTTCAAGTCGGATTCTAAAGCATGGTTAATTAATGACTTGTTCAAGTCGCCGATTCTCAAGCTTTGAAAATAGATGATATCGTTTAAAGTCGGATTCTAAAGCACTGTAAATAGATGACTTTGTTCAAGTTGCCGATTCTTAAGGTTTGCAAATAGATGATATCGTTTAAAGTTCGATTCTAAAGCATTGTAAATAGATGACTTTGTTCAAGTTGCGGATTCTTAAGGTTTGAAAATAGATGATATCGTTTAAAGTCGGATTCTAACGCATTGTAAATAGATGACTTTGGTCAAGTTGCCGATTCTTAAGGTTTGAAAATAGATGATATCGTTAAAAGTCGGATTCTAAAGCATTGTAAATAGATGACTTTGTTCAAGTTGCGGATTCTTAAGGTTTGAAAATAGATTATATCGTTTAAAGTCGGATTCTAAAGGATTGTAAATAAATGACTTTGTTCAAGTTGCGGATTCTTAAGGTTTGAAAATAGAAGATAATGTTTAAATTAGGATTCAAAAGCATTGTAAATAGATGACTTCGTTCAAGTTGCGGATTCTTAAGGTTTTAAATCAGATGATATCGTTGCAAGTGTGATTCTAAAGCATTGTAAATAGATGACTTTGTTCAAGTTGCGGATTCTTAAGGTTTAAAAATAGATGATATCGTTTAAAGTCGGATTCTTAAGCATTGTAAATAGATGACTTGTTCAAGTTGCCGATTCTTAAGCTTTGAAAATAGATGATATGGTTTAAAGTCGGATTCTAAAGCATTGTAAATAGATAACTTTGGTCAAGATGCGGACTCTTAAGGTTTGAAAATAGATGATATTGTTTAAAGTACGATTCTAAAGACTTGTAAGTAGATGACTTTATTACAGTTGCGGATTCTTAAGGTTTGAAAATAGATGACATTGTTTAAAGTCGCATTCTAAAGCATTGTTAATAGATGACTTTGTTCAAGTTGCGGATTCTTAAGGTTTGAAAATAGATGATATCGGTCAAAGTCGGATTCTAAAGCATTGTAAATAGATGACTTTGTTCAAGTTGCGGATTCTTAAGGTTTGAAAATAGATGATATCGTTTAAAGTCGGATTCTAACGCATTGTAAATAGATGACTTTGTTCAAGTTGCGGATTCTTAAGGTTTGAAAATAGATGATATCGTTTAAAGTCGGATTCTAAAGCATTGTAAATAGATGACTTTGTTCAAGTTGCGGATTCTTAACGTTTGAAAATACATGATATCGTTTAAAGTCGGATTCTAAAGCATTGTAAATAAATGACTTTGTTCAAGTTGCGGATTCTTAAGGTTTGAAAATAGATGATATCGTTTAAAGTCGGATTCTAAAGTATTGTAAATAGATGACTTTGTTCAAGTTGCGGATTCTTAAGGTTTGAAAATAGTTGATATCGTTTAAAGTCGGATTCTAAAGCATTGTAAATAGATGACTTTGTTCAAGTTGCGGATTCTTAAGGTTTAAAAATAGATGATATCGTTTAAAGCTTGATTCTAAAGCATTGTAAATAGATGACTTTGTTCAAATTGCGGATTCTTAAGGTTTGAAAATAGATGATATCGTTTAAAATCGGATTCTAAAGCATTGTAAATAGATGACTTTGTTCAAGTTTCGAGTTCTTTAGGTTTGAAAATAGATGATATCGTTTAAAGTCGGATTCTAAAGCATGGTAAATAGATGACTTCGTTCAAGTTGCCGATTCTTAAGCTTTGAAAATAGATGATATCGTTTAAAGTCGGATTCCAAAGCATTGTAAATAGATGACTTTGTTCAAGTTGCCGATTCTTAAGGTTTTAAAATAGATGATATCGTTTAAAGTCGGATTCTACAGCATTGTAAATAGATGACTTTGTTCAAGTGGCCGATATTTTAGGTTTGAAAATAGATGATATCGTTTAAAGTCGGATTCTAAAGCATTGTAAATAGATGACCTTGTTCACGTTGCGGATTCTTAATGTTTGAAAATAGATGATATCGTTTTAAGTCGGATTCTAAAGCATTGTAAATAGATGACATTGTTCAAGTTGCCGATTCTTAAGCTTTGAAAATAGATGATATCGTTTAAAGTCGGATTCCAAAGCATTGTAAATAGATGACTTTGTTCAAGTTGCGGATTCTTAAGGTTGGCAAATAGATGATATCGTTTCAAGTCAGATTCTAAAGCATTGTTAATTAATGACTTGTTCAAGTCGCCGATTCTCAAGCTTTGAAAATAGATGATATCGTTTAAAGTCGGATTCTAAAGCACTGTAAATAGATGACTTTGTTCAAGTTGCCGATTCTTAAGGTTTGAAAATAGATGATATCGGTTAAAGTTCGATTCTAAAGCATTGTAAATAGATGACTTTGTTCAAGTTGCGGATTCTTAAGGTTTGAAAATAGATTATATCGTTTAAAGTCGGATTCTAAAGCATTGTAAATAGATGACTTTGTTCCAGTTGCCGATTCTCAAGATTTAAAAATAGATGATATCGTTTAAAGTCGGATTCTAAAGTATTGTAAATAGATGACTTTGTTCAAGTTGCGGATTCTTAAGGTTTGAAAATATATGATATCGTTTAAGATCGGATTCCAAACCATAGTAAATAGATGACTTTGTTAAGTTGCGGATTCTTAAGGTTTGAAAATAGATGATATCGTTTAAAGTCGGATTCTACAGCATTGTAAATAGATGACTTTGTTCAAGTGGCCGATTTTTTAGGTTTGAAAATAGATGATATCGTTAAAAGTCGGATTCTAAAGCATTGTAAATAGATGACTTTGTTCAAGTTGCGGATTCTTAATGTTTGAAAATAGATGATATAGTTTAAAGTCGGATTCTAAAGCATGGTAAATATATGACTTTGTTCAAGTGTCGGATTCTTAAGGTTTGAAAATAGATGATATCGTTTAAAGTCGGATTCTAAAGCATTGTAAATAGATGACTTTGTTCAAGTTGCGGATTCTTAAGGTTTGAAAATAGATGATATCGTTTAATGTCGGATACTAAAGCATTGTAAATAGGTGACTTTGTTCAAGTTGCCGATTCTTAAGCTTTGAAAATAGATGATATCGTTTAAAGTCAGATTCCAAAGCATTGTAAATAGATGACTTTGTTCAAGTTGCGGAGTCTTAAGGTTTGAAAATAGATGATATCATTTAAAGTCGGATTATAAAGCTGTGTAAATAGATGACTTTGTTCAAGTTGCGGATTTTTTAGGTTTGACCATACATTATATCGCTTGAAGTCGGATTCCAAAGCATTGTAAATAGATGACTTTGTTCAAGTTGCGGATTTTTTAGGTTTGAAAATAGATGATATCGTTTAATGTCGGATACTAAAGCATTGTAAATAGTTGACTTTGTTCAAGTTGCCGATTGTTAAGCTTTGAAAATAGATGATATCGTTTAAAGTCGGATTCCAAAGAATTGTAAATAGATTACTTTGTTCAAGTTGCTGATTCTTAAGGGGGGGGAAATAGATGATATCGTTTAAAGTTCGATTCTAAAGCATTGTAAATAGATGACTTTGTTCAAGTTGCCGATTCTTAAGCTTTGAAAATAGATGATATCGTTTAAAGTCGGATTCTAAAGCATTGTAAATAGATGACTTTGTTCAAGTTGCGGATTCTTTAGGTTTGAAAATAGATGATATCGTTTAAAGTCGGATTCTAAAGCATTGTAAATAGATGACTTTGTTCAAGTTGCGGATTCTTAAAGTTCGAAAATAGATAATATCGTTTAAAGTCGGATTCTAAAGCATTGTAACTAGATTACTTTGTGCAAGTGGCGGACTCTTAAGGTTTGAAAATAGATGATATTGTTTAAAGTACGTTTCTAAAGCATTGTAAGTAGATGACTTTATTACAGTTGCGGATTCTTAAGCTTGAAAATAGATGATATTGTTTAAAGTCGCATTCTAAAGCATTGTAAATAGATGACTTTGTTCAAGTTGCGGATTCTTAAGGTTTGAAAATAGATGATATCGTTTAAAGTCGGATTCTAAAGCATTGTAAATAGATAATTTTGTTCAAGTTGCGGATTCTAAAGGTTTGAAAATAGATGATATCGTTTAAAGTCGGATTCTAAAGCATTGTAAATAGATGACTTTTTTCAAGTTGCCGATTCTTAAGGTTTGAAAATAGATGATATCGTTTAAAGTCGAATTTTAAAGCATTGTAAATAGATGACTTTGTTCAAGTTGCGGTTTCTTAAGGTTTGAAAATAGATGATATCGTTTAATGTAGGATACTAAAGCATTGTAAATAGGTGACTTTGTTCAAGTTGCCGATTCTTAAGCTTTTAAAATAGATGATATTGTTTAAAGTCGGATTCCAAAGCATTGTAACTAGATGACTTTGTTCAAGTTGCGGATTCTTAAGGTTTGAAAATAGATGATATCATTTAAAGTCGGATTATAAAGCTGTGTAAATAGATCGCTTTGTTTAAGTTGCGAATTTTTTAGGTTTGAACATAGATTATATCGCTTAAAGTCGGATTCCAAAGCATTGTAAATAGATGACTTTGTTCACGTTGCGGATTCTTAAGGTTTGAAAATAGATGATATCGTTTAAAGTCGGATTCTGAAGCATTGTAAATAGATTACTTTGTTCAAGTGGCGGACTCTTAAGGTTTGAAAATAGATGATATTGTTTAAAGTACGATTCTAAAGCATTGTAACTAGATGACTTTATTACAGTTGCGGATTCTTAAGGCATGAAAGTAGATGATATTGTTTAAAGTCGCTTTCTAAAGCATTGTAAATAGATGACTTTGTTCAAGTTGCGGATTCTTAAGGTTTGAAAATAGATGATATCGTTTAAAGTCGGATTCTAAAGCATTGTAAGTTAATGATTTTGTTCAAGTTGCGGATTCTAAAGGTTTGAAAATAGATGATATCGTTTAAAGTCGGATTCTAAAGTATTGTAAATAGATGACTTTGTTCAAGTTGCGGATGCTAAAGGTTTGAAAATAGATGATATCGTTTAAAGTCGGATTCTAAAGCATTGTAAATAGATTACTTTGTTCGAGTTGCAGATTCTTAAGGTTTGAAAATAGATGATATCGTTTAAAGTCGGATTTAAAAGCATTGTAAATAGATGACTTAGTTCAAGTTGCGGATTCTTAAGGTTTGAAAATAGATGATATCGTTTAAAGTCGGATTCTAAAGCATTGTAAATAGATGACTTTGTTCAAGTTGCGGATTCTTAAGGTTTGAAAATAGATGATATCGTTTAAAGTCGGATTCTAAAGTATTGTAAATAGATGACTTTGTTCAAGTGTCGGATTCTTAAGGTTTGAAAATAGATGATATCGTTTAAAGTCGGATTCTAAAGCATTGTAAATAGATGATTTTTTCAAGTTGCGGATTCTAAAGGTTTGAAAATAGATGATATCATTTAAAGTCGGATTCTAAAGTATTGTAAATAGATGACTTTGTTCAAGTTGCGGATTCTCAAGGTTTGAAAATAGATGATATCGTTTAAAGTCGGATTCTAAAGCATTGTAAATAGATGACTTTGTTCAAGTTGCAGATTCTTAAGGTTTGAAAATAGATGATATCGTTTAAAGTCGGATTTTAAAGCATTGTAAATAGATGACTTTGTTCAAGTTGCGGATTCTTAAGGTTTGAAAATAGATGATATCGTTTAAAGTCGGATTCTAAAGCATTGTATATTGATGACTTTGTTCAAGTTGCGGATTCTTAAGGTTTGAAAATAGATGATATCGTTTAAAGTCGGATTCTAAAGTATTGTAAATAGATGACTTTGTTGAAGTGTCGGATTCTTAAGGTTTGAAGAAAGGTTATATCGTTTAAAGTTGGATTCTAAAGCATTGTAAATAGATGACTTTGTTCAAGTTGCTGATTCTTAAGGTTTGAAACTAGATGATATCGTTTAATGTCTGATACTAAAGCATTGTAAATAGGTGACTTTGTTCAAGTTGCCGATTGTTAAGCTTTGAAAATAGATGATATCGTTAAAAGTCGGATTCCAAAGCATTGTAAATAGATGACTTTGTTCAAGTTGCGGATTCTTAAGGTTTGAAAATAGATGATATCGTTTAAAGTCGGATTCTAAAGCATTGTAAATAGATGACTTTGTTCAAGTTGCGGATTTTTTAGGTTTGAACATAGATTATATCGCTTAAAGTCGGATTCCAAAGCATTGTAAATAGATGACTTTGTTCAAGTTGCGGATTCTTGATGTTTGTAAATAGATGACATAGTTTAAAGGCGGATTTTAAAGCATTGTAAATAGATGACTTTGTTCAAGATGCGGATTCTTAAGGTTTGAAAATAGATGATATCGTTTAAAGTCGGATTCTAAAGCATTGTAAATTGATGACTTTGTTCAAGTTGCGGATTCTTAAGGTTTGAAAATAGATGATATCGTTTAAAGTCGGATTCTAAAGTATTGTAAATAGATGACTTTGTTCAAGTGTCGGATTCTTAAGGTTTCAAAAAAGGTGATATCGTTTAAAGTCGGATTCTAAAGCATTGTAAATAGATGACTTTGTTCAAGTTGCTGATTCTTAAGGTTTGAAAATAGATGATATCGTTTAATGTCGGATACTAAAGCATTGTAAATAGGTGACTTTGTTCAAGTTGCCGATTCTTAAGCTTTGAAAATAGATGATATCGTTTAAAGTCGGATTCCAAAGCATTGTAAATAGATGACTTTGTTCAAGGTGCGGATTCTTAAGGTTTGAAAATAGATGATATCATTTAAAGTCGGATTATAAAGCTGTGTAAATAGATGACTTTGTTCAAGTTGCGGATTTTTTAGGTTTGAACATAGATTATATCGCTTAAAGTCGGATTCCAAAGCATTGTAAATAGATGACTTTGTTCAAGTTGCGGATTCTTAAGGCATGAAAATAGATGATATTGTTTAAAGTCGCTTTCT
The DNA here is from genome assembly GCA_963556195.1 of Sepiola atlantica. Classification (NCBI taxonomy): domain Eukaryota; kingdom Metazoa; phylum Mollusca; class Cephalopoda; order Sepiida; family Sepiolidae; genus Sepiola; species Sepiola atlantica. The sequence continues at coordinate 65,387 of CAUVYP010000015.1, forward strand.
AAAGCATTGTAAATAGATGACTTTGTTCAAGTTGCGGATTTTTAAGGTTTGAAAATAGATTATATCGTTTAAAGTCGGATTCTAAAGCATTGTAAATAGATGACTTTGTTCAAGTTGCGGATTCTAAAGGTTTGAAAATAGATGATATCGTTTAAAGTCGGATTCTAAAGTATTGTAAATAGATGACTTTGTTCAAGTTGCGGATTCTTAAGGTTTGAAAATATATGATATCGTTTAAGATCGGATTCCAAAGCATTGTAAATAGATGACTTTGTTAAGTTGCGGATTCTTAAGGTTTTAAAATAGATGATATCGTTTAAAGTCGGATTCTACAGCGTTGTAAATAGATGACTTTGTTCAAGTGGCCGATTTTTTAGGTTTGAAAATAGATGATATCGTTAAAAGTTGGATTCTAAAGCATTGTAAATAGATGACTTTGTTTAAGTTGCGTATTCTTAATGTTTGAAAATAGATGATATAGTTTAAAGTCGGATTCTAAAGCATTGTAAATAGATGACTTTGTTCAAGTGTCGGATTCTTTAGGTTTGAAAATAGATGATATCGTTTCAAGTCGGATTCTAAAGCATTGTAAATAGATGACTTTGTTCAAGTTGCGGATTCTTAAGGTTTGAAAATAGATGATATCGTTTAATGTCGGATACTAAAGCATTGTAAATAGGTGACTTTGTTCAAGTTGCCGATTCTTAAGCTTTGAAAATAGATGATATCGTTTAAAGTCAGATTCCAATGCATTGTATATAGATGACTTTGTTCAAGTTGCGGAGTCTTAAGGTTTGAAAATAGATGATATCATTTAAAGTCGGATTATAAAGCTGTGTAAATAGATGACTTTGTTAAAGTTGCGGATTCTTGATGTTTGAAAATAGATGACATAGTTTAAAGTCGGATTTTAAAGCATTGTAAATAGATGACTTTGTTCAAGTTGCGGATTCTTAAGGTTTGAAAATAGATGATATCGTTTAAAGTCGGATTCTACAGCATTGTAAATTGATGACTTTGTTCAAGTTGCGGATTCTTAAGGTTTGAAAATAGATGATATCGTTTAAAGTCGGATTCTAAAGTATTGTAAATAGATGACTTTGTTCAAGTGTCAGATTCTTAAGGTTTAAAAAAAGGTGATATCGTTTAAAGTCGCATTCTAAAGCATTGTAAAGAGATGACTTTGTTCAAGTTGCCGATTCTTAAGCTTTGAAAATAGATGATATCGTTTAAAGTCGGATTCCAAAGCATTGTAAATAGATGACTTTGTTCAAGGTGCGGATTCTTAAGGTTTGAAAATAGATGATATCATTTAAAGTCGGATTATAAAGCTGTGTAAATAGATTACTTTGTTCAAGTTGCGGATTTTTTAGGTTTGAACATCGATTATATCGCTTAAAGTCGGATTCCAAAGCATTGTAAATAGATGACTTTGTTCAAGTTGCGGATTTTTAAGGTTTGAAAATAGATTATATCGTTTAAAGTCGGATTCTAAAGCATTGTAAATAGATGACTTTGTTCAAGTTGCGGATTCTAAAGGTTTGAAAATAGATGATATCGTTTAAAGTCGGATTCTAAAGTATTGTAAATAGATGACTTTGTTCAAGTTGCGGATTCTTAAGGTTTGAAAATATATGATATCGTTTAAGATCGGATTCCAAAGCATTGTAGATAGATGACTTTGTTAAGTTGCGGATTCTTAAGGTTGGAAAATAGATGATATCGTTTAAAGTCGGATTCTACAGCGTTGTAAATAGATGACTTTGTTCAAGTGGCCGATTTTTTTGGTTGGAAAATAGATGATATCGTTAAAAGTTGGATTCTAAAGCATTGTAAATAGATGACTTTGTTCAAGTTGCGGATTCTTAATGTTTGAAAATAGATGATATAGTTTAAAGTCGGATTCTAAAGCATTGTAAATAGATGACTTTGTTCAAGTGTCGGATTCTTAAGGTTTGAAAATAGATTATATCGTTTAAAGTCGGATTCTAAAGCATTGTAAATAGATGACTTTGTTCAAGTTGCGGATTCTTAAGGTTTGAAAATAGATGATATCGTTTAATGTCGGATACTAAAGCATTGTAAATAGGTGACTTTTTTCAAGTTGCCGATTCTTAAGCTTTGAAAATAGATGATATCGTTTAAAGTCAGATTCCAAAGCATTGTAAATAGATGACTTTGTTCAAGTTGCGGAGTCTTAAGGTTTGAAAATAGATGATATCATTTAAAGTCGGATTATAAAGCTGTGTAAATAGATGACTTTGTTAAAGTTGCGGATTCTTGATGTTTGAAAATAGATGACATAGTTTAAAGTCGGATTTTAAAGCATTGTAAATAGATGACTTTGTTCAAGTTGCGGATTCTTAAAGGTTTGAAAATAGATGATATCGTTTAAAGTCGGATTCTAAAGCATTGTAAATTGATGACTTTGTTCAAGTTGCGGATTCTTAAGGTTTGAAAATAGATGATATCGTTTAAAGTCGGATTCTAAAGTATTGTAAATAGATGACTTTGTTCAAGTGTCGGATTCTTAAGGTTTGAAAAAAGGTGATATCGTTTAAAGTCGGATTCTAAAGCATTGTAAATAGATGACTTTGTTCAAGTTGCTGATTCTTAAGGTTTGAAAATAGATGATATCGTTTAATGTCGGATACTAAAGCATTGTAAATAGGTGACTTTGTTCAAGTTGCCGATTCTTAAGCTTTGAAAATAGATGATATCGTTTAAAGTCGGATTCCAAAGCATTGTAAATCGATGACTTTGTTCAAGTTGCGGATTCTTAAGGTTTGAAAATAGATGATATCATTTAAAGTCGGATTATAAAGCTGTGTAAATAGATGACTGTGTTCAAGTTGCGGATTTTTTAGGTTTGAACATAGATTATATCGCTTAAAGTCGGATTCCAAAGCATTGTAAATAGATGACTTTGTTCAAGTTGCGGATTCTTAAGGCATGAAAATAGATGATAGTGTTTAAAGTCGCTTTCTAAAGCATTGTAAATAGATGACTTTGTTCAAGTGTCGGATTCTTAAGGTTTGAAAATAGATTATATCGTTTAAAGTCGGATTCTAAAGCATTGTAAATAGATGACTTTGTTCAAGTTGCGGCTTCTAAAGGTTTGAAAATAGATGATATCGTTTAAAGTCGGATTCTAAAGTATTGTAAATAGATGACTTTGTTCAAGTTGCAGATTCTTAAGGTTTGAAAATAGATGATATCGTTTAAGATCGGATTCCAAACCATTGTAAATAGATGACTTTGTTCAAGTTGCGGATTCTTAAGGTTTGAAAATAGATGATATCGTTTAAAGTCGGATTCTACAGCATTGTAAATAGATGACTTTGTTCAAGTGGCCGATTTTTTAGGTTTGAAAATAGATGATATCGTTAAAAGTTGGATTCTAAAGCATTGTAAATAGATGACTTTGTTCAAGTTGCGGATTCTTAATGTTTGAAAATAGATGATATAGTTTAAAGTCGGATTCTAAAGCATTGTAAATAGATGACTTTGTTCAAGTGTCGGATTCTTAAGGTTTGAAAATAGATGATATCGTTTAAAGTCGGATTCTAAAGCATTGTAAATAGATGATTTTGTTCAAGTTGCGGATTCTTAAGGTTTGAAAATAGATGATATCCTTTTATGTCGGATACTAAAGCATTGTAAATAGGTGACTTTGTTCAAGTTGCCGATTCTTAAGCTTTGACAATAGATGATATCGTTTAAAGTCAGATTCCAAAGCATTGTAAATAGATGACTTTGTTCAAGTTGCAGAGTCTTAAGGTTTGAAAATAGATGATATCATTTAAAGTCGGATTATAAAGCTGTGTAAATAGATGACTTTGTTCAAGTTGCTGATTTTTTAGGTTTGAACATAGATTATATCGCTTGAAGTCGGATTCCAAAGCATTGTAAATAGATAACTTTGTTCAAGTTGCGGATTTTTTAGGTTTGAAAATAGATGATATCGTTTAATGTCGGATACTAAAGCATTGTAAATAGTTGACTTTGTTCAAGTTGCCGATTCTTTAGCTTTGAAAATAGATGATATCGTTTAAAGTCGGATTCCAAAGCATTGTAAATAGATTACTTTGTTCAAGTTGCCGATTCTAAAGGTTTTAACATAGATGACATCGGTTAAAGTCGGATTCTAAAGCATTGTAAATAGATGACTTGTTCAAGTCGCCGATTCTCAAGCTTTGAAAATAGATTATATCGTTTAAAGTAGGAATCTAAAGCACTGTAAACAGATGACTTTGTTCAAGTTGCCGATTCTTAAGGGTGGGAAAATAGATGATATCGTTTAAAGTTCGATTCTAAAGCATTGTAAATAGATGACTTTGTTCAAGTTGCCGATTCTTAAGCTTTGAAAATCTATGATATCGTTTAAAGTCGGATTCTAAAGCATTGTAAATAGATGACTTTGTTCAAGTTGCCGATTCTTAAGGATTAAAAATAGATGATATCGGTTAAAGTCGGATTCTAAAGCATTGTAAATAAATGACTTTGTTCAAGTTGCAGACTCTGATAGTTTGAAAATAGATGATATCGTTTAAAGTCGGATTCTAAAGCATTGTAAATAGATGACTTTGTTCAAGTTGCGGATTCTTAAGGTTTGAAAATAGATGATATCGTTTAAAGTCGGATTCTAAAGCATTGTAAATAGATGACTTTGTTCAAGTTGCGGATTCTTAAGGTTTGAAAATAGATGATATCGTTTAAAGTCGGATTCTAAAGCATTGTAAATAGATGACTTTGTTCAAGTTGCGGATTCTTAAGGTTTGAAAATAGATGATATCGTTTAAAGTCGGATTCTAAAGCATTGTAAATAGATGAAATTGTTCAAGTTGCGGATTCTTAAGGTTTGAAAATAGATTATATCGTTTAAAGTCGGATTCTAAAGCATTGTAAATAGATGACTTTGTTCAAGTTGCGGATTCTTAAGGTTTGAAAATAGATGATATCGTTTAAAATCGGATTCTAAAGCATTGTAAATAGTTGACTTTGTTCCAGTTGCGGATTCTTAAGGTTTGAAAATAGATGATATCGTTTAAAGTCGTATTCTAAAGCATTGTAAATAGATGACTTTGTTCAAGTTGCGGATTCTTAAGGTTTGAAAATAGATGATATCATTTAAAGTCGGATTATAAAGCTGTGTAAATAGATGACTTTGTTTAAGTTGCGGATTCTTAAGGTTTGAAAATAGATAATATCGTTTAAAGTCGGATTCTGAAGCATTGTAAATAGATTACTTTGTTCAAGTGGCGGACTCTAAAGGTTTGAAAATAGATGATATTGTTTAAAGTACGATTCTAAAGCATTGTAAATAGATGACTTTGTTCAAGTTGCGGATTCTTAAGGTTTGAAAATAGATAATATCGTTTAAAGTCGGATTCTGAAGCATTGTAAATAGATGACTTTGTTCAAGTTGCCGATACTTAAGGATTAAAAATAGATGATATCGGTTAAAGTCGGATTCTAAAGCATTGTAAGTAGATGACTTTATTACAGTTGCGGATTCTTAAGGCATGAAAATAGATGATATTGTTTAAAGTCGGATTCTAAAGCATTGTAAATAGATGACTTTGTTCAAGTTGCCGATACTTAAGGATTAAAAATAGATGATATCGGTTAAAGTCGGATTCTAAAGCATTGTAAATAGATGACATGGTTCACGTTGCGGACTCTGATAGTTTGAAAATAGATTATATCGTTTAAAGTCGGATTCTAAAGCATTGTTAATAGATGACTTTGTTCAAGTTGCGGATTCTTAAGGTTTGAAAATAGATGATATTGTTTTAAGTCGGATTCTAAAGCATTGTAAATAGATGACTTTGTTCAAGTTGCGGATTCTTAAGGTTTGAAAATTGATGATATCGTTTAAAGTCGGATTCTAAGCATTGTAAATAGATGACTGTGTTCAAGTTGCGGATTCTTAAGGTTTGAGAATAGATCATAACGTTTAAGATCGGATTACAAACCATTGTAAATAGATGACTTTGTTAAGTTGCGGATTCTTAAGGATTGAAAATAGATGATATCGTTTAAAGTCGGATTCTACAGCATTGTAAATAGATGACTTTGTTCAAGTGGCCGATACTTTAGGTTTGAAAATAGCTGATATTGTTTATAGTCGGATTCTAAAGCATTGTAAATAGATGACCTTGTTCAAGTTGCGAATGCTTGATGTTTGAAAATAGATGACATAGTTTAAAGACGGATTCTAAAGCATTGTAAATAGATGACTTTGTTCAAGTTGCGGATTCTTAAGGTTTGAAAATAGATGATATCGTTTAAAGTCGGATTCTACAGCATTGTAAATAGATGACTTTGTTCAAGTGGCCGATACTTTAGGTTTGAAAATAGAGGATATCGTTTAAAGTCGCATTCTAAAGCATTGTAAATAGATGACTTTGTTCAAGTTGCGAATTCTTAAGGTTTGAAAATAGATGATATCGTTTTAAGTCGGATTCTAAAGCATTGTAAATAGATGACTTGGTTCAAGTTGCGGATTCTAAAGGTTTGAAAATAGATGATATCGGTTAAAGTCGGATTCTAAAGTATTGTAAATAGATGACTTTGTTCAAGTTGCGGATTCTTAAGGTTTGAAAATAGATGATATCGTTTAAAGTCGGATTCTAAAGCATTGTAAATAGATGACTTTGTTCAAGTTGCGGATTCTTAAGGTTTGAAAATAAATGATATCGTTTAAGATCGGATTCCAAACCATTGTAAATAGATGACTTTGTTAAGTTGCGGATTCTCAAGGTTTGAAAATAGATGATATCGTTTAAAGTCGGATTCTACAGCATTGTAAATAGATGACTTTGTTCAAGTGGCCGATACTTTAGGTTTGAAAATAGATGATATCGTTTATAGTCGGATTCTAAAGCATTGTAAATAGATGACCTTGTTCACGTTGCGGATGCTTGCTGTTTGAAAATAAATGACATAGTTTAAAGTCGGATTCTAAAGCATTGTAATAGATGACTTTGTTCAAATTGCGGATTCTTAAGGTTTGAAAATAGATGATATCGTTTAAAGTCGGATTCTAAAGCATTGTAAATAGATGACTTTGTTCAAGTGGCAGACTCTTAAGGTTTGAAAATAGATGATATCGTTTAAAGTACGATTCTAAAGCATTGTAAGTAGATGACTTTATTAAAGTTGCGGATTCTTAAGGTATTAAAATAGATGACATTGTTTAAAGTCGCATTCTAAAGCATTGTAAATAGATGACTTTGTTCAAGTTGCGGATTCTTAAGGTTTGAATATAGATGATATCGGTTTAAGTCGGAGTATAAAGCATTGTAAATAGATGACTTTGTTCAAGTTGCGGATTCTTAAGGTTTGAAAATAGATGATATCGTTTAAAGTCTGATTCTAACGCATTGTAAATAGATGACTTTGTTCAAGTTGCGGATTCTTTAGGTTTGAAAATAGATGATATCGTTTAAAGTCGGATTCTAAAGCATTGTAAATAGATGACTTTGTTCAAGTTGCGGATTCTTAAGGTTTGAAAATAGATGATATCGTTTAAAGTCGGATTCTAAAGCATTGTAAATAAATGACTTTGTTCAAGTTGCGGATTCTTAAGGTTTGAAAATAGATGATATCCTTTAAAGTCGGATTCTAAAGCATTGTAAATAGATGACTTTGTTCAAGTTGCGAGTTCTTAAGGTTTGAAAATAGATGATATCGTTTAAAGTCGGATTCTAAAGCATTGTAAATAGATGACTTTGTTCAAGTTGCGGATTCTTAAGGTTTGAAAATAGAAGATAATGTTTAAAGTAGGATTCAAAAGCATTGTAAATAGATGACTTCGTTCAAGTTGCGGATTCTTAAGGTTTGAAAATAGATGATTACGTTTAAAGTCGGATTCCACAGCATTGTAAATAGATTACTTTGTTCAAGTGGCCGATACTTTAGGTTTGAAAATAGATGATATCGTTTGAAGTCGGATTCTAAAGCATTGTAAATAGATGACTTTGTTCAAGTTGCCGATTCTTAAGCTTTTAAAATAGATGATATCGTTTAAAGTCGGAGTCCAAAGCATTGTAAATAGATGACTTTGTTCAAGTTGCGGATTCTTAAGGTTTGAAAATAGATGATATCGCTTAAAGTCGGATTCTTAAGCATTGTAAATAGATGACTTGTTCAAGTTGCCGATTCTTAAGCTTGGAAAATAGATGATATAGTTTAAAGTCGGATTCTACAGCATTGTAAATAGATGACTTTGTTTAAGTTGCGGATTCTTAAGGTTTGAAAATAGATGATATCGTTTAAAGTCGGATTCTAAAGTATTGTAAATAGATGACTTTGTTCAAGTGTCGGATTCTTTAGGTTTGAAAATAGATGATATCGTTTAAAGTCGGATTCTAAAGCATTGTAAATAGATGACTTTGTTCAAGTTGCGGATTCTTAAGGTTTGAAAATAGATGATATCGTTTAAAGTCGGATTCTACAGCATTGTAAATAGATGACTTTGTTCAAGTGGCCGATACTTTAGGTTTGAAAATAGAGGATATCGTTTAAAGTCGCATTCTAAAGCATTGTAAATAGATGACTTTGTTCAAGTTGCGAATTCTTAAGGTTTGAAAATAGATGATATCGTTTTAAGTCGGATTCTAAAGCATTGTAAATAGATGACTTGGTTCAAGTTGCGGATTCTAAAGGTTTGAAAATAGATGATATCGGTTAAAGTCGGATTCTAAAGTATTGTAAATAGATGACTTTGTTCAAGTTGCGGATTCTTAAGGTTTAAAAATAGATGATATCGTTTAAAGTCGGATTCTAAAGCATTGTAAATAGATGACTTTGTTCAAGTTGCGGATTCTTAAGGTTTGAAAATAAATGATATCGTTTAAGATCGGATTCCAAACCATTGTAAATAGATGACTTTGTTAAGTCGCGGATTCTCAAGGTTTGAAAATAGATGATATCGTTTAAAGTCGGATTCTACAGCATTGTAAATAGATGACTTTGTTCAAGTGGCCGATACTTTAGGTTTGAAAATAGATGATATCGTTTATAGTCGGATTCTAAAGCATTGTAAATAGATGACCTTGTTCACGTTGCGGATGCTTGCTGTTTGAAAATAAATGACATAGTTTAAAGTCGGATTCTAAAGCATTGTAAATAGATGACTTTGTTCAAATTGCGGATTCTTAAGGTTTGAAAATAGATGATATCATTTAAAGTCGGATTCTAAAGCATTGTAAATAGATGACTTTGTTCAAGTGGCAGACTCTTAAGGTTTGAAAATAGATGATATCGTTTAAAGTACGATTCTAAAGCATTGTAAGTAGATGACTTTATTAAAGTTGCGGATTCTTAAGGTATTAAAATAGATGACATTGTTTAAAGTCGCATTCTAAAGCATTGTAAATAGATGACTTTGTTCAAGTTGCGGATTCTTAAGGTTTGAATATAGATGATATCGGTTTAAGTCGGAGTATAAAGCATTGTAAATAGATGACTTTGTTCAAGTTGCGGATTCTTAAGGTTTGAAAATAGATGATATCGTTTAAAGTCTGATTCTAACGCATTGTAAATAGATGACTTTGTTCAAGTTGCGGATTCTTTAGGTTTGAAAATAGATGATATCGTTTAAAGTCGGATTCTAAAGCATTGTAAATAGATGACTTTGTTCAAGTTGCGGATTCTTAAGGTTTGAAAATAGATGATATCGTTTAAAGTCGGATTCTAAAGCATTGTAAATAAATGACTTTGTTCAAGTTGCGGATTCTTAAGGTTTAAAAATAGATGATATCCTTTAAAGTCGGATTCTAAAGCATTGTAAATAGATGACTTTGTTCAAGTTGCGAGTTCTTAAGGTTTGAAAATAGATGATATCGTTTAAAGTCGGATTCTAAAGCATTGTAAATAGATGACTTTGTTCAAGTTGCGGATTCTTAAGGTTTGAAAATAGAAGATAATGTTTAAAGTAGGATTCAAAAGCATTGTAAATAGATGACTTCGTTCAAGTTGCGGATTCTTAAGGTTTGAAAATAGATGATTACGTTTAAAGTCGGATTCCACAGCATTGTAAATAGATTACTTTGTTCAAGTGGCCGATACTTTAGGTTTGAAAATAGATGATATCGTTTGAAGTCGGATTCTAAAGCATTGTAAATAGATGACTTTGTTCAAGATGCCGATTCTTAAGCTTTTAAAATAGATGATATCGTTTAAAGTCGGAGTCCAAAGCATTGTAAATAGATGACTTTGTTCAAGTTGCGGATTCTTAAGGTTTGAAAATAGATGATATCGGTTAAAGTCGGATTCTTAAGCATTGTAAATAGATGACTTGTTCAAGTTGCCGATTCTTAAGCTTTGAAAATAGATGATATAGTTTAAAGTCGGATTCTACAGCATTGTAAATAGATGACTTTGTTCAAGTTGCGGATTCTTAAGGTTTGAAAATAGATGATATCGTTTAAAGTCGGATTCTAAAGTATTGTAAATAGATGACTTTGTTCAAGTGCGGATTCTTTAGGTTTGAAAATAGATGATATCGTTTAAAGTCGGATTCTAAAGCATTGTAAATAGATGACTTTGTTCAAGTTGCGGATTCTTAAGGTTTGAAAATAGATGATATCGTTTAAAGTCGGATTCTAAAGCATTGTAAATAGAGGACTTTGTTCAAGTTGCGAGTTCTTAAGGTTTAAAACTAGATGATATCGTTTAATGTCGGATACTAAAGCATTGTAAATAGATTACTATGTTAAAGTTACGTATTCTTAAGGTTTGAAAATAGATGATATCATTTAAAGTCAGATTATTAAGCATTTGTTCAAGTTGCGGATTTTTTAAGTTTTGAAAATAGATGATATCGTTTAAAGTCGGATTCTAAAGTATTGTAAATAGATGACTTTGTTCAAGTTGCCGATTCTTAAGCTTTGAAAATAGATGATATCGTTTAAAGTCCGATTCTAAAGCATTGTAAATAGATGACTTTGTTCAAGTGTCGGATTCTTAATGTTTGAAAATAGATTATATCGTTTAAAGTCGGATTCTAAAGCATTGTAAATAGATGACTTTGTTCAAGTTGCGGATTCTTAAGGTTTGAAAATAGATGATATCGTTTAATGTCGGATACTAAAGCATTGTAAATAGGTGACTTTGTTCAAGTTGCCGATTCTTAAGCTTTGAAAATAGATGATATCGTTTAAAGTCAGATTCCAAAGCATTGTAAATAGATGACTTTGTTCAAGTTGCGGAGTCTTAAGGTTTGAAAATAGATGATATCATTTAAAGTCGGATTATAAAGCTGTGTAAATAGATGACTTTGTTAAAGTTGCGGATTCTTGATGTTTGAAAATAGATTACATAGTTTAAAGTCGGATTTTAAAGCATTGTAAATAGATGACTTTGTTCAAGTTGCGGATTCTTAAGGTTTGAAAATAGATGATATCGTTTAAAGTCGGATTCTAAGCATTGTAAATAGATGACTGTGTTCAAGTTGCGGATTCTTAAGGTTTGAGAATAGATCATAACGTTTAAGATCGGATTACAAACCATTGTAAATAGATGACTTTGTTAAGTTGCGGATTCTTAAGGTTTGAAAATAGATGATATCGTTTAAAGTCGGATTCTACAGCATTGTAAATAGATGACTTTGTTCAAGTGGCCGATACTTTAGGTTTGAAAATAGCTGATATTGTTTATAGTCGGATTCTAAAGCATTGTAAATAGATGACCTTGTTCAAGTTGCGAATGCTTGATGTTTGAAAATAGATGACATAGTTTAAAAACGGATTCTAAAGCATTGTAAATAGATGACTTTGTTCAAGTTGCGGATTCTTAAGGTTTGAAAATAGAAGATAATGTTTAAAGTAGGATTCAAAAGCATTGTAAATAGATGACTTCGTTCAAGTTGCGGATTCTTAAGGTTTGAAAATAGATGATTACGTTTAAAGTCGGATTCCACAGCATTGTAAATAGATTACTTTGTTCAAGTGGCCGATACTTTAGGTTTGAAAATAGATGATATCGTTTGAAGTCGGATTCTAAAGCATTGTAAATAGATGACTTTGTTCAAGTTGCCTATTCTTAAGCTTTTAAAATAGATGATATCGTTTAAAGTCGGAGTCCAAAGCATTGTAAATAGATGACTTTGTTCAAGTTGCGGATTCTTAAGGTTTGAAAATAGATGATATCGCTTAAAGTCGGATTCTTAAGCATTGTAAATAGATGACTTGTTCAAGTTGCCGATTCTTAAGCTTTGAAAATAGATGATATAGTTTAAAGTCGGATTCTAAAGCATTGTAAATAGATGACTTTGTTCAAGTTGCGGATTCTTAAGGTTTGAAAATAGATGATATCGTTTAAAGTCGGATTCTAAAGTATTGTAAATAGATGACTTTGTTCAAGTGTCGGATTCTTTATGTTTGAAAATAGATGATATCGTTTAAAGTCGGATTCTAAAGCATTGTAAATAGATGACTTTGTTCAAGTTGCGGATTCTTAAGGTTTGAAAATAGATGATATCGTTTAAAGTCGGATTCTAAAGCATTGTAAATAGAGGACTTTGTTCAAGTTGCGAGTTCTTAAGGTTTAAAACTAGATGATATCGTTTAATGTCGGATACTAAAGCATTGTAAATAGATTACTATGTTCAAGTTACGTATTCTTAAGGTTTGAAAATAGATGATATCATTAAAAGTCAGATTATAAAGCATTTGTTCAAGTTGCGGATTTTTTAAGGTTTGAAAATAGATGATATCGTTTAAAGTCGGATTCTAAAGTATTGTAAATAGATGACTTTGTTCAAGTTGCCGATTCTTAAGGTTTGAAAATAGATGATATCGTTTAAAGTCGGATTGTAAAGCATTGTAAATAGATGACTTTGTTCAAGTGTCGGATTCTTATAGTTTGAAAATAGATTATATCGTTGAAAGTCGGATTCTAAAGCATTGTAAATAGATGACTTTGTTCAAGTTGCGGATTCTTAAGGTTTGAAAATAGATGATATCGTTTAATGTCGGATACTAAAGCATTGTAAATAGGTGACTTTGTTCAAGTTGCCGATTCTTAAGCTTTGAAAATAGATGATATCGTTTAAAGTCAGATTCCAAAGCATTGTAAATAGATGACTTTGTTCAAGTTGCGGAGTCTTAAGGTTTGAAAATAGATGATATCATTTAAAGTCGGATTATAAAGCTGTGTAAATAGATGACTTTGTTAAAGTTGCGGATTCTTGATGTTTGAAAATAGATGACATAGTTTAAAGTCGGATTTTAAAGCATTGTAAATAGATGACTTTGTTCAAGTTGCGGATTCTTAAGGTTTGAAAATAGATGATATCGTTTAAAGTCGGATTCTAAGCATTGTAAATAGATGACTGTGTTCAAGTTGCGGATTCTTAAGGTTTGAGAATAGATCATAACGTTTAAGATCGGATTACAAACCATTGTAAATAGATGACTTTGTTAAGTTGCGGATTCTTAAGGTTTGAAAATAGATGATATCGTTTAAAGTCGGATTCTACAGCATTGTAAATAGATGACTTTGTTCAAGTGGCCGATACTTTAGGTTTGAAAATAGCTGATATTGTTTATAGTCGGATTCTAAAGCATTGTAAATAGATGACCTTGTTCAAGTTGCGAATGCTTGATGTTTGAAAATAGATGACATAGTTTAAAGACGGATTCTAAAGCATTGTAAATAGATGACTTTGTTCAAGTTGCGGATTCTTAAGGTTTGAAAATAGATGATATCGTTTAAAGTCGGATTCTACAGCATTGTAAATAGATGACTTTGTTCAAGTGGCCGATACTTAAGGTTTGAAAATAGATGATATCGTTTAAAGTCGCATTCTAAAGCATTGTAAATAGATGACTTTGTTCAAGTTGCGAATTCGTAAGGTTTGAAAATAGATGATATCGTTTTAAGTCGGATTCTAAAGCATTGTAAATAGATGACTTGGTTCAAGTTGCGGATTCTAAAGGTTTGAAAATAGATGATATCGTTTAAAGTCGGATTCTAAAGCATTGTAAATAGATGACTTTGTTCAAGTTGCGGATTCTTAAGGTTTGAAAATAGATGATATCGTTTAAGATCGGATTCTAAACCATTGTAAATAGATGACTTTGTTAAGTTGCGGATTCTTAAGGTTTGAAAATAGATGATATCGTTTAAAGTCGGATTATACAGCATTGTAAATAGATGACTTTGTTCAAGTGGCCGATACTTTAGGTTTGAAAATAGATGATATCGTTTATAGTCGGATTCTAAAGCATTGTAAATAGATGACCTTGTTCACGTTGCGGATGCTTGATGTTTGAAAATAAATGACATAGTTTAAAGTCGGATTCTAAAGCATTGTAAATAGATGACTTTGTTCAAGTTGCGGATTCTTAAGGTTTGAAAATAGATGATATCGTTTAAAGTCGGATTCTAAAGCATTGTAAATAGATGACTTTGTTCAAGTGGCAGACTCTTAAGGTTTGAAAATAGATGATATCGTTTAAAGTACGATTCTAAAGCATTGTAAGTAGATGACTTTATTAAAGTTGCGGATTCTTAAGGTATTAAAATAGATGACATTGTTTAAAGTCGCATTCTAAAGCATTGTAAATAGATGACTTTGTTCAAGTTGCGGATTCTTAAGGTTTGAATATAGATGATATCGGTTTAAGTCGGAGTATAAAGCATTGTAAATAGATAACTTTGTTCAAGTTGCGGATTCTTAAGGTTTGAAAATAGATGATATCGTTTAAAGTCTGATTCTAACGCATTGTAAATAGATGACTTTGTTCAAGTTGCGGATTCTTTAGGTTTGAAAATAGATGATATCGTTTAAAGTCGGATTCTAAAGCATTGTAAATAGATGACTTTGTTAAAGTTGCGGATTCTTAAGGTTTGAAAATAGATGATATCGTTTAAAGTCGGATTCTAAAGCATTGTAAATAAATGACTTTGTTCAAGTTGCGGATTCTTAAGGTTTGAAAATAGATGATATCCTTTAAAGTCGGATTCTAAAGCATTGTAAATAGATGACTTTGTTCAAGTTGCGAGTTCTTAAGGTTTGAAAATAGATGATATCGTTTAAAGTCGGATTCTAAAGCATTGTAAATAGATGACTTTGTTCAAGTTGCGGATTCTTAAGGTTTGAAAATAGAAGATAATGTTTAAAGTAGGATTCAAAAGCATTGTAAATAGATGACTTCGTTCAAGTTGCGGATTCTTAAGGTTTGAAAATAGATGATTACGTTTAAAGTCGGATTCCACAGCATTGTAAATAGATTACTTTGTTCAAGTGGCCGATACTTTAGGTTTGAAAATAGATGATATCGTTTGAAGTCGGATTCTAAAGCATTGTAAATAGATGACTTTGTTCAAGTTGCCGATTCTTAAGCTTTTAAAATAGATGATATCGTTTAAAGTCGGAGTCCAAAGCATTGTTAATAGATGACTTTGTTCAAGTTGCGGATTCTTAAGGTTTGAAAATAGATGATATCGCTTAAAGTCGGATTCTTAAGCATTGTAAATAGATGACTTGTTCAAGTTGCCGATTCTTAAGCTTTGAAAATAGATGATATAGTTTAAAGTCGGATTCTAAAGCATTGTAAATAGATGACTTTGTTCAAGTTGCGGATTCTTAAGATTTGAAAATAGATGATATCGTTTAAAGTCGGATTCTAAAGTATTGTAAATAGATGACTTTGTTCAAGTGTCGGATTCTTTAGGTTTGAAAATAGATGATATCGTTTAAAGTCGGATTCTAAAGCATTGTAAATAGATGACTTTGTTCAAGTTGCGGATTCTTAAGGTTTGAAAATAGATGATATCGTTTAAAGTCGGATTCTAAAGCATTGTAAATAGAGGACTTTGTTCAAGTTGCGAGTTCTTAAGGTTTAAAACTAGATGATATCGTTTAATGTCGGATACTAAAGCATTGTAAATAGATTACTATGTTCAAGTTACGTATTCTTAAGGTTTGAAAATAGATGATATCATTTAAAGTCAGATTATAAAGCATTTGTTCAAGTTGCGGATTTTTTAAGGTTTGAAAATAGATGATATCGTTTAAAGTCGGATTCTAAAGTATTGTAAATAGATGACTTTGTTCAAGTTGCCGATTCTTTAGCTTTGAAAATAGATGATATCGTTTAAAGTCGGATTCTAAAGCATTGTAAATAGATGACTTTGTTCAAGTGTCGGATTCTTAAGGTTTGAAAATAGATTATATCGTTTAAAGTCGGATTCTAAAGCATTGTAAATAGATGACTTTGTTCAAGTTGCGGATTCTTAAGGTTTGAAAATAGATGATATCGTTTAATGTCGGATACTAAAGCATTGTAAATAGGTGACTTTGTTCAAGTTGCCGATTCTTAAGCTTTGAAAATAGATGATATCGTTTAAAGTCAGATTCAAAAGCATTGTAAATAGATGACTTTGTTCAAGTTGCGGAGTCTTAAGGTTTGAAAATAGATGATATCATTTAAAGTCGGATTATAAAGCTGTGTAAATAGATGACTTTGTTAAAGTTGCGGATTCTTGATGTTTGAAAATAGATGACATAGTTTAAAGTCGGATTTTAAAGCATTGTAAATAGATGATATTGTTCAAGTTGCGGATTCTTAAGGTTTGAAAATAGATGATATCGTTTAAAGTCGGATTCTAAGCATTGTAAATAGATGACTGTGTTCAAGTTGCGGATTCTTAAGGTTTGAGAATAGATCATAACGTTTAAGATCGGATTACAAACCATTGTAAATAGATGACTTTGTTCAAGTTGCGGATTCTTAAGGTTTGAAAATAGATGATATCGTTTAAAGTCGGATTCTACAGCATTGTAAATAGATGACTTTGTTCAAGTGGCCAATACTTTAGGTTTGAAAATAGCTGATATTGTTTATAGTCGGATTCTAAAGCATTGTAAATAGATGACCTTGTTCAAGTTGCGAATGCTTGATGTTTGAAAATAGATGACATAGTTAAAAGACGGATTCTAAAGCATTGTAAATAGATGACTTTGTTCAAGTTGCGGATTCTTAAGGTTTGAAAATAGATGATATCGTTTAAAGTCGGATTCTACAGCATTGTAAATAGATGACTTTGTTCAAGTGGCCGATACTTTAGGTTTGAAAATAGATGATATCGTTTAAAGTCGCATTCTAAAGCATTGTAAATAGATGACTTTGTTCAAGTTGCGAATTCGTAAGGTTTGAAAATAGATGATATCGTTTAAAGTCGGATTCTAAAGCATTGTAAATAGATGACTTTGTTCAAGTTGCGGATTCTTAAGGTTTGAAAATAGATGATATCGTTTAAGATCGGATTCCAAACCATTGTAAATAGATGACTTTGTTCAAGTTGCAGATTCTTAAGGTTTGAAAATAGATGATATCGTTTAAAGTCGGATTCTACAGCATTGTAAATAGATGACTTTGTTCAAGTGGCCGATACTTTAGGTTTGAAAATAGATGATATCGTTTATAGTCGGATTCTAAAGCATTGTAAATAGATGACCTTGTTCACGTTGCGGATGCTTGATGTTTGAAAATAAATGACATAGTTTAAAGTCGGATTCTAAAGCATTGTAAATAGATGACTTTGTTCAAGTTGCGGATTCTTAAGGTTTGAAAATAGATGATATCGTTTAAAGTCAGATTCTACAGCATTGTAAATAGATGACTTTGTTCAAGTGGCCGATACTTTAGGTTTGAAAATAGATGATATCGTTTAAAGTCGCATTCTAAAGCATTGTAAATAGATGACTTTGTTCAAGTTGCGAATTCGTAAGGTTTGAAAATAGATGATATCGTTTTAAGTCGGATTCTAAAGCATTGTAAATAGATGACTTTGTTCAAGTTGCGGATTCTTAAGGTTTGAAAATAGATGATATCGTTTAAGATCGGATTCCAAACCATTGTAAATAGATGACTTTGTTCAAGTTGCGGATTCTTAAGGTTTGAAAATAGATGATATCGTTTAAAGTCGGATTCTACAGCATTGTAAATAGATGACTTTGTTCAAGTGGCCGATACTTTAGGTTTGAAAATAGATGATATCGTTTATAGTCGGATTCTAAAGCATTGTAAATAGATGACCTTGTTCACGTTGCGGATGCTTGATGTTTGAAAATAAATGACATAGTTTAAAGTCGGATTCTAAAGCATTGTAAATAGATGACTTTGTTCAAGTTGCGGATTCTTAAGGTTTGAAAATAGATGATATCGTTTAAAGTCGGATTCTAAAGCATTGTAAATAGATGACTTTGTTCAAGTGGCAGACTCTTAAGGTTTGAAAATAGATGATATCGTTTAAAGTACGATTCTAAAGCATTGTAAGTAGATGACTTTATTAAAGTTGCGGATTCTTAAGGTATTAAAATAGATGACATTGTTTAAAGTCGCATTCTAAAGCATTGTAAATAGATGACTTTGTTCAAGTTGCGGATTCTTAAGGTTTGAATATAGATGATATCGGTTTAAGTCGGAGTATAAAGCATTGTAAATAGATAACTTTGTTCAAGTTGCGGATTCTTAAGGTTTGAAAATAGATGATATCGTTTAAACTCTGATTCTAACGCATTGTAAATAGATGACTTTGTTCAAGTTGCGGATTCTTTAGGTTTGAAAATAGATGATGTCGTTTAAAGTCGGATTCTAAAGCATTGTAAATAGATGACTTTGTTCAAGTTGCGGATGCTTAAGGTTTGAAAATAGATGATATCGTTTAAAGTCGGATTCTAAAGCATTGTAAATAAATGACTTTGTTCAAGTTGCGGATTCTTAAGGTTTGAAAATAGATGATATCCTTTAAAGTCGGATTCTAAAGCATTGTAAATAGATGACTTTGTTCAAGTTGCGAGTTCTTAAGGTTTGAAAATAGATGATATCGTTTAAAGTCGGATTCTAAAGCATTGTAAATAGATGACTTTGTTCAAGTTGCGGATTCTTAAGGTTTGAAAATAGAAGATAATGTTTAAAGTAGGATTCAAAAGCATTGTAAATAGATGACTTCGTTCAAGTTGCGGATTCTTAAGGTTTGAAAATAGATGATTACGTTTAAAGTCGGATTCTACAGCATTGTAAATAGATTACTTTGTTCAAGTGGCCGATACTTTAGGTTTGAAAATAGATGATATCGTTTAAAGTCGGATTCTAAAGCATTGTAAATAGATGACTTTGTTCAAGTTGCCGATTCTTAAGCTTTTAAAATAGATGATATCGTTTAAAGTCGGAGTCCAAAGCATTGTAAATAGATGACTTTGTTCAAGTTGCGGATTCTTAAGGTTTGAAAATAGATGATATCGCTTAAAGTCGGATTCTTAAGCATTGTAAATAGATGACTTGTTCAAGTTGCCGATTCTTAAGCTTTGAAAATAGATGATATAGTTTAAAGTCGGATTCTAAAGCATTGTAAATAGATGACTTTGTTCAAGTTGCGGATTCTTAAGGTTTGAAAATAGATGATATCGTTTAAAGTCGGATTCTAAAGTATTGTAAATAGATGACTTTGTTCAAGTGTCGGATTCTTTAGGTTTGAAAATAGATGATATCGTTTAAAGTCGGATTCTAAAGCATTGTAAATAGATGACTTTGTTCAAGTTGCGGATTCTTAAGGTTTGAAAATAGATGATATCGTTTAAAGTCGGATTCTAAAGCATTGTAAATAGAGGACTTTGTTCAAGTTGCGAGTTCTTAAGGTTTAAAACTAGATGATATCGTTTAATGTCGGATACTAAAGCATTGTAAATAGATTACTATGTTCAAGTTACGTATTCTTAAGGTTTGAAAATAGATGATATCATTTAAAGTCGGATTATAAAGCATTTGTTCAAGTTGCGGATTTTTTAAGGTTTGAAAATAGATGATATCGTTTAAAGTCGGATTCTAAAGTATTGTAAATAGATGACTTTGTTCAAGTTGCCGATTCTACAGCTTTGAAAATAGATGATATCGTTTAAAGTACGATTCTAAAGCATTGTAAGTAGATGACTTTATTAAAGTTGCGGATTCTTAAGGTATTAAAATAGATGACATTGTTTAAAGTCGCATTCTAAAGCATTGTAAATAGATGACTTTGTTCAAGTTGCGGATTCTTAAGGTTTGAATATAGATGATATCGGTTTAAGTCGGAGTATAAAGCATTGTAAATAGATAACTTTGTTCAAGTTGCGGATTCTTAAGGTTTGAAAATAGATGGTATCGTTTAAACTCTGATTCTAACGCATTGTAAATAGATGACTTTGTTCAAGTGTCGGATTCTTTAGGTTTGAAAATAGATGATGTCGTTTAAAGTCGGATTCTAAAGCATTGTAAATAGATGACTTTGTTCAAGTTGCGGATGCTTAAGGTTTGAAAATAGATGATATCGTTTAAAGTCGGATTCTAAAGCATTGTAAATAAATGACTTTGTTCAAGTTGCGGATTCTTAAGGTTTGAAAATAGATGATATCTTTAAAGTCGGATTCTAAAGCATTGTAAATAGATGACTTTGTTCAAGTTGCGAGTTCTTAAGGTTTGAAAATAGATGATATCGTTTAAAGTCGGATTCTAAAGCATTGTAAATAGATGACTTCGTTCAAGTTGCGGATTCTTAAGGTTTGAAAATAGAAGATAATGTTTAAAGTAGGATTAAAAAGCATTGTAAATAGATGACTTCGTTCAAGTTGCGGATTCTTAAGGTTTGAAAATAGATGATTACGTTTAAAGTCGGATTCTACAGCATTGTAAATAGATTACTTTGTTCAAGTGGCCGATACTTTAGGTTTGAAAATAGATTATATCGTTTAAAGTCGGATTCTAAAGCATTGTAAATAGATGACTTTGTTCAAGTTGCCGATTCTTAAGCTTTTAAAATAGATGATATCGTTTAAAGTCGGAGTTCAAAGCATTGTAAATAGATGACTTTGTTCAAGTTGCGGATTCTTAAGGTTTGAAAATAGATGATATCGCTTAAAGTCGGATTCTTAAGCATTGTAAATAGATGACTTGTTCAAGTTGCCGATTCTTAAGCTTTGAAAATAGATGATATAGTTTAAAGTCGAATTCTAAAGCATTGTAAATAGATGACTTTGTTAAAGTTGCGGATTCTTAAGGTTTGAAAATAGATGATATCGTTTAAAGTCGGATTCTAAAGTATTGTAAATAGATGACTTTGTTCAAGTGTCGGATTCTTTAGGTTTGAAAATAGATGATATCGTTTAAAGTCGGATTCTAAAGCATTGTAAATAGATGACTTTGTTCAAGTTGCGGATTCTTAAGGTTTGAAAATAGATGATATCGTTTAAAGTCGGATTCTAAAGCATTGTAAATAGAGGACTTTGTTCAAGTTGCGAGTTCTTAAGGTTTAAAACTAGATGATATCGTTTAATGTCGGATACTAAAGCATTGTAAATAGATTACTATGTTCAAGTTACGTATTCTTAAGGTTTGAAAATAGATGATATCATTTAAAGTCGGATTATAAAGCATTTGTTCAAGTTGCGGATTTTTTAAGGTTTGAAAATAGATGATATCGTTTAAAGTCGGATTCTAAAGTATTGTAAATAGATGACTTTGTTCAAGTTGCCGATTCTACAGCTTTGAAAATAGATGATATCGTTTAAAGTCGGATTCTAACGCATTGTAAATAGATGACTTTGTTCAAGTGTCGGATTCTTAAGGTTTGAAAATAGATTATATCGTTTAAAGTCGGATTCTAAAGCATTGTAAATAGATGACTTTGTTCAAGTTGCGGATTCTTAAGGTTTGAAAATAGATGATATCGTTTAATGTCGGATACTAAAGCATTGTAAATAGGTGACTTTGTTCAAGTTGCCGATTCTTAAGCTTTGAAAATAGATGATATCGTTTAAAGTCAGATTCCAAAGCATTGTAAATAAATGACTTTGTTCAAGTTGCGGAGTTTTAAGGTTTGAAAATAGATGATATCATTTAAAGTCGGATTATAAAGCTGTGTAAATAGATGACTTTGTTAAAGTAGCGGATTCTTGATGTTTGAAAATAGATGACATAGTTTAAAGTCGGATTTTAAAGCATTGTAAATAGATGACTTTGTTCAAGTTGCGGATTCTTAAGGTTTGAAAATAGATGATATCGTTTAAAGTCGGATTCTAAAGCATTGTAAATTGATGACTTTGTTCAAGTTGCGGATTCTAAAGGTTTGAAAATAGATGATATCGTTTAAAGTCGGATTCTAAAGTATTGTAAATAGATGACTTTGTTCAAGTGTCGGATTCTTAAGGTTTGAAAAAAGGTGATATCGTTTAAAGTCGGATTCTAAAGCATTGTAAATAGATGACTTTGTTCAAGTTGCTGATTCTTAAGGTTTGAAAATAGATGATATCGTTTAATGTCGGATACTAAAGCATTGTAAATAGGTGACTTTGTTCAAGTTGCCGATTCTTAAGCTTTGAAAATAGATGATATCGTTTAAAGTCGGATTCCAAAGCATTGTAAATAGATGACTTTGTTCAAGTTGCGGATTCTTAAGGTTTGAAAATAGATGATATCATTTAAAGTCGGATTATAAAGCTGTGTAAATAGATGACTTGTTCAAGTTGCGGATTTTTTAGGTTTGAACATAGATTATATCGCTTAAAGTCGGATTCCAAAGCATTGTAAATAGATGACTTTGTTCAAGTTGCGGATTCTTAAGGCATGAAAATAGATGATAGTGTTTAAAGTCGCTTTCTAAAGCATTGTAAATAGATGACTTTGTTCAAGTTGCGGATTCTTGAGGTTTCAAAATAGATTATATCGTTTAAAGTCGGATTCGAAAGCATTGTAAATAGATGACTTTGTTCAAGTTGCGGATTCTAAAGGTTTGAAAATAGATGATATCGTTTAAAGTCGGATTCTAAAGCATTGTAAATAGATGACTTTGTTCAAGTTGCGGATTCTTAATGTTTGAAAATAGATGATATCGTTTAAGATCGGATTCCAAACCATTGTAAATAGATGACTTTGTTAAGTTGCGGATTCTTAAGGTTTGAAAATAGATGATATCGTTTAAAGTCGGATTCTACAGCATTGTAAATAGATGACTTTGTTCAAGTGGCCGATACTTTAGGTTTGAAAATAGATGATATCGTTTATAGTCGGATTCTAAAGCATTGTAAATAGATGACCTTGTTCACGTTGCGGATGCTTGATGTTTGAAAATAAATGACATAGTTTAAAGTCGGATTCTAAAGCATTGTAAATAGATGACTTTGTTCAAGTTGCGGATTCTTAAGGTTTGAAAATAGATGATATCGTTTAAAGTCGGATTCTAAAGCATTGTAAATAGATGACTTTGTTCAAGTGGCAGACTCTTAAGGTTTGAAAATAGATGATATCGTTTAAAGTACGATTCTAAAGCATTGTAAGTAGATGACTTTATTAAAGTTGCGGATTCTTAAGGTATTAAAATAGATGACATTGTTTTAAGTCGCATTCTAAAGCATTGTAAATAGATGACTTTGTTCAAGTTGCGGATTCTTTAGGTTTGAATATAGATGATATCGGTTTAAGTCGGAGTATAAAGCATTGTAAATAGATGACTTTGTTCAAGTTGCGGATTCTTTAGGTTTGAAAATAGATGATATCGTTTAAAGTCGGATTCTAAAGCATTGTAAATAGATGACTTTGTTCAAGTTGCAGATTCTTAAGGTTTGAAAATAGATGATATCGTTTAAAGTCGGATTCTAAAGCATTGTAAATAAATGACTTTGTTCAAGTTGCGGATTCTTAAGGTTTGAAAATAGATGATATCCTTTAAAGTCGGATTCTAAAGCATTGTAAATAGATGACTTTGTTCAAGTTGCGAGTTCTTAAGGTTTGAAAATAGATTATATCGTTTAAAGTCGGATTCTAAAGCATTGTAAATAGATGACTTTGTTCAAGTTGCCGATTCTACAGCTTTGAAAATAGAAGATAATGTTTAAAGTAGGATTCAAAAGCATTGTAAATAGATGACTTCGTTCAAGTTGCGGATTCTTAAGGTTAGAAAATAGATGATTACGTTTAAAGTCGGATTCCACAGCATTGTAAATAGATTACTTTGTTCAAGTGGCCGATACTTTAGGTTTGAAAATAGATGATATCGTTTAAAGTCGGATTCTAAAGCATTGTAAATAGATGACTTTGTTCAAGTTGCCGATTCTTAAGCTTTTAAAATAGATGATATCGTTTAAAGTCGGAGTCCAAAGCATTGTAAATAGATGACTTTGTTCAAGTTGCGGATACTTACGGTTTGAAAATTGATGATATCGCTTAAAGTCGGATTCTTAAGCATTGTAAATAGATGACTTGTTCAAGTTGCCGATTCTTAAGCTTTGAAAATAGATGATATAGTTTAAAGTCGGATTCTAAAGCATTGTAAATAGATGACTTTGTTCAAGTTGCGGATTCTTAAGGTTTGAAAATAGATGATATCGTTTAAAGTCGGATTCTAAAGTATTGTAAATAGATGACTTTGTTAAAGTGTCGGATTCTTTAGGTTTGAAAATAGATGATATCGTTTAAAGTCGGATTCTAAAGCATTGTAAATAGATGACTTTGTTCAAGTTGCGGATTCTTAAGGTTTGAAAATAGATGATATCGTTTAAAGTCGGATTCTAAAGCATTGTAAATAGAGGACTTTGTTCAAGTTGCGAGTTCTTAAGGTTTAAAACTAGATGATATCGTTTAATGTCGGATACTTAAGCATTGTAAATAGATTACTATGTTCAAGTTACGTATTCTTAAGGTTTGAAAATAGATGATATCATTTAAAGTCAGGTTATAAAGCATTTGTTCAAGTTGCGGATTTTTTAAGGTTTGAAAATAGATGATATCGTTTAAAGTCGGATTCTAAAGTATTGTAAATAGATGACTTTGTTCAAGTTGCCGATTCTTAAGCTTTGAAAATAGATGATATCGTTTAAAGTCGGATTCTAAAGCATTGTAAATAGATGACTTTGTTCAAGTGTCGGATTCTTAAGGTTTGAAAATAGATTATATCGTTTAAAGTCGGATTCTAAAGCATTGTAAATAGATGACTTTGTTCAAGTTGCGGATTCTTAAGGTTTGAAAATAGATGATATCGTTTAATGTCGGATACTAAAGCATTGTAAATAGGTGACTTTGTTCAAGTTGCCGATTCTTAAGCTTTGAAAATAGATGATATCGTTTAAAGTCAGATTCCAAAGCATTGTAAATAGATGACTTTGTTCAAGTTGCGGAGTCTTAAGGTTTGAAAATAGATGATATCATTTAAAGTAAGATTATAAAGCTGTGTAAATAGATGACTTTGTTCAAGTTGCGGATTCTTAAGGTTTGAGAATAGATCATAACGTTTAAGATCGGATTACAAACCATTGTAAATAGATGACTTTGTTAAGTTGCGGATTCTTAAGGTTTGAAAATAGATGATATCGTTTAAAGTCGGATTCTACAGCATTGTAAATAGATTACTTTGTTCAAGTGGCCGATACTTTAGGTTTGAAAATAGATGATATCGTTTAAAGTCGCATTCTAAAGCATTGTAAATAGATGACTTTGTTCAAGTTGCGAATTCGTAAGGTTTGAAAATAGATGATATCGTTTTAAGTCGGATTCTAAAGCATTGTAAATAGATGACTTGGTTCAAGTTGCGGATTCTAAAGGTTTGAATATAGATGATATCGGTTAAAGTCGGATTCTAAAGTATTGTAAATAGATGACTTTGTTCAAGTTGCGGATTCTTAAGGTTTGAAAATAGATGATATCGTTTAAAGTCGGATTCTAAAGCATTGTAAATAGATGACTTTGTTCAAGTTGCGGATTCTTAAGGTTTGAAAATAGATGATATCGTTTAAGATCGGATTCCAAACCATTGTAAATAGATGACTTTGTTCAAGTTGCGGATTCTTAAGGTTTGAAAATAGATGATATCGTTTAAAGTCGGATTCTACAGCATTGTAAATAGATGACTTTGTTCAAGTGGCCGATACTTTAGGTTTGAAAATAGATGATATCGTTTATAGTCGGATTCTTAAGCATTGTAAATAGATGACCTTGTTCACGTTGCGGATGCTTGATGTTTGAAAATAAATGACATAGTTTAAAGTCGGATTCTAAAGCATTGTAAATAGATGTCTTTGTTCAAGTTGCGGATTCTTAAGGTTTGAAAATAGATGATATGGTTTAAAGTCGGATTCTAAAGCATTGTAAATAGATGACTTTGTTCAAGTAGCAGACTCTTAAGGTTTGAAAATAGATGATATCGTTTAAAGTACGATTCTAAAGCATTGTAAATAGATGACTTTATTAAAGTTGCGGATTCTTAAGGTATTAAAATAGATGACATTGTTTAAAGTCGCATTCTAAAGCATTGTAAATAGATGACTTTGTTCAAGTTGCGGATTCTTAAGGTTTGAATATAGATGATATCGGTTTAAGTCGGAGTATAAAGCATTGTAAATAGATAACTTTGTTCAAGTTGCGGATTCTTAAGGTTTGAAAATAGATGATATCGTTTAAAGTCTGATTCTAACGCATTGTAAATAGATGACTTTGTTCATGTTGCGGATTCTTTAGGTTTGAAAATAGATGATATCGTTTAAAGTCGGATTCTAAAGCATTGTAAATAGATGACTTTGTTCAAGTTGCGAGTTCTTAAGGTTTGAAAATAGATGATATCGTTTAAAGTCGGATTCTAAAGCATTGTAAATAGATGACTTTGTTCAAGTTGCGGATTCTTAAGGTTTGAAAATAGATGATATCCTTTAAAGTCGGATTCTAAAGCATTGTAAATAGATGACTTTGTTCAAGTTGCGAGTTCTTAAGGTTTGAAAATAGATGATATCGTTTAAAGTCGGATTCTAAAGCATTGTAAATAGATGACTTTGTTCAAGTTGCGGATTCTTAAGGTTTGAAAATAGAAGATAATGTTTAAAGTAGGATTCAAAAGCATTGTAAATAGATGACTTCGTTCAAGTTGCGGATTCTTAAGGTTTGAAAATAGATGATTACGTTTAAAGTCGGATTCTACAGCATTGTAAATAGATTACTTTGTTCAAGTGGCCGATACTTTAGGTTTGAAAATAGATGATATCGTTTAAAGTCGGATTCTAAAGCATTGTAAATAGATGACTTTGTTCAAGTTGCCGATTCTTAAGCTTTTAAAATAGATGATATCGTTTAAAGTCGGAGTCCAAAGCATTGTAAATAGATGACTTTGTTCGAGTTGCGGATTCTTAAGGTTTGAAAATAGATGATATCGCTTAAAGTCGGATTCTTAAGCATTGTAAATAGATGACTTGTTCAAGTTGCCGATTCTTAAGCTTTGAAAATAGATTATATCGTTTAAAGTCGGATTCTAAAGCATTGTAAATAGATGACTTTGTTCAAGTTGCCGATTCTTAAGCTTTGAAAATAGATGATATCGTTTAAAGTCGGATTCTAAAGCATTGTAAATAGATGACTTTGTTCAAGTGTCGGATTCTTAAGGTTTGAAAATAGATTATATCGTTTAAAGTCGGATTCTAAAGCATTGTAAATAGATAGCTTTGTTCCAGTTGCGGATTCTTAAGGTTTGAAAATAGATGATATCGTTTAATGTCGGATACTAAAGCATTGTAAATAGGTGACTTTGTTCAAGTTGCCGATTCTTAAGCTTTGAAAATAGATGATATCGTTTAAAGTTAGATTCCAAAGCATTGTAAATAGATGACTTTGTTCAAGTTGCGGAGTCTTAATGTTTGAAAATAGATTATATCATTTAAAGTCGGATTATAAAGCTGTGTAAATAGATGACTTTGTTTAAGTTGCGGATTCTTGATGTTTGAAAATAGATGACATAGTTTAAAGTCGGATTTTAAAGCATTGTAAATAGATGACTTTGTTCAAGTTGCGGATTCTTAAGGTTTGAAAATAGATGATATCGTTTAAAGTCGGATTCTAAGCATTGTAAATAGATGACTGTGTTCAAGTTGCGGATTCTTAAGGTTTGAGAATAGATCATAACGTTTAAGATCGGATTACAAACCATTGTAAATAGATGACTTTGTTAAGTTGCGGATTCTTAAGGTTTGAAAATAGATGATATCGTTTAAAGTCGGATTCTACAGCATTGTAAATAGATGACTTTGTTCAAGTGGCCGATACTTTAGGTTTGAAAATAGCTGATATTGTTTATAGTCGGATTCTAAAGCATTGTAAATAGATGACCTTGTTCAAGTTGCGAATGCTTGATGTTTGAAAATAGATGACATAGTTTAAAGACGGATTCTAAAGCATTGTAAATAGATGACTTTGTTCAAGTTGCGGATTCTTAAGGTTTGAAAATAGATGATATCGTTTAAAGTCGGATTCTACAGCATTGTAAATAGATGACTTTGTTCAAGTGGCCGATACTTTAGGTTTGAAAATAGATGATATCGTTTAAAGTCGCATTCTAAAGCATTGTAAATAGATGACTTTGTTCAAGTTGCGAATTCGTAAGGTTTGAAAATAGATGATATCGTTTTAAGTCGGATTCTAAAGCATTGTAAATAGATGACTTGGTTCAAGTTGCGGATTCTAAAGGTTTGAAAATAGATGATATCGGTTAAAGTCGGATTCTAAAGTATTGTAAATAGATGACTTTGTTCAAGTTGCGGATTCTTAAGGTTTGAAAATAGATGATATCGTTTAAAGTCGGATTCTAAAGCATTGTAAATAGATGACTTTGTTCAAGTTGCGGATTCTTAAGGTTTGAAAATAGATGATATCGTTTAAGATCGGATTCCAAACCATTGTAAATAGATGACTTTGTTCAAGTTGCGGATTCTTAAGGTTTGAAAATAGATGATATCGTTTAAAGTCGGATTCTACAGCATTGTAAATAGATGACTTTGTTCAAGTGGCCGATACTTTAGGTTTGAAAATAGATGATATCGTTTATAGTCGGATTCTAAAGCATTGTAAATAGATGACCTTGTTCACGTTGCGGATGCTTGATGTTTGAAAATAAATGACATAGTTTAAAGTCGGATTCTAAAGCATTGTAAATAGATGACTTTGTTCAAGTTGCGGATTCTTAAGGTTTGAAAATAGATGATATCGTTTAAAGTCGGATTCTAAAGCATTGTAAATAGATGACTTTGTTCAAGTGGCAGACTCTTAAGGTTTGAAAATAGATGATATCGTTTAAAGTACGATTCTAAAGCATTGTAAGTAGATGACTTTATTAAAGTTGCGGATTCTTAAGGTATTAAAATAGATGACATTGTTTAAAGTCGCATTCTAAAGCATTGTAAATAGATGACTTTGTTCAAGTTGCGGATTCTTAAGGTTTGAATATAGATGATATCGGTTTAAGTCGGAGTATAAAGCATTGTAAATAGATAACTTTGTTCAAGTTGCGGATTCTTAAGGTTTGAAAATAGATGATATCGTTTAAAGTCTGATTCTAACGCATTGTAAATAGATGACTTTGTTCAAGTTGCGGATTCTTTAGGTTTGAAAATAGATGATATCGTTTAAAGTCGGATTCTAAAGCATTGTAAATAGATGACTTTGTTCAAGTTGCGGATTCTTAAGGTTTGAAAATAGATGATATCGTTTAAAGTCGGATTCTAAAGCATTGTAAATAAATGACTTTGTTCAAGTTGCGGATTCTTAAGGTTTGAAAACAGATGATTTCCTTTAAAGTCGGATTCTAAAGCATTGTAAATAGATGACTTTGTTCAAGTTGCGAGTTCTTAAGGTTTGAAAATAGATGATATCGTTTAAAGTCGGATTCTAAAGCATTGTAAATAGATGACTTTGTTCAAGTTGCGGATTCTTAAGGTTTGAAAATAGAAGATAATGTTTAAAGTAGGATTCAAAAGCATTGTAAATAGATGACTTCGTTCAAGTTGCGGATTCTTAAGGTTTGAAAATAGATGATTACGTTTAAAGTCGGATTCTACAGCATTGTAAATAGATTACTTTGTTCAAGTGGCCGATACTTTAGGTTTGAAAATAGATGATATCGTTTGAAGTCGGATTCTAAAGCATTGTAAATAGATGACTTTGTTCAAGTTGCCGGATCTTAAGCTTTTAAAATAGATGATATCGTTTAAAGTCGGAGCCCAAAGCATTGTAAATAGATGACTTTGTTCAAGTTGCGGATTCTTAAGGTTTGAAAATAGATGATATCGTTTAATGTCGGATACTAAAGCATTGTAAATTGATTACTATGTTCAAGTTACGTATTCTTAAGGTTTGAAAATAGATGATATCATTTAAAGTCGGATTATAAAGCATTTGTTCAAGTTGCGGATTTTTTAAGGTTTGAAAATAGATGATATCGTTTAAAGTCGGATTCTAAAGTATTGTAAATAGATGACTTTGTTCAAGTTGCCGATTCTTAAGCTTTGAAAATAGATGATATCGTTTAAAGTCGGATTGTAAAGCATTGTAAATAGATGACTTTGTTCAAGTGTCGGATTCTTAAGGTTTGAAAATAGGTGATATCGTTTAAAGTCGGATTCTAAAGCATTGTAAATAGATGACTTTGTTCAAGTTGCGGATTCTTAAGGTTTGAAAATAGATGATATCGTTTAATGTCGGATACTAAAGCATTGTAAATAGGTGACTTTGTTCAAGTTGCCGATTCTTAAGCTTTGAAAATAGATGATATCGTTTAAAGTCAGATTCCAAAGCATTGTAAATAGATGACTTTGTTCAAGTTGCGGAGTCTTAAGGTTTGAAAATAGATGATATCATTTAAAGTCGGATTATCAAGCTGTGTAAATAGATGACTTTGTTAAAGTTGCGGATTCTGGATGTTTGAAAATAGATCACATAGTTTAAAGTCGGATTTTAAAGCATTGTAAATAGATGACTTTGTTCAAGTTGCGGATTTTTAAGGTTTGAAAATAGATGATATCGTTTAAAGTCGGATTCTAAAGCATTGTAAATTGATGACTTTGTTCAAGTTGCGGATTCTTAAGGTTTGAAAATAGATGATATCGTTTAAAGTCGGATTCTAAAGTATTGTAAATAGATGACTTTGTTCAAGTGTCGGATTCTTAAGGTTTGAAAAAAGGTGATATCGTTTAAAGTCGGATTCTAAAGCATTGTAAATAGATGACTTTGTTCAAGTTGCTGATTCTTAAGGTTTGAAAATAGATGATATCGTTTAATGTCGGATACTAAAGCATTGTAAATAGGTGACTTTGTTCAAGTTGCCGATTCTTAAGCTTTGAAAATAGATGATATCGTTTAAAGTCGGATTCCAAAGCATTGTAAATAGATGACTTTGTTCAAGTTGCGGATTCTTAAGGTTTGAAAATAGATGATATCATTTAAAGTCGGATTATAAAGCTGTGTAAATAGATGACTTTGTTCAAGTTGCGGATTTTTTAGGTTTGAACATAGATGATATCATTTAAAGTCGGATTCTAAAGCATTGTAAATAGATGACTTTGTTCAAGTTGCGGATTCTTAAGGCATGAAAATAGATGATAGTGTTTAAAGTCGCTTTCTAAATCATTGTAAATAGATGACTTTGTTCAAGTTGCGGATTCTTGAGGTTTGAAAATAGATGATATCGTTTGAAGTCGGATTCTAAAGCATTGTAAATAGATGACTTTGTTCAAGTTGCCGATTCTTAAGCTTTTAAAATAGATGATATCGTTTAAAGTCGGAGTCCAAAGCATTGTAAATAGATGACTTTGTTCAAGTTGCGGATTCTTAAGGTTTGAAAATATATGATATCGCTAAAAGTCGGATTCTTAAGCATTGTAAATAAGTGACTTGTTCAAGTTGCCGATTCTTAAGCTTTGAAAATAGATGATATAGTTTAAAGTCGGATTCTAAAGCATTGTAAATAGATGACTTTGTTCAAGTTGCGGATTCTTAAGGTTTGAAAATAGATGATATCGTTTAAAGTCGGATTCTAAAGTATTGTAAATAGATGACTTTGTTCAAGTGTCGGATTCTTTAGGTTTGAAAATAGATGATATCGTTTAAAGTCGGATTCTAAAGCATTGTAAATAGATGACTTTGTTCAAGTTGCGGATTCTTAAGGTTTGAAAATAGATGATATCGTTTAAAGTCGGATTCTAAAGCATTGTAAATAGAGGACTTTGTTCAAGTTGCGAGTTCTTAAGGTTTAAAACTAGATGATATCGTTTAATGTCGGATACTAAAGCATTGTACATAGATTACTATGTTCAAGTTACGTATTCTTAAGGTTTTAAAATAGATGATATCATTTAAAGTCGGATTATAAAGCATTTGTTCAAGTTGCGGATTTTTTAAGGTTTGAAAATAGATGATATCGTTTAAAGTCGGATTCTAAAGTATTGTAAATAGATGACTTTGTTCAAGTTGCCGATTCTTAAGCTTTGAAAATAGATGATATCGTTTAAAGTCGGATTCTAAAGCATTGTAAATAGATGACTTTGTTCAAGTGTCGGATTCTTAAGGTTTGAAAATAGATTATATCGTTTAAAGTCGGATTCTAAAGCATTGTAAATAGATGACTTTGTTCAAGTTGCGGATTCTTAAGGTTTGAAAATAGATGATATCGTTTAATGTCGGATACTAAAGCATTGTAAATAGGTGACTTTGTTCAAGTTGCCGATTCTTAAGCTTTGAAAATAGATGATATCGTTTAAAGTCAGATTCCAAAGCATTGTAAATAGATGACTTTGTTCAAGTTGCGGAGTCTTAAGGTTTGAAAATAGATGATATCATTTAAAGTCGGATTATAAAGCTGTGTAAATAGATGACTTTGTTAAAGTTGCGGATTCTTGATGTTTGAAAATAGATGACATAGTTTAAAGTCGGATTTTAAAGCATTGTAAATAGATGACTTTGTTCAAGTTGCGGATTCTTAAGGTTTGAAAATAGATGATATCGTTTAAAGTCAGATTCTAAAGCATTGTAAATTGATGATTTTGTTCAAGTTGCGGATTCTTAAGGTTTGAAAATAGATGATATCGTTTAAAGTCGGATTCTATAGTATTGTAAATAGATGACTTTGTTCAAGTGTCGGATTCTTAAGGTTTGAAAAAAGGTGATATCGTTTAAAGTCGGATTCTAAAGCATTGTAAATAGATGACTTTGTTCAAGTTGCTGATTCTTAAGGTTTGAAAATAGATGATATCGTTTAATGTCGGATACTAAAGCATTGTAAATAGATGACTTTGTTCAAGTTGCCGATTCTTAAGCTTTGAAAATAGATGATATCGTTTAAAGTCGGATTCCAAGGCATTGTAAATAGATGACTTTGTTCAAGTTGCGGATTCTTAAGGTTTGAAAATAGATGATATCATTTAAAGTCGGATTATAAAGCTGTGTAAATAGATGACTTTGTTCAAATTGCGGATTTTTTAGGTTTGAACATAGATTATATCGCTTAAAGTCGGATTCCAAAGCATTGTAAATAGACGACTTTGTTCAAGTTGCGGATTCTTAAGGCATGAAAATAGATGATAGTGTTTAAAGTCGCTTTCTAAAGCATTGTAAATAGATGACTTTGTTCAAGTTGCGGATTCTTGAGGTTTGAAAATAGATTATATCGTTTAAAGTCGGATTCTAAAGCATTGTAAATAGATGACTTTGTTCAAGTTGCGGATTCTAAAGGTTTGAAAATAGATGATATCGTTTAAAGTCGGATTCTAAAGTATTGTAAATAGATGACTTTGTTCAAGTTGCGGATTCTTAAGGTTTGAAAATAGATGATATCGTTTAAGATCGGATTCCAAACCATTGTAAATAGATGACTTTATTAAGTTGCGGATTCTTAAGGTTTGAAAATAGATGATATCGTTTAAAGTCGGATTCTACAGCATTGTAAATAGATGACTTTGTTCAAGTGGCCGATTTTTTAGGTTTGAAAATAGATGATATCGTTAAAAGTTGGATTCTAAAGCATTGTAAATAGATGACTTTGTTCAAGTTGCGGATTCTTAATGTTTGAAAATAGATGATATAGTTTAAAGTCGGATTCTAAAGCATTGTAAATAGATGACTTTGTTCAAGTGTCGGAATCTTAAGGTTTGAAAATAGATGATATCGTTTAAAGTCGGATTCTAAAGCATTGTAAATAGATGATTTTGTTCAAGTTGCGGATTCTTAAGGTTTGAAAATAGATGATATCGTTTAATGTCGGATACTAAAGCATTGTAAATAGGTGACTTTGTTCAAGTTGCCGATTCTTAAGCTTTGACAATAGATGATATCGTTTAAAGTCAGATTCCAAAGCATTGTAAATAGATGACTTTGTTCAAGTTGCAGAGTCTTAAGGTTTGAAAATAGATGATATCATTTAAAGTCGGATTATAAAGCTGTGTAAATAGATGACTTTGTTCAAGTTGCTGATTTTTTAGGTTTGAACATAGATTATATCGCTTGAAGTCAGATTCCAAAGCATTGTAAATAGATGACTTTGTTCAAGTTGCGGATTTTTTAGGTTTGAAAATAGATGATATCGTTTAATGTCGGATACTAAAGCATTGTAAATAGTTGACTTTGTTCAAGTTGCCGATTCTTTAGCTTTGAAAATAGATGATATCGTTTAAAGTCGGATTCCAAAGCATTGTAAATAGATTACTTTGTTCAAGTTGCCGATTCTAAAGGTTTTAACATAGATGATATCGGTTAAAGTCGGATTCTAAAGCATTGTAAATAGATGACTTGTTCAAGTCGCCGATTCTCAAGCTTTGAAAATAGATTATATCGTTTAAAGTCGGATTCTAAAGCACTGTAAATAGATGACTTTGTTCAAGTTGCCGATTCTTAAGGGGGGGAAAATAGATGATATCATTTAAAGTTTGATTCTAAAGCATTGTAAATAGATGACTTTGTTCAAGTTGCCGATTCTTAAGCTTTGAAAATCTATGATATCGTTTAAAGTCGGATTCTAAAGCATTGTAAATAGATTACTTTGTTCAAGTTGCCGATTCTTAAGGATTAAAAATAGATGATATCGGTTAAAGTCGGATTCTAAAGCATTGTAAATAAATGACTTTGTTCAAGTTTCGGACTCTGATAGTTTGAAAATAGATGATATCGTTTAAAGTCGGATTCTAAAGCATTGTAAATAGATGACTTTGTTCAAGTTGCGGATTCTTAAGGTTTGAAAATAGATGATATCGTTTAAAGTCGGATTCTAAAGCATTGTAAATAGATGACTTTGTTCGAGTTGCGGATTCTTAAGGTTTGAAAATAGATGATATCGTTTAAAGTCGGATTCTAAAGCATTGTAAATAGATGACTTTGTTCAAGTTGCGGATTCTTAAGGTTTGAAAATAGATGATATCGTTTAAAGTCGGATTCTAAAGCATTGTAAATAGATGAAATTGTTCAAGTTGCGGATTCTTAAGGTTTGAAAATAGATTATATCGTTTAAAGTCGGATTCTAAAGCATTGTAAATAGATGACTTTGTTCCAGTTGCGGATTCTTAAGGTTTGAAAATAGATGATATCGGTTAAAGTCGGATTCTAAAGCATTGTAAATAGATGACTTTGTTCAAGTTGCGGATGCTTAAGGTTTGAAAATAGATGATATCATTTAAAGTCGGATTATAAAGCTGTGTAAACAGATGACTTTGTTTAAGTTGCGGATTTTTTAGGTTTGAACATAGATGATATCGCTTAAAGTCGGATTCCAAAGCATTGTAAATAGATGACTTTGTTCAAGTTGCGGATTCTTGATGTTTTAAAATAGATGATATCGTTTAAAGTCGGATTCTAAAGCATTGTAAATAGATGACTTTGTTCAAGTTGCGGATTCTTAAGGTTTGAAAATAGATAATATCGTTTTAAGTCGGATTCTGAAGCATTGTAAATAGATTACTTTAATCAAGTGGCGGACTCTTAAGGTTTGAAAATAGATGACATTGTTTAAAGTACGATTCTAAAGCTTTATTACAGTTGCGGATTCTTAAGGCATGAAAATAGATGATATTGTTTAAAGTCGGATTCTAAAGCATTGTAAATAGATGACTTTGTTCAAGTTGCCGATACGTAAGGATTAAAAATAGATGATATCGGTTAAAGTCGGATTCTAAAGCATTGTAAATAGATGACATGGTTTACGTTGCGGACTCTGATAGTTTGAAAATAGATTATATCGTTTAAAGTCGGATTCTAAAGCATTGTTAATAGATGACTTTGTTCAAGTTGCGGATTCTTAAGGTTTGAAAATAGATGATATTGTTTTAAGTCGGATTCTAAAGCATTGTAAATAGATGACTTTGTTCAAGTTGCGGATTCTTAAGGTTTGAAAATTGATGATATCGTTTAAAGTCGGATTCTAAGCATTGTAAATAGATGACTGTGTTCAAGTTGCGGATTCTTAAGGTTTGAGAATAGATCATAACGTTTAAGATCGGATTACAAACCATTGTAAATAGATGACTTTGTTAAGTTGCGGATTCTAAAGGTTTGAAAATAGATGATATCGTTTAAAGTCGGATTCTACAGCATTGTAAATAGATGACTTTGTTCAAGTGGCCGATACTTTAGGTTTGAAAATAGCTGATATTGTTTATAGTCGGATTCTAAAGCATTGTAAATAGATGACCTTGTTCAAGTTGCGAATGCTTGATGTTTGAAAATAGATGACATAGTTTAAAGACGGATTCTAAAGCATTGTAAATAGATGGCTTTGTTCAAGTTGCGGA
Source organism: Sepiola atlantica (assembly GCA_963556195.1). Lineage (NCBI taxonomy): Eukaryota > Metazoa > Mollusca > Cephalopoda > Sepiida > Sepiolidae > Sepiola > Sepiola atlantica. Next base: position 101,952 of record CAUVYP010000015.1, read on the forward strand.
TTCTTAAGGTTTGAAAATAGATGATATCGTTTAAAGTCGGATTCTACAGCATTGTAAATAGATGACTTTGTTCAAGTGGCCGATACTTTAGGTTTGAAAATAGATGATATCGTTTAAAGTCGCATTCTAAAGCATTGTAAATAGATGACTTTGTTCAAGTAGCGAATTCTTAAGGTTTGAAAATAGATGATATCGTTTTAAGTCGGATTCTAAAGCATTGTAAATAGATGACTTGGTTCAAGTTGCTGATTCTAAAGGTTTGAAAATAGATGATATCGGTTAAAGTCGGATTCTAAAGTATTGTAAATAGATGACTTTGTTCAAGTTGCGGATTCTTAAGGTTTGAAAATAGATGATATCGTTTAAAGTCGGATTCTAAAGCATTGTAAATAGATGACTTTGTTCAAGTTGCGGATTCTTAAGGTTTGAAAATAGATGATATCGTTTAAGATCGGATTCCAAACCATTGTAAATAGATGACTTTGTTAAGTTGCGGATTCTTAAGGTTTGAAAATAGATGATATCGTTAAAAGTCGGATTCTACAGCATTGTAAATAGATGACTTTGTTCAAGTGGCCGATACTTTAGGTTTGAAAATAGATGATATCGTTTATAGTCGGATTCTAAAGCATTGTAAATAGATGACCTTGTTCACGTTGCGGATGCTTGATGTTTGAAAATAAATGACATAGTTTAAAGTCGGATTCAAAAGCATTGTAAATAGATGACTTTGTTCAAGTTGCGGATTCTTAAGGTTTGAAAATAGATGATATCGTTTAAAGTCGGATTCTAAAGCATTGTAAATAGATGACTTTGTTCAAGTGGCAGACTCTTAAGGTTTGAAAATAGATGATATCGTTTAAAGTACGATTCTAAAGCATTGTAAGTAGATGACTTTATTAAAGTTGCGGATTCTTAAGGTATTAAAATAGATGACATTGTTTAAAGTCGCATTCTAAAGCATTGTAAATAGATGACTTTGTTCAAGTTGCGGATTCTTAAGGTTTGAATATAGATGATATCGGTTTAAGTCGGAGTATAAAGCATTGTAAATAGATAACTTTGTTCAAGTTGCGGATTCTTAAGGTTTGAAAATAGATGATATCGTTTAAAGTCTGATTCTAACGCATTGTAAATAGATGACTTTGTTCAAGTTGCGGATTCTTTAGGTTTGAAAATAGATGATATCGTTTAAAGTCGGATTCTAAAGCATTGTAAATAGATGACTTTGTTCAAGTTGCGGATTCTTAAGGTTTGAAAATAGATGATATCGTTTAAAGTCGGATTCTAAAGCATTGTAAATAAATGACTTTGTTCAAGTTGCGGATTCTTAAGGTTTGAAAATAGATGATATCCTTTAAAGTCGGATTCTAAAGCATTGTAAATAGATGACTTTGTTCAAGTTGCGAGTTCTTAAGGTTTGAAAATAGATGATATCGTTTAAAGTCGGATTCTAAAGCATTGTAAATAGATTACTTTGTTCAAGTTGCGGATTCTTAAGGTTTGAAAATAGAAGATAATGTTTAAAGTAGGATTCAAAAGCATTGTAAATAGATGACTTCGTTCAAGTTGCGGATTCTTAAGGTTTGAAAATAGATGATATCGTTTAAAGTCGGATTCTACAGCATTGTCAATAGATTACTTTGTTCAAGTGGCCGATACTTTAGGTTTGAAAATAGATGATATCGTTTGAAGTCGGATTCTAAAGCATTGTAAATAGATGACTTTGTTCAAGTTGCCGATTCTTAAGCTTTTAAAATAGATGATATCGTTTAAAGTCGGAGTCCAAAGCATTGTAAATAGATGACTTTGTTCAAGTTGCGGATTCTTAAGGTTTGAAAATAGATGATATCGCTTAAAGTCGGATTCTTAAGCATTGTAAATAGATGACTTGTTCAAGTTGCCGATTCTTAAGCTTTTAAAATAGATGATATAGTTTAAAGTCGGATTCTAAAGCATTGTAAATAGATGACTTTGTTCAAGTTGCGGATTCTTAAGGTTTGAAAATAGATGATATCGTTTAAAGTCGGATTCAAAAGTATTGTAAATAGATGACTTTGTTCAAGTGTCGGATTCTTTAGGTTTGAAAATAGATGATATCGTTTAAAGTCGGATTCTAAAGCATTGTAAATAGATGACTTTGTTCAAGTTGCGGATTCTTAAGGTTTGAAAATAGATGATATCGTTTAAAGTCGGATTCTAAAGCATTGTAAATAGAGGACTTTGTTCAAGTTGCGAGTTCTTAAGGTTTAAAACTAGATGATATCGTTTAATGTCGGATACTAAAGCATTGTAAATAGATTACTATGTTCAAGTTACGTATTCTTAAGGTTTGAAAATAGATGATATCATTTAAAGTCGGATTATAAAGCATTTGTTCAAGTTGCGGATTTTTTAAGGTTTGAAAATAGATGATATCGTTTAAAGTCGGATTCTAAAGTATTGTAAATAGATGACTTTGTTCAAGTTGCCGATTCTTAAGCTTTGAAAATAGATGATATCGTTTAAAGTCGGATTCTAAAGCATTGTAAATAGATGACTTTGTTCAAGTTGCCGATTCTTAAGGTTTTGAAATAGATGATATAGTTTCAAGTCGGATTCTAAAGCATTTCAAATCAATGACTTGTTCAAGTCGCCGATTCTCAAGCTTTGAAAATAGATGATATCGTTTAAAGTCGGATTCTAAAGCACTGTAAATAGATGACTTTGTTCAAGTTGCCGATTCTTAAAGTTTGAAAATAGATGATATCGTTTAAAGTTCGATTCTAAAGCATTGTAAATAGATGACTTTGTACAAGTTGCCGATTCTTAAGAATTGAAAATAGATGATATCGTTTAAAGTCGGATTCTAAAGCATTGTAAATAGATGACTTTGTTCAAGTTGCCTATTCTTAAAAATTGAAAATAGATGATATCGGTTAAAGTCGTATTCTAAAGCATTGTAAATAGATGACTTTGTTCAAGTTGCGGATTCTTAAGGTTTGAAAATTGATGATATCGTTTAAAGTCGGATTCTAAAGCATTGTAAATAGATAACTGTGTTCAAGTTGCGGATTCTTAAAGTTTGAAAATAGATGATATCGTTTAAGATCGGATTCCAAACAATTGTAAATAGATGACTTTGTTCAAGTTGCGGATTCTTAAGGTTTTAAAATAGATGATATCGTTTAAAGTCGGATTCTACAGCATTGTAAATAGATGACTTTGTTCAAGTGGCCGATACTTAAGGTTTGAAAATAGATGATATCGTTTAAAGTCGGATTCTAAAGCATTGTAAATAGATGACTTTGTTCAAGTTGCCGATACTTTAGGATTAAAAATAGATGATATCGGTTAAAGTCGGATTCTAAAGCATTGTAAATAGATGACATGGTTCACGTTGCGGACTCTGATAGTTTGAAAATAGATTATATCGTTTAAAGTCGGATTCTAAAACATTGTTAATAGATGACTTTGTTCAAGTTGCGGATTCTTAAGGTTTGAAAATAGATGATATTGTTTTAAGTCGGATTCTAAAGCATTGTAAATAGATTACTTTGTTCAAGTTGCGGATTCTTAAGGTTTGAAAATAGATGATATCGTTTAAAGTCTGATTCTAACGCATTGTAAATAGATGACTTTGTTCAAGTTGCGGATTCTTTAGGTTTGAAAATAGATGATATCGTTTAAAGTCGGATTCTAAAGCATTGTAAATAGATGACTTTGTTCAAGTTGCGGATTCTTAAGGTTTGAAAATAGATGATATCGTTTAAAGTCGGATTCTAAAGCATTGTAAATAAATGACTTTGTTCAAGTTGCGGATTCTTAAGGTTTGAAAATAGATGATATCCTTTAAAGTCGGATTCTAAAGCATTGTAAATAGATGACTTTGTTCAAGTTGCGAGTTCTTAAGGTTTGAAAATAGATGATATCGTTTAAAGTCGGATTCTAAAGCATTGTAAATAGATTACTTTGTTCAAGTTGCGGATTCTTAAGGTTTGAAAATAGAAGATAATGTTTAAAGTAGGATTCAAAAGCATTGTAAATAGATGACTTCGTTCAAGTTGCGGATTCTTAAGGTTTGAAAATAGATGATATCGTTTAAAGTCGGATTCTACAGCATTGTCAATAGATTACTTTGTTCAAGTGGCCGATACTTTAGGTTTGAAAATAGATGATATCGTTTGAAGTCGGATTCTAAAGCATTGTAAATAGATGACTTTGTTCAAGTTGCCGATTCTTAAGCTTTTAAAATAGATGATATCGTTTAAAGTCGGAGTCCAAAGCATTGTAAATAGATGACTTTGTTCAAGTTGCGGATTCTTAATGTTTTGAAAATAGATGATATCGCTTAAAGTCGGATTCTTAAGCATTGTAAATAGATGACTTGTTCAAGTTGCCGATTCTTAAGCTTTAAAAATAGATGATATAGTTTAAAGTCGGATTCTAAAGCATTGTAAATAGATGACTTTGTTCAAGTTGCGGATTCTTACGGTTTGAAAATAGATGATATCGTTTAAAGTCGGATTCAAAAGTATTGTAAATAGATGACTTTGTTCAAGTGTCGGATTCTTTAGGTTTGAAAATAGATGATATCGTTTAAAGTCGGATTCTAAAGCATTGTAAATAGATGACTTTGTTCAAGTTGCGGATTCTTAAGGTTTGAAAATAGATGATATCGTTTAAAGTCGGATTCTAAAGCATTGTAAATAGAGGACTTTGTTCAAGTTGCGAGTTCTTAAGGTTTAAAACTAGATGATATCGTTTAATGTCGGATACTAAAGCATTGTAAATAGATTACTATGTTCAAGTTACGTATTCTTAAGGTTTGAAAATAGATGATATCATTTAAAGTCGGATTATAAAGCATTTGTTCAAGTTGCGGATTTTTTAAGGTTTGAAAATAGATGATATCGTTTAAAGTCGGATTCTAAAGTATTGTAAATAGATGACTTTGTTCAAGTTGCCGATTCTTAAGCTTTGAAAATAGATGATATCGTTTAAAGTCGGATTCTAAAGCATTGTAAATAGATGACTTTGTTCAAGTTGCCGATTCTTAAGGTTTTGAAATAGATGATATAGTTTCAAGTCGGATTCTAAAGCATTTCAAATCAATGACTTGTTCAAGTCGCCGATTCTCAAGCTTTGAAAATAGATGATATCGTTTAAAGTCGGATTCTAAAGCACTGTAAATAGATGACTTTGTTCAAGTTGCCGATTCTTAAAGTTTGAAAATAGATGATATCGTTTAAAGTTCGATTCTAAAGCATTGTAAATAGATGACTTTGTACAAGTTGCCGATTCTTAAGAATTGAAAATAGATGATATCGTTTAAAGTCGGATTCTAAAGCATTGTAAATAGATGACTTTGTTCAAGTTGCCGATTCTTAAAAATTGAAAATAGATGATATCGGTTAAAGTCGTATTCTAAAGCATTGTAAATAGATGACTTTGTTCAAGTTGCGGATTCTTAAGGTTGGAAAATTGATGATATCGTTTAAAGTCGGATTCTAAAGCATTGTAAATAGATAACTGTGTTCAAGTTGCGGATTCTTAAAGTTTGAAAATAGATGATATCGTTTAAGATCGGATTCCAAACAATTGTAAATAGATGACTTTGTTCAAGTTGCGGATTCTTAAGGTTTTAAAATAGATGATATCGTTTAAAGTCGGATTCTACAGCATTGTAAATAGATGACTTTGTTCAAGTGGCCGATACTTAAGGTTTGAAAATAGATGATATCGTTTAAAGTCGGATTCTAAAGCATTGTAAATAGATGACTTTGTTCAAGTTGCCGATACTTTAGGATTAAAAATAGATGATATCGGTTAAAGTCGGATTCTAAAGCATTGTAAATAGATGACATGGTTCACGTTGCGGACTCTGATAGTTTGAAAATAGATTATATCGTTTAAAGTCGGATTCTAAAGCATTGTTAATAGATGACTTTGTTCAAGTTGCGGATTCTTAAGGTTTAAAAATAGATGATATTGTTTTAAGTCGGATTCTAAAGCATTGTAAATAGATGACTTTGTACAAGTTGCGGATTCTTAAGGTTTGAAAATAGATGATATCGTTTAAAGTCGGATTCTAAAGCATTGTAAATAGATGACTTTGTTCAAGTTGCCGATTCTTAAAAATTGAAAATAGATGATATCGGTTAAAGTCGTATTCTAAAGCATTGTAAATAGATGACTTTGTTCAAGTTGCGGATTCTTAAGGTTTGAAAATTGATGATATCGTTTAAAGTCGGATTCTACAGCATTGTAAATAGATGACTTTGTTCAAGTGGCCGATACTTTAGGTTTGAAAATAGCTGATATTGTTTATAGTCGGATTCTAAAGCATTGTAAATAGATGACCTTGTTCAAGTTGCGAATGCTTGATGTTTGAAAATAGATGACATCGTTTACAGACGGATTCTAAAGCATTGTAAATAGATGACTTTGTTCAAGTTGCGGATTCTTAAGGTTTGAAAATAGATGATATCGTTTAAAGTCGGATTCTACAGCATTGTAAATAGATGACTTTGTTCAAGTGGCCGATACTTTAGGTTTGAAAATAGATGATTTCGTTTAAAGTCGGATTCTAAAGCATTGTAAATAGATGACCTTGTTCAAGTTGCGGATTCTTGATGTTTGAAAATAGATGATATCGTTTTAAGTCGGATTCTAAAGAATTGTAAATAGATGACTTTGTTCAAGTTGCGGATTCTTAAGGTTTGAAAATAGATGATATCGTTTCAAGTCGGATTCTAAAGCATTGTCAATAGATGACTTTGTTCAAGTTTCCGATTCTTAAGCTTTGAAAATAGATGATATCGTTTGAAGTCAGATTCAAAAGCATTGTAAATAGATGACTTTGTTCAAGTTGCCGATTCTTAAGGTTTTTAAATAGATGATATCGTTTCAAGTCGGATTCTAAAGCATTGTAAATAGATGACTTTGTTCAAGTTGCCGATACTTAAGGATTAAAAATAGATGATATCGGTTAAAGTCGGATTCTAAAGCATTGTAACTAGATGACTTTGTTCACGTTGCGGACTCTGATAGTTTGAAAATAGATTATATCGTTTAAAGTCGGATTCTAAAGCATTGTTAATAGATGACTTTGTTCAAGTTGCGGATTCTTAAGGTTTGAAAATAGATGATATCGTTTAAAGTCGGATTCTAAGCATTGTAAATAGATGACTGTGTTCAAGTTGCGGATTCTTAAGGTTTGAAAATAGATGATATCGTTTAAGATCGGATTACAAACCATTGTAAATAGATGACTTTGTAAAGTTGCGGATTCTTAAGGTTTGAAAATAGATGATATCGTTTAAAGTCGGATTCTACAGCATTGTAAATAGATGACTTTGTTCAAGTGGCCGATACTTTAGGTTTGAAAATAGATGATATCGTTTATAGTCGGATTCTAAAGCATTGTAAATAGATGACCTTGTTCAAGTTGCGGATGCTTGATGTTTGAAAATAGATGACATAGTTTAAAGCCGGATTCTAAAGCATTGTAAATAGATGACTTTGTTCAAGTTGCGGACTCTGATAGTTTGAAAATAGATTATATCGTTTAAAGTCGGATTCTAAAGCATTGTTAATAGATGACTTTGTTCAAGTTGCGGATTCTTAAGGTTTGAAAATAGATGATATCGTTTAAAGTCGGATTCTAAGCATTGTAAATAGATGACTGTGTTCAAGTTGCGGATTCTTAAGGTTTGAAAATAGATGATATCGTTTAAGATCGGATTACAAACCATTGTAAATAGATGACTTTGTAAAGTTGCGGATTCTTAAGGTTTGAAAATAGATGATATCGTTTAAAGTCGGATTCTACAGCATTGTAAATAGATGACTTTGTTCAAGTGGCCGATACTTTAGGTTTGAAAATAGATGATATCGTTTATAGTCGGATTCTAAAGCATTGTAAATAGATGACCTTGTTCAAGTTGCGGATGCTTGATGTTTGAAAATAGATGACATAGTTTAAAGCCGGATTCTAAAGCATTGTAAATAGATGACTTTGTTCAAGTTGCGGATTCTTAAGGTTTGAAAATAGATGATATCGTTTAAAGTCGGATTCTAAAGCATAGTACATAGATGAATTTGTTTAAGTGGCGGACTCTTAAGGTTTGAAAATAGATGATAGTGTTTTAAGTACGATTCTAAAGCATTGTAAGTAGATGACTTTATAACAGTTGCGGATTCTTAAGGTTTGAAAATAGATGACATTGTTTAAAGTCGCATTCTAAAGCATTGTAAATAGATGACTTTGTTCAAGTTGCGGATTCTTAAGGTTTGAAAATATATGATATCGGTAAAAGTCGGATTCTAAAGCATTGTAAATAGATGACTTTGTTCAAGTTGCGGATTCTTAAGGTTTGAACATAGATGTTATCCTTTAAAGTCGGATTCTAAAGCATTGTAAATAGATGACTTTGTTCAAGTTGCGGATTCTTAAGGTTTGAAAATAGATGATATCGTTTAAAGTCGGATTCTAAAGCATTGTAAATAGATGACTTTGTTCAAGTTGCGGATTCTTAAGGTTTGAAAATAGATTATATCGTTTAAAGTCGGATTCTAAAGCATTGTAAATAAATGACTTTGTTCAAGTTGCGGATTCTTAAGGGGGTGAAAATAGATGATATCGTTTAAAGTCGGATTCTAAAGCATTGTAAATAGATGACTTTGTTCAAGTTGCGGATTCTTAAGGTTTGAAAATAGAAGATAATGTTTAAAGTAGGATTCAAAAGCATTGTAAATAGATGACTTCGTTCAAGTTGCGGATTCTTTAGGTTTTAAATCAGATGATATCGTTGCAAGTGTGATTCTAAAGCATTGTAAATAGATGACTTTGTTAAAGTTGCGGATTCTTAAGGGTTGAAAATCGATGATATCGTTTGAAGTCGCATTCTAAAGCATTGTAAACAGATGACTTTGTTCAAGTTGCCGATTCTTAAGCTTTGAAAATAGATGACATAGTTTAAAGTCGGATTCTAAAGCATTGTAAATAGATAACTTTGGTCAAGATGCGGACTCTTAAGGTTTGAAAATAGATGATATTGTTTAAAGTACGATTCTAAAGACTTGTAAGTAGATGACTTTATTACAGTTGCGGATTCTTAAGGTTTGAAAATAGATGACATTGTTTAAAGTCGCATTCTAAAGCATTGTAAATAGATGACTTTGTTCAAGTTGCGGATTCTTAAGGTTTGAAAATAGATGATATCGGTTAAAGTCGGATTCTAAAGCATTGTAAATAGATGACTTTGTTCAAGTTGCGGATTCTTAAGGTTTGAAAATAGATGATGTCGTTTAAAGTCGGATTCTACAGCATTGTAAATAGATGACTTTGTTCAAGTGGCCGATACTTTAGGTTTGAAAACAGATGATATCGTTTAAAGTCGGATTCTAAAGCATTGTAAATAGATGACCTTGTTCAAGTTTCGGATGCTTGATGTTTGAAAATAGAGTACATAGTTTAAAGTCGGATTCTAAAGCATTGTAAATAGATGACTTTGTTCAAGTTGCGGATACTTAAGGTTTGAAAATAGATGATATCGTTTAAAGTCGGATTCTAAAGCATTGTAAATAGATGACTTTGGTCAAGATGCGGACTCTTAAGGTTTGAAAATAGATGATATTGTTTAAAGTACGATTCTAAAGCATTGTTAATAGATGACTTTATTACAGTAGCGGATTCTTAAGGTTTGAAAATAGATGACATTGTTTAAAGTCGCATTCTAAAGCATTGTAAATAGATGACTTTGTTCAAGTGGCGGATTCTTAAGGTTTGAAAATAGATGATATCGGTTAAAGTCGGATTCTAAAGCATTGTAAATAGATGACTTTGTTCAAGTTGCGGATTCTTAAGGTTTGAAAATAGATGATATCGTTTAAAGTCGGATTCTAAAGCATTGTAAATAGATGACTTTGTTCAAGTTGCGGATTCTTAAGCTTTGAAAATAGATGATATCGTTTAAAGTCGGATTCTAAAGCATTGTAAATAGATGACTTTGTTTAAGTTGCGGATTCTTAACGTTTGAAAATAGATGATATCGTTAAAAGTCGGATTCTAAAGCATGGTAAATAAATGTCTTTGTTCAAGTTGCGGATTCTTAAGGTTTGAAAATAGATGATATCGTTTAAAGTAGGATTCTAAAGTATTGTAAATAGATGACTTTGTTCAAGTTGCGGATTCGTAAGGTTTGAAAATAGATGATATCGTTTAAAGTCGGATTCTAAAGCATTGTAAATAGATGTCTTTGTTCGAGTTGCGGATTCTTAAGGTTTGAAAATAGATGGTATGGTTTAAAGTCAGATTCTAAAGCATTGTAAATAGATGACTTTGTTCAAGTGTCGTGTTCTTTTGGTTTGAAAATAGATGATATCGTTTAAAGTCGGATTCTAAAGCATTGTAAATAGATGACTTCGTTCAAGTTGCCGATTCTTAAGCTTTGAAAATAGATGATATCGTTTAAAGTCGGATTCCAAAGCAGTGTAAATAGATGACTTTGTTCAAGTTGCCGATTCTTAAGGTTTGAAAATAGATTATATCGTTTAAAGTCGGATTCTACAGCATTGTAAATAGATGACTTTGTTCAAGTAGCCGATACTTTAGGTTTGAAAATAGATGATATCGTTTAAAGTCGGATTCTAAAGCATTGTAAATAGATGACCTTGTTACCGTTGCGGATTCTTAATGTTTGAAAATAGATGATATCGCTTTAAAGTCGGATTCTAAAGCATTGTAAATAGATGACTTTGTTCAAGTTGCGGATTCTTAAGGTTTGAAAATAGATGATATCGTTTCAAGTCGGATTCTAAAGCATTGTAAATAGATGACTTTGTTCAAGTGGCGGACTCTTAAGGTTTGAAAATAGATGATATTGTTTAAAGTACGATTCTAAAGCATTGTAAGTAGATGACTTTATTACAGTGGCGGATGCTTTAGTTTTGAAAATAGATGATATCATTTAAAGTCGGATTATAAAGCATTGTAAATAGATGACTTTGTTCAAGTTGCGGAGTCTTTAGGTTTGAAAATAGATGATATCGTTTAAAGTCGGATTCTAAAGCATTGTAAATAGATGACATTGTTCAAGTTGCCGATTCTTAAGGTTTGAAAATAGATGATATCGTTTAAAGTCGGATTCCAAAGCATTGTAAATAGATGACTTTGTTCAAGTTGCCGATTGTTAAGGTTTTAAAATAGATGATATCGTTTAAAGTCGGATTCTAATGCATTGTAAATGAATGACTTGTTCAAGTCGCCGATTCTCAAGCTTTGAAAAAAGATGATATCGTTTAAAGTCGGATTCTAAAGCACTGTAAATAGATGACTTTGTTCAAGTTGCGGATTCTCAAGGTTTGAAAATAGATGATATCGTTTAAAGTTCGATTCTAAAGCATTGTAAATAGATGACTTTGTTCAAGTTGCGGATTCTTAAGGTTTGAAAATAGATGATATCGTTTAAAGTCGGATTCTAACGCATTGTAAATAGATGACTTTGTTCAAGTTGCCGATTCTTAAGGTTTGAAAATAGATGATATCGTTTAAAGTCGGATTCTAAAGCATTGTAAATAGATGACTTTGTTCAAGTTGCGGATTCTTAAGGTTTGAAAATAGATTATATCGTTTAAAGTCGGATTCTAAAGCATTGTAAATAAATGACTTTGTTCAAGTTGCGGATTCTTAAGCTTTGAAAATAGATGATATCGTTAAAAGTCGGATTCTAAAGCATTGTAAATAGATATCTTTGTTCAAGTTGCGGATTCTTAAGGTTTGAAAATAGAAGATAATGTTTAAATTAGGATTCAAAAGCATTGTAAATAGATGACTTCGTTCAAGTTGCGGATTCTTAAGGTTTTAAATCAGATGATATCGTTGCAAGTGTGATTCTAAAGCATTGTAAATAGATGACTTTGTTCAAGTTGCGGATTCTTAAGGTTTGAAAATAGATGATATCATTTAAAGTCGGATTCTTAAGCATTGTAAATAGATGACTTGTTAAAGTTGCCGATTCTTAAGCTTTAAAAATAGATGATATGGTTTAAAGTCGGATTCTAAAGCATTGTAAATAGATAACTTTGGTCAAGATGCGGACTCTTAAGGTTTGAAAATAGATGATATTGTTTAAAGTACGATTCTAAAGACTTGTAAGTAGATGACTTTATTACAGTTGCGGATTCTTAAGGTTTGAAAATAGATGACATTGTTTTAAGTCGCATTCTAAAGCATTGTAAATAGATGACTTTGTTCAAGTTGCCGATTCTTAAGGTTTGAAAATAGATGATATCGGTTAAAGTCGGATTCTAAAGCATTGTAAATCGATGACTTTGTTCAAGTTGCGGATTCTTAAGGTTTGAAAATAGATGATATCGTTAAAATCGGATTCTACAGCATTGTAAATAGATGACTTTGTTCAAGTGGCCGATACTTTAGGTTTGAAAATAGATGATATCGTTTAAAGTCGGATTCTAAAGCATTGTAAATAGATGACCTTGTTCAAGTTGCGGATGCTTGATGTTTGAAAATAGAGTACATAGTTTAAAGTCGGATTCTAAAGCATTGTAAATAGATGACTTTGTTCAAGTTGCGGATTCTTTAGGTTTGAAAATAGATGATATCGTTTAAAGTCGGATTCTAAAGCATTGTAAATAGATGACTTTGGTCAAGATGCGGACTCTTAAGGTTTGAAAATAGATGATATTGTTTAAAGTACGATTCTAAAGACTTGTAAGTAGAAGACTTTATTACAGTTGCGGATTCTTAAGGTTTGAAAATAGATGACATTGTTAAAAGTCGCATTCTAAAGCATTGTAAATAGATGACTTTGTTCAAGTTGCGGATTCTTAAGGTTTGAAAATAGATGATATCGGTTAAAGTCGGATTCTAAAGCATTGTAAATAGATGACTTTGTTCAAGTTGCGGATTCTTAAGGTTTTAAAATAGATGATATCGTTTAAAGTCGGATTCTAAAGCATTGTAAATAGATGACTTTGTTCAAGTTGCGGATTCTTAAGAATTGAAAATAGATGATATCGTTTAAAGTCGGATTCTAAAGCATTGTAAATAGATGACTTTGTTCAAGTTGCGGATTCTTAACGTTTGAAAATAGATGATATCGTTTAAAGTCGGATTCTAAAGCATTGTAAATAAATGACTTTGTTCAAGTTGCGGATTCTTAAGGTTTGAAAATAGATGATATCGTTTAAAGTCGGATTCTAAAGTATTGTAAATAGATGACTTTGTTCAAGTTGCGGATTCTTAAGGTTTGAAAATAGATGATATCATTTCAAGTCGGATTATAAAGCATTGTAAATAGATGACTTTGTTCAAGTTGCGGAGTCTTTAGGTTTGAAGATAGATGATATCGTTATAAGTCGGATTCTAAAGCATTGTAAATAGATGACATTGTTCAAGTTGCCGATTCTTAAGCTTTGAAAATAGATGATATCGTTTAAAGTCGGATTCCAAAGCATTGTAAATAGATGACTTTGTTCAAGTTGCCGATTCTTAAGGTTTTTAAATAGATGATATCGTTTTAAGTCGGATTCTAAAGCATTGTTAATTAATGACTTGTTCAAGTCGCCGATTCTCAAGCTTTGAAAATAGATGATATCGTTTAAAGTCGGATTCTAAAGCACTGTAAATAGATGACTTTGTTCAAGTTGCCGATTCTTAAGGTTTGAAAATAGATGATATCGGTTAAAGTCGGATTCTAAAGCATTGTAAATAGATGACTTTGTTTAAGTTGCGGATTCTTAAGGTTTGAAAATAGATGATATCGTTAAAATCGGATTCTACAGCATTGTAAATAGATGACTTTGTTCAAGTGGCCGATACTTTAGGTTTGAAAATAGATGATATCGTTTAAAGTCGGATTCTAAAGCATTGTAAATAGATGACCTTGTTCAAGTTGCGGATGCTTGATGTTTGAAAATAGAGTACATAGTTTAAAGTCGGATTCTAAAGCATTGTAAATAGATGACTTTGTTCAAGTTGCGGATTCTTTAGGTTTGAAAATAGATGATATCGTTTAAAGTCGGATTCTAAAGCATTGTAAATAGATGACTTTGGTTTGAAAATAGATGATATCGTTTAAAGTCGGATTCTAAAGTATTGTAAATAGATGACTTTGTTCGAGTTGCGGATTCTTAAGGTTTGAAAATAGATGATATCGTTTAAAGTCGGATTCTACAGCATTGTAAATAGATGACTTTGTTCAAGTGGCCGATACTTTAAGTTGGAAAATAGATGATAACCTTTAAAGTCGGATTCTAAAGCATTGTAAATAGATGACCTTGTTCACGTTACGGATTCTTAATGTTTGAAAATAGATGATATCGTTTTAAGTCGGATTCTAAAGCATTGTAAATAGATGACTTTGTTCAAGTTGCGGATTCTTAAGGTTTGAAAATAGATGATATCGTTTCAAGTCGGATTCTAAAGCATTGTAAATAGATGACTTTGTTCAAGTGGCGGACTCTTAAGGTTTGAAAATAGATGATATTGTTTAAAGTCGGATTCCAAAGCATTGTAAATAGATGACTTTGTTCAAGTTGCCGATTCTTAAGGTTTTTAAATAGATGATATCGTTTCAAGTCGGATTCTAAAGCATTGTTAATTAATGACTTGGTCAAGTCGCCGATTCTCAAGCTTTGAAAATAGATGATATCGTTTAAAGTCGGATTCTGAAGCATTGTAAATTAATGACTTGTTCAAGTTGCCGATTCTTAAGGTTTGAAAATAGATGATATCTTTTAAAGTCGGATTCTAAAGTATTGTAAATAGATGACTTTGTTCAAGTTGCGGATTCTTAAGGTTTGAAAATAGATGATATCGTTTAAAGTCGGATTCTAAAGCATTGTAAATAGATGACTTTGTTCAAGTTGCGGATTCTTAAAGTTTTAAAATAGATGATATCGTTTAAAGTCAGATTCTAAAGCATTGTAAATAGATGACTTTGTTCAAATTGCGGATTCTTAAGGTTTGAAAATAGATGATATCGTTTAAAATCGGATTCTAAAGCATTGTAAATAAATGACTTTGTTCAAGTTGCGGATTCTTAAGGTTTGAAAATAGATGATATCGTTTAAAGTCGGATTCTAACGTATTGTAAATAGATGACTTTGTTCAAGTTGCGGATTCTTTAAGGTTTGAAAATAGATGATATCGTTTAAAGTCGGATTCTAAAGCATTGTAAATAGATGACTTTGTTCAAGTTGCGGATTCTTAAGGTTTGAAAATAGATGATATCGTTTAAAGTCAGATTCTAAAGCATTGTAAATAGATGACTTTGTTCAAATTGCGGATTCTTAAGGTTTGAAAATAGATGATATCGTTTAAAATCGGATTCTAAAGCATTGTAAATAGGTGACTTTGTTAAAGTTGCGAGTTCTTTAGGTGTGAAAATATATGATATCGTTTAAAGTCGGATTCCAAAGCATTGTAAATAGATGACTTTGTTCAAGTTGCCGATTCTTAAGCTTTAAAAATAGATGATATCGGTTAAAGTCGGATTCTACAGCATTGTAAATAGATGACTTTGTTCAAGTGGCCGATACTTTAGGTTTGAAAATAGATGATATCGTTTAAAGTCGGATTCTAAAGCATTGTAAATAGATGACCTTGTTCACGTTACGGATTCTTAAGGTTTGAAAATAGATGATATCGTTTCAAGTCGGATTCTAAAGCATTGTAAATTAATGACTTGTTCAAGTTGCCGATTCTTAAGGTTTGAAAATAGATGATATCGTTTAAAGTCGGATTCTAAAGCACTGTAAATAGATGACTTTGTTCAAGTTGCCGATTCTTAAGGATTGAAAATAGATGATATCGTTTAAAGTCGAATTCTAAATCATTGTAAATAGATGACTTTGTTCAAGTTGCCGATACTTAAGGATTGAAAATAGATGATATCGGTTAAAGTCGGATTCTAAAGCATTGTAAATAGATGACTTTGTTCAAGTTGCGGATTCTTAAGGTTTGAAAATAGATGATATCGTTTAAAGTCGGATTCTAAAGCATTGTAAATAAATTACTTTGTTCAAGTTGCGGATTCTTAAGGTTTGAAAATAGATGATATCGTTTAAAGTCGGATTCTACAGTATTGTAAATAGATGACTTTGTTCAAGTTGCGGATTCTTAAGGTTTGAAAATAGATGATATCGTTTAAAGTCGGATTCTAAAGCATTGTAAATAGATGACTTTGTTCAAGTTGCGGATTCTTAAGGTTTTAAAATAATAATATCGTTTAAAGTCAGATTCTAAAGCATTGTAAATAGATGACTTTGTTCAAATTGCGGATTCTTAAGGTTTGAAAATGGATGATATCGTTTAAAATCGGATTCTAAAGCATTGTAAATAGATGACTTTGTTCAAGTTGCGAGTTCTTTAGGTTTGAAAATATATGATATCGTTTAAAGTCGGATTCCAAAGCATTGTAAATAGATGACTTTGTTCAAGTTGCCGATTCTTAAGCTTTGAAAATAGATGATATCGTTTAAAGTCGGATTCTAACGTATTGTAAATAGATGACTTTGTTCAAGTTGCGGATTCTTTAAGGTTTGAAAATAGATGATATCGTTTAAAGTCGGATTCTAAAGCATTGTAAATAGATGACTTTGTTCAAGTTGCGGATTCTTTAGGTTTGAAAATATATGATATCGTTTAAAGTCGGATTCCAAAGCATTGTAAATAGATGACTTTGTTCAAGTTGCCGATTCTTAAGCTTTGAAAATAGATGATATCGGTTAAAGTCGGATTCTACAGCATTGTAAATAGATGACTTTGTTCAAGTGGCCGATACTTTAGGTTTGAAAATAGATGATATCGTTTAAAGTCGGATTCTAAAGCATTGTAAATAGATGACCTTGTTCACGTTACGGATTCTTAAGGTTTGAAAATAGATGATATCGTTTCAAGTCGGATTCTAAAGCATTGTAAATTAATGACTTGTTCAAGTTGCCGATTCTTAAGGTTTGAAAATAGATGATATCGTTTAAAGTCGGATTCTAAAGCACTGTAAATAGATGACTTTGTTCAAGTTGCCGATTCTTAAGGATTGAAAATAGATGATATCGTTTAAAGTCGAATTCTAAATCATTGTAAATAGATGACTTTGTTCAAGTTGCCGATACTTAAGGATTGAAAATAGATGATATCGGTTAAAGTCGGATTCTAAAGCATTGTAAATAGATGACTTTGTTCAAGTTGCGGATTCTTAAGGTTTGAAAATAGATGATATCGTTTAAAGTCGGATTCTAAAGCATTGTAAAAAAATAACTTTGTTCAAGTTGCGGATTCTTAAGGTTTGAAAATAGATGATATCGTTTAAAGTCGGATTCTACAGTATTGTAAATAGATGACTTTGTTCAAGTTGCGGATTCTTAAGGTTTGAAAATAGATGATATCGTTTAAAGTCGGATTCTAAAGCATTGTAAATAGATGACTTTGTTCAAGTTGCGGATTCTTTAGGTTTGAAAATAGATGATATCGTTTAAAGTCGGATTCTAAAGCATTGTAAATAGATGACTTTGGTCAAGATGCGGACTCTTAAGGTTTGAAAATAGATGATATTGTTTAAAGTACGATTCTAAAGACTTGTAAGTAGAAGACTTTATTACAGTTGCGGATTCTTAAGGTTTGAAAATAGATGACATTGTTAAAAGTCGCATTCTAAAGCATTGTAAATAGATGACTTTGTTCAAGTTGCGGATTCTTAAGGTTTGAAAATAGATGATATCGGTTAAAGTCGGATTCTAAAGCATTGTAAATAGATGACTTTGTTCAAGTTGCGGATTCTTAAGGTTTTAAAATAGATGATATCGTTTAAAGTCGGATTCTAAAGCATTGTAAATAGATGACTTTGTTCAAGTTGCGGATTCTTAAGAATTGAAAATAGATGATATCGTTTAAAGTCGGATTCTAAAGCATTGTAAATAGATGACTTTGTTCAAGTTGCGGATTCTTAACGTTTGAAAATAGATGATATCGTTTAAAGTCGGATTCTAAAGCATTGTAAATAAATGACTTTGTTCAAGTTGCGGATTCTTAAGGTTTGAAAATAGATGATATCGTTTAAAGTCGGATTCTAAAGTATTGTAAATAGATGACTTTGTTCAAGTTGCGGATTCTTAAGGTTTGAAAATAGATGATATCATTTCAAGTCGGATTATAAAGCATTGTAAATAGATGACTTTGTTCAAGTTGCGGAGTCTTTAGGTTTGAAGATAGATGATATCGTTTAAAGTCGGATTCTAAAGCATTGTAAATAGATGACATTGTTCAAGTTGCCGATTCTTAAGCTTTGAAAATAGATGATATCGTTTAAAGTCGGATTCCAAAGCATTGTAAATAGATGACTTTGTTCAAGTTGCCGATTCTTAAGGTTTTTAAATAGATGATATCGTTTTAAGTCGGATTCTAAAGCATTGTTAATTAATGACTTGTTCAAGTCGCCGATTCTCAAGCTTTGAAAATAGATGATATCGTTTAAAGTCGGATTCTAAAGCACTGTAAATAGATGACTTTGTTCAAGTTGCCGATTCTTAAGGTTTGAAAATAGATGATATCGGTTAAAGTCGGATTCTAAAGCATTGTAAATAGATGACTTTGTTTAAGTTGCGGATTCTTAAGGTTTGAAAATAGATGATATCGTTAAAATCGGATTCTACAGCATTGTAAATAGATGACTTTGTTCAAGTGGCCGATACTTTAGGTTTGAAAATAGATGATATCGTTTAAAGTCGGATTCTAAAGCATTGTAAATAGATGACCTTGTTCAAGTTGCGGATGCTTGATGTTTGAAAATAGAGTACATAGTTTAAAGTCGGATTCTAAAGCATTGTAAATAGATGACTTTGTTCAAGTTGCGGATTCTTTAGGTTTGAAAATAGATGATATCGTTTAAAGTCGGATTCTAAAGCATTGTAAATAGATGACTTTGGTTTGAAAATAGATGATATCGTTTAAAGTCGGATTCTAAAGTATTGTAAATAGATGACTTTGTTCGAGTTGCGGATTCTTAAGGTTTGAAAATAGATGATATCGTTTAAAGTCGGATTCTACAGCATTGTAAATAGATGACTTTGTTCAAGTGGCCGATACTTTAGGTTTGAAAATAGATGATAACCTTTAAAGTCGGATTCTAAAGCATTGTAAATAGATGACCTTGTTCACGTTACGGATTCTTAATGTTTGAAAATAGATGATATCGTTTTAAGTCGGATTCTAAAGCATTGTAAATAGATGACTTTGTTCAAGTTGCGGATTCTTAAGGTTTGAAAATAGATGATATCGTTTCAAGTCGGATTCTAAAGCATTGTAAATAGATGACTTTGTTCAAGTGGCGGACTCTTAAGGTTTGAAAATAGATGATATTGTTTAAAGTCGGATTCCAAAGCATTGTAAATAGATGACTTTGTTCAAGTTGCCGATTCTTAAGGTTTTTAAATAGATGATATCGTTTCAAGTCGGATTCTAAAGCATTGTTAATTAATGACTTGGTCAAGTCGCCGATTCTCAAGCTTTGAAAATAGATGATATCGTTTAAAGTCGGATTCTGAAGCATTGTAAATTAATGACTTGTTCAAGTTGCCGATTCTTAAGGTTTGAAAATAGATGATATCTTTTAAAGTCGGATTCTAAAGTATTGTAAATAGATGACTTTGTTCAAGTTGCGGATTCTTAAGGTTTGAAAATAGATGATATCGTTTAAAGTCGGATTCTAAAGCATTGTAAATAGATGACTTTGTTCAAGTTGCGGATTCTTAAGGTTTTAAAATAGATGATATCGTTTAAAGTCAGATTCTAAAGCATTGTAAATAGATGACTTTGTTCAAATTGCGGATTCTTAAGGTTTGAAAATAGATGATATCGTTTAAAATCGGATTCTAAAGCATTGTAAATAAATGACTTTGTTCAAGTTGCGGATTCTTAACGTTTGAAAATAGATGATATCGTTAAAATCGGATTCTACAGCATTGTAAATAGATGACTTTGTTCAAGTGGCCGATACTTTAGGTTTGAAAATAGATGATATCGTTTAAAGTCGGATTCTAAAGCATTGTAAATAGATGACCTTGTTCAAGTTGCGGATGCTTGATGTTTGAAAATAGAGTACATAGTTTAAAGTCGGATTCTAAAGCATTGTAAATAGATGACTTTGTTCAAGTTGCGGATTCTTTAGGTTTGAAAATAGATGATATCGTTTAAAGTCGGATTCTAAAGCATTGTAAATAGATGACTTTGGTTTGAAAATAGATGATATCGTTTAAAGTCGGATTCTAAAGTATTGTAAATAGATGACTTTGTTCAAGTTGCGGATTATTAAGGTTTGAAAATAGATGATATCGTTTAAAGTCGGATTCTAAAGCATTGTAAATAGATGACTTTGTTCAAGTTGCGGATTCTTAAAGTTTTAAAATAGATGATATCGTTTAAAGTCAGATTCTAAAGCATTGTAAATAGATGACTTTGTTCAAATTGCGGATTCTTAAGGTTTGAAAATAGATGATATCGTTTATAATCGGATTCTAAAGCATTGTAAATAAATGACTTTGTTCAAGTTGCGGATTCTTAAGGTTTGAAAATAGATGATATCGTTTAAAGTCGGATTCTAACGTATTGTAAATAGATGACTTTGTTCAAGTTGCGGATTCTTTAAGGTTTGAAAATAGATGATATCGTTTAAAGTCGGATTCTAAAGCATTGTAAATAGATGACTTTGTTCAAGTTGCGGATTCTTAAGGTTTGAAAATAGATGATATCGTTTAAAGTCAGATTCTAAAGCATTGTAAATAGATGACTTTGTTCAAATTGCGGATTCTTAAGGTTTGAAAATAGATGATATCGTTAAAAATCGGATTCTAAAGCATTGTAAATAGGTGACTTTGTTAAAGTTGCGAGTTCTTTAGGTTTGAAAATATATGATATCGTTTAAAGTCGGATTCCAAAGCATTGTAAATAGATGACTTTGTTCAAGTTGCCGATTCTTAAGCTTTAAAAATAGATGATATCGGTTAAAGTCGGATTCTACAGCATTGTAAATAGATGACTTTGTTCAAGTGGCCGATACTTTAGGTTTGAAAATAGATGATATCGTTTAAAGTCGGATTCTAAAGCATTGTAAATAGATGACCTTGTTCACGTTACGGATTCTTAAAGTTTGAAAATAGATGATATCGTTTCAAGTCGGATTCTAAAGGATTGTAAATTAATGACTTGTTCAAGTTGCCGATTCTTAAGGTTTGAAAATAGATGATATCGTTTAAAGTCGGATTCTAAAGCACTGTAAATAGATGACTTTGTTCAAGTTGCCGATTCTTAAGGATTGAAAATAGATGATATCGTTTAAAGTCGAATTCTAAATCATTGTAAATAGATGACTTTGTTCAAGTTGCCGATACTTAAGGATTGAAAATAGATGATATCGGTTAAAGTCGGATTCTAAAGCATTGTAAATAGATGACTTTGTTCAAGTTGCGGATTCTTAAGGTTTGAAAGTAGATGATATCGTTTAAAGTCGGATTCTAAAGCATTGTAAATAAATAACTTTGTTCAAGTTGCGGATTCTTAAGGTTTGAAAATAGATGATATCGTTTAAAGTCGGATTCTACAGTATTGTAAATAGATGACTTTGTTCAAGTTGCGGATTCTTAAGGTTTGAAAATAGATGATATCGTTTAAAGTCGGATTCTAAAGCATTGTAAATAGATGACTTTGTTCAAGTTGCGGATTCTTAAGGTTTTAAAATAATAATATCGTTTAAAGTCAGATTCTAAAGCATTGTAAATAGATGACTTTGTTCAAATTGCGGATTCTTAAGGTTTGAAAATAGATGATATCGTTTAAAATCGGATTCTAAAGCATTGTAAATAGATGACTTTGTTCAAGTTGCGAGTTCTTTAGGTTTGAAAATATATGATATCGTTTAAAGTCGGATTCCAAAGCATTGTAAATAGATGACTTTGTTCAAGTTGCCGATTCTTAAGCTTTGAAAATAGATGATATCGTTTAAAGTCGGATTCTAACGTATTGTAAATAGATGACTTTGTTCAAGTTGCGGATTCTTTAAGGTTTGAAAATAGATGATATCGTTTAAAGTCGGATTCTAAAGCATTGTAAATAGATGACTTTGTTCAAGTTGCGGATTCTTAAGGTTTGAAAATAGATGATATCGTTTAAAGTCAGATTCTAAAGCATTGTAAATAGATGACTTTGTTCAAATTGCGGATTCTTAAGGTTTGAAAATAGATGATATCGTTTAAAATCGGATTCTAAAGCATTGTAAATAGGTGACTTTGTTAAAGTTGCGAGTTCTTTAGGTTTGAAAATATATGATATCGTTTAAAGTCGGATTCCAAAGCATTGTAAATAGATGACTTTGTTCAAGTTGCCGATTCTTAAGCTTTGAAAATAGATGATATCGGTTAAAGTCGGATTCTACAGCATTGTAAATAGATGACTTTGTTCAAGTGGCCGATACTTTAGGTTTGAAAATAGATGATATCGTTTAAAGTCGGATTCTAAAGCATTGTAAATAGATGACCTTGTTCACGTTACGGATTCTTAAGGTTTGAAAATAGATGATATCGTTTTAAGTCGGATTCTAAAGCATTGTAAATTAATGACTTGTTCAAGTTGCCGATTCTTAAGGTTTGAAAATAGATGATATCGTTTAAAGTCGGATTCTAAAGTATTGTAAATAGATGACTTTGTTCAAGTTGCGGATTCTTAAGGTTTGAAAATAGATGATATCATTTCAAGTCGGATTATAAAGCATTGTAAATAGATGACTTTGTTCAAGTTGCGGAGTCTTTAGGTTTGAAGATAGATGATATCGTTTAAAGTCGGATTCTAAAGCATTGTAAATAGATGACATTGTTCAAGTTGCCGATTCTTAAGCTTTGAAAATAGATGATATCGTTTAAAGTCGGATTCCAAAGCATTGTAAATAGATGACTTTGTTCAAGTTGCCGATTCTTAAGGTTTTTAAATAGATGATATCGTTTTAAGTCGGATTCTAAAGCATTGTTAATTAATGACTTGTTCAAGTCGCCGATTCTCAAGCTTTGAAAATAGATGATATCGTTTAAAGTCGGATTCTAAAGCACTGTAAATAGATGACTTTGTTCAAGTTGCCGATTCTTAAGGTTTGAAAATAGATGATATCGGTTAAAGTCGGATTCTAAAGCATTGTAAATAGATGACTTTGTTTAAGTTGCGGATTCTTAAGGTTTGAAAATAGATGATACCGTTAAAATCGGATTCTACAGCATTGTAAATAGATGACTTTGTTCAAGTGGCCGATACTTTAGGTTTGAAAATAGATGATATCGTTTAAAGTCGGATTCTAAAGCATTGTAAATAGATGACCTTGTTCAAGTTGCGGATGCTTGATGTTTGAAAATAGAGTACATAGTTTAAAGTCGGATTCTAAAGCATTGTAAATAGATGACTTTGTTCAAGTTGCGGATTCTTTAGGTTTGAAAATAGATGATATCGTTTAAAGTCGGATTCTAAAGCATTGTAAATAGATGACTTTGGTTTGAAAATAGATGATATCGTTTAAAGTCGGATTCTAAAGTATTGTAAATAGAGTACTTTGTTCGAGTTGCGGATTCTTAAGGTTTGAAAATAGATGATATCGTTTAAAGTCGGATTCTACAGCATTGTAAATAGATGACTTTGTTCAAGTGGCCGATACTTTAGGTTTGAAAATAGATGATAACCTTTAAAGTCGGATTCTAAAGCATTGTAAATAGATGACCTTGTTCACGTTACGGATTCTTAAGGTTTGAAAATAGATGATATCGTTTTAAGTCGGATTCTAAAGCATTGTAAATAGATGACTTTGTTCAAGTTGCGGATTCTTAAGGTTTGAAAATAGATGATATCGTTTCAAGTCGGATTCTAAAGCATTGTAAATAGATGACTTTGTTCAAGTGGCGGACTCTTAAGGTTTGAAAATAGATGATATTGTTTAAAGTCGGATTCCAAAGCATTGTAAATAGATGACTTTGTTCAAGTTGCCGATTCTTAAGGTTTTTAAATAGATGATATCGTTTCAAGTCGGATTCTAAAGCATTGTTAATTAATGACTTGGTCAAGTCGCCGATTCTCAAGCTTTGAAAATAGATGATATCGTTTAAAGTCGGATTCTGAAGCATTGTAAATTAATGACTTGTTCAAGTTGCCGATTCTTAAGGTTTGAAAATAGATGATATCTTTTAAAGTCGGATTCTAAAGTATTGTAAATAGATGACTTTGTTCAAGTTGCGGATTCTTAAGGTTTGAAAATAGATGATATCGTTTAAAGTCGGATTCTAAAGCATTGTAAATAGATGACATTGTTCAAGTTGCCGATTCTTAAGCTTTGAAAATAGATGATATCGTTTAAAGTCGGATTCCAAAGCATTGTAAATAGATGACTTTGTTCAAGTTGCCGATTCTTAAGGTTTTTAAATAGATGATATCGTTTTAAGTCGGATTCTAAAGCATTGTTAATTAATGACTTGTTCAAGTCGCCGATTCTCAAGCTTTGAAAATAGATGATATCGTTTAAAGTCGGATTCTAAAGCACTGTAAATAGATGACTTTGTTCAAGTTGCCGATTCTTAAGGTTTGAAAATAGATGATATCGGTTAAAGTCGGATTCTAAAGCATTGTAAATAGATGACTTTGTTTAAGTTGCGGATTCTTAAGGTTTGAAAATAGATGATATCGTTAAAATCGGATTCTACAGCATTGTAAATAAATGACTTTGTTCAAGTGGCCGATACTTTAGGTTTGAAAATAGATGATATCGTTTAAAGTCGGATTCTAAAGCATTGTAAATAGATGACCTTGTTCAAGTTGCGGATGCTTGATGTTTGAAAATAGAGTACATAGTTTAAAGTCGGATTCTAAAGCATTGTAAATAGATGACTTTGTTCAAGTTGCGGATTCTTTAGGTTTGAAAATAGATGATATCGTTTAAAGTCGGATTCTAAAGCATTGTAAATAGATGACTTTGGTTTGAAAATAGATGATATCGTTTAAAGTCGGATTCTAAAGTATTGTAAATAGAGTACTTTGTTCGAGTTGCGGATTCTTAAGGTTTGAAAATAGATGATATCGTTTAAAGTCGGATTCTACAGCATTGTAAATAGATGACTTTGTTCAAGTGGCCGATACTTTAGGTTTGAAAATAGATGATAACCTTTAAAGTCGGATTCTAAAGCATTGTAAATAGATGACCTTGTTCACGTTACGGATTCTTAAGGTTTGAAAATAGATGATATCGTTTTAAGTCGGATTCTAAAGCATTGTAAATAGATGACTTTGTTCAAGTTGCGGATTCTTAAGGTTTGAAAATAGATGATATCGTTTCAAGTCGGATTCTAAAGCATTGTAAATAGATGACTTTGTTCAAGTGGCGGACTCTTAAGGTTTGAAAATAGATGATATTGTTTAAAGTCGGATTCCAAAGCATTGTAAATAGATGACTTTGTTCAAGTTGCCGATTCTTAAGGTTTTTAAATAGATGATATCGTTTCAAGTCGGATTCTAAAGCATTGTTAATTAATGACTTGGTCAAGTCGCCGATTCTCAAGCTTTGAAAATAGATGATATCGTTTAAAGTCGGATTCTGAAGCATTGTAAATTAATGACTTGTTCAAGTTGCCGATTCTTAAGGTTTGAAAATAGATGATATCTTTTAAAGTCGGATTCTAAAGTATTGTAAATAGATGACTTTGTTCAAGTTGCGGATTCTTAAGGTTTGAAAATAGATGATATCGTTTAAAGTCGGATTCTAAAGCATTGTAAATAGATGACTTTGTTCAAGTTGCGGATTCTTAAGGTTTTAAAATAGATGATATCGTTTAAAGTCAGATTCTAAAGCATTGTAAATAGATGACTTTGTTCAAATTGCGGATTCTTAAGGTTTGAAAATAGATGATATCGTTTAAAATCGGATTCTAAAGCATTGTAAATAAATGACTTTGTTCAAGTTGCGGATTCTTAAGGTTTGAAAATAGATGATATCGTTAAAATCGGATTCTACAGCATTGTAAATAGATGACTTTGTTCAAGTGGCCGATACTTTAGGTTTGAAAATAGATGATATCGTTTAAAGTCGGATTCTAAAGCATTGTAAATAGATGACCTTGTTCAAGTTGCGGATGCTTGATTTTTGAAAATAGAGTACATAGTTTAAAGTCGGATTCTAAAGCATTGTAAATAGATGACTTTGTTCAAGTTGCGGATTCTTTAGGTTTGAAAATAGATGATATCGTTTAAAGTCGGATTCTAAAGCATTGTAAATAGTTGACTTTGGTTTGAAAATAGATGATATCGTTTAAAGTCGGATTCTAAAGTATTGTAAATAGATGACTTTGTTCAAGTTGCGGATTCTTAAGGTTTGAAAATAGATGATATCGTTTAAAGTCGGATTCTAAAGCATTGTAAATAGATGACTTTGTTCAAGTTGCGGATTCTTAAAGTTTTAAAATAGATGATATCGTTTAAAGTCAGATTCTAAAGCATTGTAAATAGATGACTTTGTTCAAATTGCGGATTCTTAAGGTTTGAAAATAGATGATATCGTTTAAAATCGGATTCTAAAGCATTGTAAATAAATGACTTTGTTCAAGTTGCGGATTCTTAAGGTTTGAAAATAGATGATATCGTTTAAAGTCGGATTCTAACGTATTGTAAATAGATGACTTTGTTCAAGTTGCGGATTCTTTAAGGTTTGAAAATAGATGATATCGTTTAAAGTCGGATTCTAAAGCATTGTAAATAGATGACTTTGTTCAAGTTGCGGATTCTTAAGGTTTGAAAATAGATGATATCGTTTAAAGTCAGATTCTAAAGCATTGTAAATAGATGACTTTGTTCAAATTGCGGATTCTTAAGGTTTGAAAATAGATGATATCGTTTAAAATCGGATTCTAAAGCATTGTAAATAGGTGACTTTGTTAAAGTTGCGAGTTCTTTAGGTTTGAAAATATATGATATCGTTTAAAGTCGGATTCCAAAGCATTGTAAATAGATGACTTTGTTCAAGTTGCCGATTCTTAAGCTTTAAAAATAGATGATATCGGTTAAAGTCGGATTCTACAGCATTGTAAATAGATGACTTTGTTCAAGTGGCCGATACTTTAGGTTTGAAAATAGATGATATCGTTTAAAGTCGGATTCTAAAGCATTGTAAATAGATGACCTTGTTCACGTTACGGATTCTTAAAGTTTGAAAATAGATGATATCGTTTCAAGTCGGATTCTAAAGCATTGTAAATTAATGACTTGTTCAAGTTGCCGATTCTTAAGGTTTGAAAATAGATGATATCGTTTAAAGTCGGATTCTAAAGCACTGTAAATAGATGACTTTGTTCAAGTTGCCGATTCTTAAGGATTGAAAATAGATGATATCGTTTAAAGTCGAATTCTAAATCATTGTAAATAGATGACTTTGTTCAAGTTGCCGATACTTAAGGATTGAAAATAGATGATATCGGTTAAAGTCGGATTCTAAAGCATTGTAAATAGATGACTTTGTTCAAGTTGCGGATTCTTAAGGTTTGAAAGTAGATGATATCGTTTAAAGTCGGATTCTAAAGCATTGTAAATAAATAACTTTGTTCAAGTTGCGGATTCTTAAGGTTTGAAAATAGATGATATCGTTTAAAGTCGGATTCTACAGTATTGTAAATAGATGACTTTGTTCAAGTTGCGGATTCTTAAGGTTTGAAAATAGATGATATCGTTTAAAGTCGGATTCTAAAGCATTGTAAATAGATGACTTTGTTCAAGTTGCGGATTCTTAAGGTTTAAAAATAATAATATCGTTTAAAGTCAGATTCTAAAGCATTGTAAATAGATGACTTTGTTCAAATTGCGGATTCTTAAGGTTTGAAAATAGATGATATCGTTTAAAATCGGATTCTAAAGCATTGTAAATAGATGACTTTGTTCAAGTTGCGAGTTCTTTAGGTTTGAAAATATATGATATCGTTTAAAGTCGGATTCCAAAGCATTGTAAATAGATGACTTTGTTCAAGTTGCCGATTCTTAAGCTTTGAAAATAGATGATATCGTTTAAAGTCGGATTCTAACGTATTGTAAATAGATGACTTTGTTCAAGTTGCGGATTCTTTAAGTTTTGAAAATAGATGATATCGTTTAAAGTCGGATTCTAAAGCATTGTAAATAGATGACTTTGTTCAAGTTGCGGATTCTTAAGGTTTGAAAATAGATGATATCGTTTAAAGTCAGATTCTAAAGCATTGTAAATAGATGACTTTGTTCAAATTGCGGATTCTTAAGGTTTGAAAATAGATGATATCGTTTAAAATCGGATTCTAAAGCATTGTAAATAGGTGACTTTGTTAAAGTTGCGAGTTCTTTAGGTTTGAAAATATATGATATCGTTTAAAGTCGGATTCCAAAGCATTGTAAATAGATGACTTTGTTCAAGTTGCCGATTCTTAAGCTTTGAAAATAGATGATATCGGTTAAAGTCGGATTCTACAGCATTGTAAATAGATGACTTTGTTCAAGTGGCCGATACTTTAGGTTTGAAAATAGATGATATCGTTTAAAGTCGGATTCTAAAGCATTGTAAATAGATGACCTTGTTCACGTTACGGATTCTTAAGGTTTGAAAATAGATGATATCGTTTCAAGTCGGATTCTAAAGCATTGTAAATTAATGACTTGTTCAAGTTGCCGATTCTTAAGGTTTGAAAATAGATGATATCGTTTAAAGTCGGATTCTAAAGCACTGTAAATAGATGACTTTGTTCAAGTTGCCGATTTTTAAGGATTGAAAATAGATGATATCGTTTAAAGTCGAATTCTAAATCATTGTAAATAGATGACTTTGTTCAAGTTGCCGATACTTAAGGATTGAAAATAGATGATATCGGTTAAAGTCGGATTCTAAAGCATTGTAAATAGATGACTTTGTTCAAGTTGCGGATTCTTAAGGTTTGAAAATAGATGATATCGTTTAAAGTCGGATTCTAAAGCATTGTAAATAAATAACTTTGTTCAAGTTGCGGATTCTTAAGGTTTGAAAATAGATGATATCGTTTAAAGTCGGATTCTACAGTATTGTAAATAGATGACTTTGTTCAAGTTGCGGATTCTTAAGGTTTGAAAATAGATGATATCGTTTAAAGTCGGATTCTAAAGCATTGTAAATAGATGACTTTGTTCAAGTTGCGGATTCTTTAGGTTTGAAAATAGATGATATCGTTTAAAGTCGGATTCTAAAGCATTGTAAATAGATGACTTTGGTCAAGATGCGGACTCTTAAGGTTTGAAAATAGATGATATTGTTTAAAGTACGATTCTAAAGACTTGTAAGTAGAAGACTTTATTACAGTTGCGGATTCTTAAGGTTTGAAAATAGATGACATTGTTAAAAGTCGCATTCTAAAGCATTGTAAATAGATGACTTTGTTCAAGTTGCGGATTCTTAAGGTTTGAAAATAGATGATATCGGTTAAAGTCGGATTCTAAAGCATTGTAAATAGATGACTTTGTTCAAGTTGCGGATTCTTAAGGTTTTAAAATAGATGATATCGTTTAAAGTCGGATTCTAAAGCATTGTAAATAGATGACTTTGTTCAAGTTGCGGATTCTTAAGAATTGAAAATAGATGATATCGTTTAAAGTCGGATTCTAAAGCATTGTAAATAGATGACTTTGTTCAAGTTGCGGATTCTTAACGTTTGAAAATAGATGATATCGTTTAAAGTCGGATTCTAAAGCATTGTAAATAAATGACTTTGTTCAAGTTGCGGATTCTTAAGGTTTGAAAATAGATGATATCGTTTAAAGTCGGATTCTAAAGTATTGTAAATAGATGACTTTGTTCAAGTTGCGGATTCTTAAGGTTTGAAAATAGATGATATCATTTCAAGTCGGATTATAAAGCATTGTAAATAGATGACTTTGTTCAAGTTACGGAGTCTTTAGGTTTGAAGATAGATGATATCGTTTAAAGTCGGATTCTAAAGCATTGTAAATAGATGACATTGTTCAAGTTGCCGATTCTTAAGCTTTGAAAATAGATGATATCGTTTAAAGTCGGATTCCAAAGCATTGTAAATAGATGACTTTGTTCAAGTTGCGGATTCTAAAGGTTTTTAAATAGATGATATCGTTTTAAGTCGGATTCTAAAGCATTGTTAATTAATGACTTGTTCAAGTCGCCGATTCTCAAGCTTTGAAAATAGATGATATCGTTTAAAGTCGGATTCTAAAGCACTGTAAATAGATGACTTTGTTCAAGTTGCCGATTCTTAAGGTTTGAAAATAGATGATATCGGTTAAAGTCGGATTCTAAAGCATTGTAAATAGATGACTTTGTTTAAGTTGCGGATTCTTAAGGTTTGAAAATAGATGATATCGTTAAAATCGGATTCTACAGCATTGTAAATAGATGACTTTGTTCAAGTGGCCGATACTTTAGGTTTGAAAATAGATGATATCGTTTAAAGTCGGATTCTAAAGCATTGTAAATAGATGACCTTGTTCAAGTTGCGGATGCTTGATGTTTGAAAATAGAGTACATAGTTTAAAGTCGGATTCTAAAGCATTGTAAATAGATGACTTTGTTCAAGTTGCGGATTCTTTAGGTTTTAAAATAGATGATATCGTTTAAAGTCGGATTCTAAAGCATTGTAAATAGATGACTTTGGTTTGAAAATAGATGATATCGTTTAAAGTCGGATTCTAAAGTATTGTAAATAGATGACTTTGTTCGAGTTGCGGATTCTTAAGGTTTGAAAATAGATGATATCGTTTAAAGTCGGATTCTACAGCATTGTAAATAGATGACTTTGTTCAAGTGGCCGATACTTTAGGTTTGAAAATAGATGATAACCTTTAAAGTCGGATTCTAAAGCATTGTAAATAGATGACCTTGTTCACGTTACGGATTCTTAATGTTTGAAAATAGATGATATCGTTTTAAGTCGGATTCTAAAGCATTGTAAATAGATGACTTTGTTCAAGTTGCGGATTCTTAAGGTTTGAAAATAGATGATATCGTTTCAAGTCGGATTCTAAAGCATTGTAAATAGATGACTTTGTTCAAGTGGCGGACTCTTAAGGTTTGAAAATAGATGATATTGTTTAAAGTCGGATTCCAAAGCATTGTAAATAGATGACTTTGTTCAAGTTGCCGATTCTTAAGGTTTTTAAATAGATGATATCGTTTCAAGTCGGATTCTAAAGCATTGTTAATTAATGACTTGGTCAAGTCGCCGATTCTCAAGCTTTGAAAATAGATGATATCGTTTAAAGTCGGATTCTGAAGCATTGTAAATTAATGACTTGTTATCGTTGCCGATTCTTAAGGTTTGAAAATAGATGATATCTTTTAAAGTCGGATTCTAAAGTATTGTAAATAGATGACTTTGTTCAAGTTGCGGATTCTTAAGGTTTGAAAATAGATGATATCGTTTAAAGTCGGATTCTAAAGCATTGTAAATAGATGACTTTGTTCAAGTTGCGGATTCTTAAGGTTTTAAAATAGATGATATCGTTTAAAGTCAGATTCTAAAGCATTGTAAATAGATGACTTTGTTCAAATTGCGGATTCTTAAGGTTTGAAAATAGATGATATCGTTTAAAATCGGATTCTAAAGCATTGTAAATAGATGACTTTGTTCAAGTTGCGGATTCTTAAGGTTTTAAAATAGATGATATCGTTTAAAGTCGGATTCTAAAGCATTGTAAATAGATGACTTTGTTCAAGTTGCGGATTCTTAAGAATTGAAAATAGATGATATCGTTTAAAGTCGGATTCTAAAGCATTGTAAATAGATGACTTTGTTCAAGTTGCGGATTCTTAACGTTTGAAAATAGATGATATCGTTTAAAGTCGGATTCTAAAGCATTGTAAATAAATGACTTTGTTCAAGTTGCGGATTCTTAAGGTTTGAAAATAGATGATATCGTTTAAAGTCGGATTCTAAAGTATTGTAAATAGATGACTTTGTTCAAGTTGCGGATTCTTAAGGTTTGAAAATAGATGATATCATTTCAAGTCGGATTATAAAGCATTGTAAATAGATGACTTTGTTCAAGTTGCGGAGTCTTTAGGTTTGAAGATAGATGATATCGTTTAAAGTCGGATTCTAAAGCATTGTAAATAGATGACATTGTTCAAGTTGCCGATTCTTAAGCTTTGAAAATAGATGATATCGTTTAAAGTCGGATTCCAAAGCATTGTAAATAGATGACTTTGTTCAAGTTGCGGATTCTAAAGGTTTTTAAATAGATGATATCGTTTTAAGTCGGATTCTAAAGCATTGTTAATTAATGACTTGTTCAAGTCGCCGATTCTCAAGCTTTGAAAATAGATGATATCGTTTAAAGTCGGATTCTAAAGCACTGTAAATAGATGACTTTGTTCAAGTTGCCGATTCTTAAGGTTTGAAAATAGATGATATCGGTTAAAGTCGGATTCTAAAGCATTGTAAATAGATGACTTTGTTTAAGTTGCGGATTCTTAAGGTTTGAAAATAGATGATATCGTTAAAATCGGATTCTACAGCATTGTAAATAGATGACTTTGTTCAAGTGGCCGATACTTTAGGTTTGAAAATAGATGATATCGTTTAAAGTCGGATTCTAAAGCATTGTAAATAGATGACCTTGTTCAAGTTGCGGATGCTTGATGTTTGAAAATAGAGTACATAGTTTAAAGTCGGATTCTAAAGCATTGTAAATAGATGACTTTGTTCAAGTTGCGGATTCTTTAGGTTTGAAAATAGATGATATCGTTTAAAGTCGGATTCTAAAGCATTGTAAATAGATGACTTTGGTTTGAAAATAGATGATATCGTTTAAAGTCGGATTCTAAAGTATTGTAAATAGATGACTTTGTTCGAGTTGCGGATTCTTAAGGTTTGAAAATAGATGATATCGTTTAAAGTCGGATTCTACAGCATTGTAAATAGATGACTTTGTTCAAGTGGCCGATACTTTAGGTTTGAAAATAGATGATAACCTTTAAAGTCGGATTCTAAAGCATTGTAAATAGATGACCTTGTTCACGTTACGGATTCTTAATGTTTGAAAATAGATGATATCGTTTTCAGTCGGATTCTAAAGCATTGTAAATAGATGACTTTGTTCAAGTTGCGGATTCTTAAGGTTTGAAAATAGATGATATCGTTTCAAGTCGGATTCTAAAGCATTGTAAATAGATGACTTTGTTCAAGTGGCGGACTCTTAAGGTTTGAAAATAGATGATATTGTTTAAAGTCGGATTCCAAAGCATTGTAAATAGATGACTTTGTTCAAGTTGCCGATTCTTAAGGTTTTTAAATAGATGATATCGTTTCAAGTCGGATTCTAAAGCATTGTTAATTAATGACTTGGTCAAGTCGCCGATTCTCAAGCTTTGAAAATAGATGATATCGTTTAAAGTCGGATTCTGAAGCATTGTAAATTAATGACTTGTTCAAGTTGCCGATTCTTAAGGTTTGAAAATAGATGATATCTTTTAAAGTCGGATTCTAAAGTATTGTAAATAGATGACTTTGTTCAAGTTGCGGATTCTTAAGGTTTGAAAATAGATGATATCGTTTAAAGTCGGATTCTAAAGCATTGTAAATAGATGACTTTGTTCAAGTTGCGGATTCTTAAGGTTTTAAAATAGATGATATCGTTTAAAGTCAGATTCTAAAGCATTGTAAATAGATGACTTTGTTCAAATTGCGGATTCTTGATGTTTGAAAATAGATGATATCGTTTAAAATCGGATTCTAAAGCATTGTAAATAAATGACTTTGTTCAAGTTGCGGATTCTTAAGGTTTGAAAATAGATGATATCGTTTAAAGTCGGATTCTAACGTATTGTAAATAGATGACTTTGTTCAAGTTGCGGATTCTTTAAGGTTTGAAAATAGATGATATCGTTTAAAGTCGGATTCTAAAGCATTGTAAATAGATGACTTTGTTCAAGTTGCGGATTCTTAAGGTTTGAAAATAGATGATATCGTTTAAAGTCAGATTCTAAAGCATTGTAAATAGATGACTTTGTTCAAATTGCGGATTCTTAAGGTTTGAAAATAGATGATATCGTTTAAAATCGGATTCTAAAGCATTGTAAATAGGTGACTTTGTTAAAGTTGCGAGTTCTTTAGGTTTGAAAATATATGATATCGTTTAAAGTCGGATTCCAAAGCATTGTAAATAGATGACTTTGTTCAAGTTGCCGATTCTTAAGCTTTAAAAATAGATGATATCGGTTAAAGTCGGATTCTACAGCATTGTAAATAGATGACTTTGTTCAAGTGGCCGATACTTTAGGTTTGAAAATAGATGATATCGTTTAAAGTCGGATTCTAAAGCATTGTAAATAGATGACCTTGTTCACGTTACGGATTCTTAAGGTTTGAAAATAGATGATATCGTTTCAAGTCGGATTCTAAAGCATTGTAAATTAATGACTTGTTCAAGTTGCCGATTCTTAAGGTTTGAAAATAGATGATATCGTTTAAAGTCGGATTCTAAAGCACTGTAAATAGATGACTTTGTTCAAGTTGCCGATTCTTAAGGATTGAAAATAGATGATATCGTTTAAAGTCGAATTCTAAATCATTGTAAATAGATGACTTTGTTCAAGTTGCCGATACTTAAGGATTGAAAATAGATGATATCGGTTAAAGTCGGATTCTAAAGCATTGTAAATAGATGACTTTGTTCAAGTTGCGGATTCTTAAGGTTTGAAAATAGATGATATCGTTTAAAGTCGGATTCTAAAGCATTGTAAATAAATAACTTTGTTCAAGTTGCGGATTCTTAAGGTTTTAAAATAATAATATCGTTTAAAGTCAGATTCTAAAGCATTGTAAATAGATGACTTTGTTCAAATTGCGGATTCTTAAGGTTTGAAAATAGATGATATCGTTTAAAGTCGGATTCTAAAGCATTGTAAATAGATGACTTTGTTCAAGTTGCGGATTCTTAAGGTTTGAAAATAGATGATATCGTTTAAAGTCGGATTCTAAAGCATTGTAAATAGATGACTTTGTTCAAGTTGCGGATTCTTAAGGTTTTAAAATAATAATATCGTTTAAAGTCAGATTCTAAAGCATTGTAAATAGATGACTTTGTTCAAATTGCGGATTCTTAAGGTTTGAAAATAGATGATATCGTTTAAAATCGGATTCTAAAGCATTGTAAATAGATGACTTTGTTCAAGTTGCGAGTTCTTTAGGTTTGAAAATATATGATATCGTTTAAAGTCGGATTCCAAAGCATTGTAAATAGATGACTTTGTTCAAGTTGCCGATTCTTAAGCTTTGAAAATAGATGATATCGTTAAAAGTCGGATTCTAACGTATTGTAAATAGATGACTTTGTTCAAGTTGCGGATTCTTTAAGGTTTGAAAATAGATGATATCGTTTAA
This sequence comes from Sepiola atlantica, assembly GCA_963556195.1. Lineage (NCBI taxonomy): Eukaryota > Metazoa > Mollusca > Cephalopoda > Sepiida > Sepiolidae > Sepiola > Sepiola atlantica. The sequence continues at coordinate 137,358 of CAUVYP010000015.1, forward strand.
AGTCGGATTCTAAAGCATTGTAAATAGATGACTTTGTTCAAGTTGCGGATTCTTAAGGTTTGAAAATAGATGATATCGTTTAAAGTCAGATTCTAAAGCATTGTAAATAGATGACTTTGTTCAAATTGCGGATTCTTAAGGTTTGAAAATAGATGATATCGTTTAAAATCGGATTCTAAAGCATTGTAAATAGGTGACTTTGTTAAAGTTGCGAGTTCTTTAGGTTTGAAAATATATGATATCGTTTAAAGTCGGATTCCAAAGCATTGTAAATAGATGACTTTGTTCAAGTTGCCGATTCTTAAGCTTTGAAAATAGATGATATCGTTTAAAGTCGGATTCTACAGCATTGTAAATAGATGACTTTGTTCAAGTGGCCGATACTTTAGGTTTGAAAATAGATGATATCGGTTAAAGTCGGATTCTAAAGCATTGTAAATAGATGACCTTGTTCACGTTACGGATTCTTAAGGTTTTAAAATAGATGATATCGTTTCAAGTCGGATTCTAAAGCATTGTAAATTAATGACTTGTTCAAGTTGCCGATTCTTACGGTTTGAAAATAGATGATATCGTTTAAAGTCGGATTCTAAAGCACTGTAAATAGATGACTTTGTTCAAGTTGCCGATTCTTTAGGATTGAAAATAGATGATATCGTTTAAAGTCGAATTCTAAATCATTGTAAATAGATGACTTTGTTCAAGTTGCCGATACTTAAGGATTGAAAATAGATGATATCGGTTAAAGTCGGATTCTAAAGCATTGTAAATAGATGACTTTGTTCAAGTTGCGGATTCTTAAGGTTTGAAAATAGATGATATCGTTTAAAGTCGGATTCTAAAGCATTGTAAATAAATAACTTTGTTCAAGTTGCGGATTCTTAAGGTTTGAAAATAGATGATATCGTTTAAAGTCGGATTCTACAGTATTGTAAATAGATGACTTTGTTCAAGTTGCGGATTCTTAAGGTTTGAAAATAGATGATATCGTTTAAAGTCGGATTCTAAAGCATTGTAAATAGATGACTTTGTTCAAGTTGCGGATTCTTTAGGTTTGAAAATAGATGATATCGTTTAAAGTCGGATTCTAAAGCATTGTAAATAGATGACTTTGGTCAAGATGCGGACTCTTAAGGTTTGAAAATAGATGATATTGTTTAAAGTACGATTCTAAAGACTTGTAAGTAGAAGACTTTATTACAGTTGCGGATTCTTAAGGTTTGAAAATAGATGACATTGTTAAAAGTCGCATTCTAAAGCATTGTAAATAGATGACTTTGTTCAAGTTGCGGATTCATAAGGTTTGAAAATAGATGATATCGGTTAAAGTCGGATTCTAAAGCATTGTAAATAGATGACTTTGTTCAAGTTGCGGATTCTTAAGGTTTTAAAATAGATGATATCGTTTAAAGTCGGATTCTAAAGCATTGTAAATAGATGACTTTGTTCAAGTTGCGGATTCTTAAGAATTGAAAATAGATGATATCGTTTAAAGTCGGATTCTAAAGCATTGTAAATAGATGACTTTGTTCAAGTTGCGGATTCTTAACGTTTGAAAATAGATGATATCGTTTAAAGTCGGATTCTAAAGCATTGTAAATAAATGACTTTGTTCAAGTTGCGGATTCTTAAGGTTTGAAAATAGATGATATCGTTTAAAGTCGGATTCTAAAGTATTGTAAATAGATGACTTTGTTCAAGTTGCGGATTCTTAAGGTTTGAAAATAGATGATATCATTTCAAGTCGGATTATAAAGCATTGTAAATAGATGACTTTGTTCAAGTTGCGGAGTCTTTAGGTTTGAAGATAGATGATATCGTTTAAAGTCGGATTCTAAAGCATTGTAAATAGATGACATTGTTCAAGTTGCCGATTCTTAAGCTTTGAAAATAGATGATATCGTTTAAAGTCGGATTCCAAAGCATTGTAAATAGATGACTTTGTTCAAGTTGCCGATTCTTAAGGTTTTTAAATAGATGATATCGTTTTAAGTCGGATTCTAAAGCATTGTTAATTAATGACTTGTTCAAGTCGCCGATTCTCAAGCTTTGAAAATAGATGATATCGTTTAAAGTCGGATTCTAAAGCACTGTAAATAGATGACTTTGTTCAAGTTGCCGATTCTTAAGGTTTGAAAATAGATGATATCGGTTAAAGTCGGATTCTAAAGCATTGTAAATAGATGACTTTGTTTAAGTTGCGGATTCTTAAGGTTTGACAATAGATGATATCGTTAAAATCGGATTCTACAGCATTGTAAATAGATGACTTTGTTCAAGTGGCCGATACTTTAGGTTTGAAAATAGATGATATCGTTTAAAGTCGGATTCTAAAGCATTGTAAATAGATGACCTTGTTCAAGTTGCGGATGCTTGATGTTTGAAAATAGAGTACATAGTTTAAAGTCGGATTCTAAAGCATTGTAAATAGATGACTTTGTTCAAGTTGCGGATTCTTTAGGTTTGAAAATAGATGATATCGTTTAAAGTCGGATTCTAAAGCATTGTAAATAGATGACTTTGGTTTGAAAATAGATGATATCGTTTAAAGTCGGATTCTAAAGTATTGTAAATAGATGACTTTGTTCGAGTTGCGGATTCTTAAGGTTTGAAAATAGATGATATCGTTTAAAGTCGGATTCTACAGCATTGTAAATAGATGACTTTGTTCAAGTGGCCGATACTTTAGGTTTGAAAATAGATGATAACCTTTAAAGTCGGATTCTAAAGCATTGTAAATAGATGACCTTGTTCACGTTACGGATTCTTAATGTTTGAAAATAGATGATATCGTTTTAAGTCGGATTCTAAAGCATTGTAAATAGATGACTTTGTTCAAGTTGCGGATTCTTAAGGTTTGAAAATAGATGATATCGTTTCAAGTCGGATTCTAAAGCATTGTAAATAGATGACTTTGTTCAAGTGGCGGACTCTTAAGGTTTGAAAATAGATGATATTGTTTAAAGTCGGATTCCAAAGCATTGTAAATAGATGACTTTGTTCAAGTTGCCGATTCTTAAGGTTTTTAAATAGATGATATCGTTTCAAGTCGGATTCTAAAGCATTGTTAATTAATGACTTGGTCAAGTCGCCGATTCTCAAGCTTTGAAAATAGATGATATCGTTTAAAGTCGGATTCTGAAGCATTGTAAATTAATGACTTGTTCAAGTTGCCGATTCTTAAGGTTTGAAAATAGATGATATCTTTTAAAGTCGGATTCTAAAGTATTGTAAATAGATGACTTTGTTCAAGTTGCGGATTCTTAAGGTTTGAAAATAGATGATATCGTTTAAAGTCGGATTCTAAAGCATTGTAAATAGATGACTTTGTTCAAGTTGCGGATTCTTAAGGTTTTAAAATAGATGATATCGTTTAAAGTCAGATTCTAAAGCATTGTAAATAGATGACTTTGTTCAAATTGCGGATTCTTAAGGTTTGAAAATAGATGATATCGTTTAAAATCGGATTCTAAAGCATTGTAAATAAATGACTTTGTTCAAGTTGCGGATTCTTAAGGTTTGAAAATAGATGATATCGTTTAAAGTCGGATTCTAACGTATTGTAAATAGATGACTTTGTTCAAGTTGCGGATTCTTTAAGGTTTGAAAATAGATGATATCGTTTAAAGTCGGATTCTAAAGCATTGTAAATAGATGACTTTGTTCAAGTTGCGGATTCTTAAGGTTTGAAAATAGATGATATCGTTTAAAGTCAGATTCTAAAGCATTGTAAATAGATGACTTTGTTCAAATTGCGGATTCTTAAGGTTTGAAAATAGATGATATCGTTTAAAATCGGATTCTAAAGCATTGTAAATAGGTGACTTTGTTAAAGTTGCGAGTTCTTTAGGTTTGAAAATATATGATATCGTTTAAAGTCGGATTCCAAAGCATTGTAAATAGATGACTTTGTTCAAGTTGCCGATTCTTAAGCTTTAAAAATAGATGATATCGGTTAAAGTCGGATTCTACAGCATTGTAAATAGATGACTTTGTTCAAGTGGCCGATACTTTAGGTTTGAAAATAGATGATATCGTTTAAAGTCGGATTCTAAAGCATTGTAAATAGATGACCTTGTTCACGTTACGGATTCTTAAGGTTTGAAAATAGATGATATCGTTTCAAGTCGGATTCTAAAGCATTGTAAATTAATGACTTGTTCAAGTTGCCGATTCTTAAGGTTTGAAAATAGATGATATCGTTTAAAGTCGGATTCTAAAGCACTGTAAATAGATGACTTTGTTCAAGTTGCCGATTCTTAAGGATTGAAAATAGATGATATCGTTTAAAGTCGAATTCTAAATCATTGTAAATAGATGACTTTGTTCAAGTTGCCGATACTTAAGGATTGAAAATAGATGATATCGGTTAAAGTCGGATTCTAAAGCATTGTAAATAGATGACTTTGTTCAAGTTGCGGATTCTTAAGGTTTGAAAATAGATGATATCGTTTAAAGTCGGATTCTAAAGCATTGTAAATAAATAACTTTGTTCAAGTTGCGGATTCTTAAGGTTTGAAAATAGATGATATCGTTTAAAGTCGGATTCTACAGTATTGTAAATAGATGAATTTGTTCAAGTTGCGGATTCTTAAGGTTTGAAAATAGATGATATCGTTTAAAGTCGGATTCTAAAGCATTGTAAATAGATGACTTTGTTCAAGTTGCGGATTCTTAAGGTTTTAAAATAATAATATCGTTTAAAGTCAGATTCTAAAGCATTGTAAATAGATGACTTTGTTCAAATTGCGGATTCTTAAGGTTTGAAAATAGATGATATCGTTTAAAATCGGATTCTAAAGCATTGTAAATAGATGACTTTGTTCAAGTTGCGAGTTCTTTAGGTTTGAAAATATATGATATCGTTTAAAGTCGGATTCCAAAGCATTGTAAATAGATGACTTTGTTCAAGTTGCCGATTCTTAAGCTTTGAAAATAGATGATATCGTTTAAAGTCGGATTCTAACGTATTGTAAATAGATGACTTTGTTCAAGTTGCGGATTCTTTAAGGTTTGAAAATAGATGATATCGTTTAAAGTCGGATTCTAAAGCATTGTAAATAGATGACTTTGTTCAAGTTGCGGATTCTTAAGGTTTGAAAATAGATGATATCGTTTAAAGTCAGATTCTAAAGCATTGTAAATAGATGACTTTGTTCAAATTGCGGATTCTTAAGGTTTGAAAATAGATGATATCGTTTAAAATCGGATTCTAAAGCATTGTAAATAGGTGACTTTGTTAAAGTTGCGAGTTCTTTAGGTTTGAAAATATATGATATCGTTTAAAGTCGGATTCCAAAGCATTGTAAATAGATGACTTTGTTCAAGTTGCCGATTCTTAAGCTTTGAAAATAGATGATATCGGTTAAAGTCGGATTCTACAGCATTGTAAATAGATGACTTTGTTCAAGTGGCCGATACTTTAGGTTTGAAAATAGATGATATCGGTTAAAGTCGGATTCTAAAGCATTGTAAATAGATGACCTTGTTCACGTTACGGATTCTTAAGGTTTGAAAATAGATGATATCGTTTCAAGTCGGATTCTAAAGCATTGTAAATTAATGACTTGTTCAAGTTGCCGATTCTAAAGGTTTGAAAATAGATGATATCGTTTAAAGTCGGATTCTAAAGCACTGTAAATAGATGACTTTGTTCAAGTTGCCGATTCTTAAGGATTGAAAATAGATGATATCGTTTAAAGTCGAATTCTAAATCATTGTAAATAGATGACTTTGTTCAAGTTGCCGATACTTAAGGATTAAAAATAGATGATATCGGTTAAAGTCGGATTCTAAAGCATTGTAAATAGATGACTTTGTTCAAGTTGCGGATTCTTAAGGTTTGAAAATAGATGATATCGTTTAAAGTCGGATTCTAAAGCATTGTAAATAAATAACTTTGTTCAAGTTGCGGATTCTTAAGGTTTGAAAATAGATGATATCGTTTAAAGTCGGATTCTACAGTATTGTAAATAGATGACTTTGTTCAAGTTGCGGATTCTTAAGGTTTGAAAATAGATGATATCGTTTAAAGTCGGATTCTAAAGCATTGTAAATAGATGACTTTGTTCAAGTTGCAGATTCTTAAGGTTTTAAAATAATAATATCGTTTAAAGTCAGATTCTAAAGCATTGTAAATAGATGACTTTGTTCAAATTGCGGATTCTTAAGGTTTGAAAATAGATGATATCGTTTAAAATCGGATTCTAAAGCATTGTAAATAGATGACTTTGTTCAAGTTGCGAGTTCTTTAGGTTTGAAAATATATGATATCGTTTAAAGTCGGATTCCAAAGCATTGTAAATAGATGACTTTGTTCAAGTTGCCGATTCTTAAGCTTTGAAAATAGATGATATCGTTTAAAGTCGGATTCTACAGCATTGTAAATAGATGACTTTGTTCAAGTGGCCGATACTTTAGGTTTGAAAATAGATGATATCGTTTAAAGTCGGATTCTAAAGCACTGTAAATAGATGACTTTGTTCAAGTTGCCGATTCTTAAGGATTGAAAATAGATGATATCGTTTAAAGTCGAATTCTAAATCATTGTAAATAGATGACTTTGTTCAAGTTGCCGATACTTAAGGATTAAAAATAGATGATATCGGTTAAAGTCGGATTCTAAAGCATTGTAAATAGATGACTTTGTTCAAGTTGCGGATTCTTTAGGTTTGAAAATAGATGATATCGTTTAAAGTCGGATTCTAAAGCATTGTAAATAGATGACTTTGGTCAAGATGCGGACTCTTAAGGTTTGAAAATAGATGATATTGTTTAAAGTACGATTCTAAAGACTTGTAAGTAGAAGACTTTATTACAGTTGCGGATTCTTAAGGTTTGAAAATAGATGACATTGTTAAAAGTCGCATTCTAAAGCATTGTAAATAGATGACTTTGTTCAAGTTGCGGATTCGTAAGGTTTGAAAATAGATGATATCGGTTAAAGTCGGATTCTAAAGCATTGTAAATAGATGACTTTGTTCAAGTTGCGGATTCTTAAGGTTTTAAAATAGATGATATCGTTTAAAGTCGGATTCTAAAGCATTGTAAATAGATGACTTTGTTCAAGTTGCGGATTCTTAAGAATTGAAAATAGATGATATCGTTTAAAGTCGGATTCTAAAGCATTGTAAATAGATGACTTTGTTCAAGTTGCGGATTCTTAACGTTTGAAAATAGATGATATCGTTTAAAGTCGGATTCTAAAGCATTGTAAATAAATGACTTTGTTCAAGTTGCGGATTCTTAAGGTTTGAAAATAGATGATATCGTTTAAAGTCGGATTCTAAAGTATTGTAAATAGATGACTTTGTTCAAGTTGCGGATTCTTAAGGTTTGAAAATAGATGATATCATTTCAAGTCGGATTATAAAGCATTGTAAATAGATGACTTTGTTCAAGTTGCGGAGTCTTTAGGTTTGAAGATAGATGATATCGTTTAAAGTCGGATTCTAAAGCATTGTAAATAGATGACATTGTTCAAGTTGCCGATTCTTAAGCTTTGAAAATAGATGATATCGTTTAAAGTCGGATTCCAAAGCATTGTAAATAGATGACTTTGTTCAAGTTGCCGATTCTTAAGGTTTTTAAATAGATGATATCGTTTTAAGTCGGATTCTAAAGCATTGTTAATTAATGACTTGTTCAAGTCGCCGATTCTCAAGCTTTGAAAATAGATGATATCGTTTAAAGTCGGATTCTAAAGCACTGTAAATAGATGACTTTGTTCAAGTTGCCGATTCTTAAGGTTTGAAAATAGATGATATCGGTTAAAGTCGGATTCTAAAGCATTGTAAATAGATGACTTTGTTTAAGTTGCGGATTCTTAAGGTTTGACAATAGATGATATCGTTAAAATCGGATTCTACAGCATTGTAAATAGATGACTTTGTTCAAGTGGCCGATACTTTAGGTTTGAAAATAGATGATATCGTTTAAAGTCGGATTCTAAAGCATTGTAAATAGATGACCTTGTTCAAGTTGCGGATGCTTGATGTTTGAAAATAGAGTACATAGTTTAAAGTCGGATTCTAAAGCATTGTAAATAGATGACTTTGTTCAAGTTGCGGATTCTTTAGGTTTGAAAATAGATGATATCGTTTAAAGTCGGATTCTAAAGCATTGTAAATAGATGACTTTGGTTTGAAAATAGATGATATCGTTTAAAGTCGGATTCTAAAGTATTGTAAATAGATGACTTTGTTCGAGTTGCGGATTCTTAAGGTTTGAAAATAGATGATATCGTTTAAAGTCGGATTCTACAGCATTGTAAATAGATGACTTTGTTCAAGTGGCCGATACTTTAGGTTTGAAAATAGATGATAACCTTTAAAGTCGGATTCTAAAGCATTGTAAATAGATGACCTTGTTCACGTTACGGATTCTTAATGTTTGAAAATAGATGATATCGTTTTAAGTCGGATTCTAAAGCATTGTAAATAGATGACTTTGTTCAAGTTGCGGATTCTTAAGGTTTGAAAATAGATGATATCGTTTCAAGTCGGATTCTAAAGCATTGTAAATAGATGACTTTGTTCAAGTGGCGGACTCTTAAGGTTTGAAAATAGATGATATTGTTTAAAGTCGGATTCCAAAGCATTGTAAATAGATGACTTTGTTCAAGTTGCCGATTCTTAAGGTTTTTAAATAGATGATATCGTTTCAAGTCGGATTCTAAAGCATTGTTAATTAATGACTTGGTCAAGTCGCCGATTCTCAAGCTTTGAAAATAGATGATATCGTTTAAAGTCGGATTCTGAAGCATTGTAAATTAATGACTTGTTCAAGTTGCCGATTCTTAAGGTTTGAAAATAGATGATATCTTTTAAAGTCGGATTCTAAAGTATTGTAAATAGATGACTTTGTTCAAGTTGCGGATTCTTAAGGTTTGAAAATAGATGATATCGTTTAAAGTCGGATTCTAAAGCATTGTAAATAGATGACTTTGTTCAAGTTGCGGATTCTTAAGGTTTTAAAATAGATGATATCGTTTAAAGTCAGATTCTAAAGCATTGTAAATAGATGACTTTGTTCAAATTGCGGATTCTTAAGGTTTGAAAATAGATGATATCGTTTAAAATCGGATTCTAAAGCATTGTAAATAAATGACTTTGTTCAAGTTGCGGATTCTTAAGGTTTGAAAATAGATGATATCGTTTAAAGTCGGATTCTAACGTATTGTAAATAGATGACTTTGTTCAAGTTGCGGATTCTTTAAGGTTTGAAAATAGATGATATCGTTTAAAGTCGGATTCTAAAGCATTGTAAATAGATGACTTTGTTCAAGTTGCGGATTCTTAAGGTTTGAAAATAGATGATATCGTTTAAAGTCAGATTCTAAAGCATTGTAAATAGATGACTTTGTTCAAATTGCGGATTCTTAAGGTTTGAAAATAGATGATATCGTTTAAAATCGGATTCTAAAGCATTGTAAATAGGTGACTTTGTTAAAGTTGCGAGTTCTTTAGGTTTGAAAATATATGATATCGTTTAAAGTCGGATTCCAAAGCATTGTAAATAGATGACTTTGTTCAAGTTGCCGATTCTTAAGCTTTAAAAATAGATGATATCGGTTAAAGTCGGATTCTACAGCATTGTAAATAGATGACTTTGTTCAAGTGGCCGATACTTTAGGTTTGAAAATAGATGATATCGTTTAAAGTCGGATTCTAAAGCATTGTAAATAGATGACCTTGTTCACGTTACGGATTCTTAAGGTTTGAAAATAGATGATATCGTTTCAAGTCGGATTCTAAAGCATTGTAAATTAATGACTTGTTCAAGTTGCCGATTCTTAAGGTTTGAAAATAGATGATATCGTTTAAAGTCGGATTCTAAAGCACTGTAAATAGATGACTTTGTTCAAGTTGCCGATTCTTAAGGATTGAAAATAGATGATATCGTTTAAAGTCGAATTCTAAATCATTGTAAATAGATGACTTTGTTCAAGTTGCCGATACTTAAGGATTGAAAATAGATGATATCGGTTAAAGTCGGATTCTAAAGCATTGTAAATAGATGACTTTGTTCAAGTTGCGGATTCTTAAGGTTTGAAAATAGATGATATCGTTTAAAGTCGGATTCTAAAGCATTGTAAATAAATAACTTTGTTCAAGTTGCGGATTCTTAAGGTTTGAAAATAGATGATATCGTTTAAAGTCGGATTCTACAGTATTGTAAATAGATGAATTTGTTCAAGTTGCGGATTCTTAAGGTTTGAAAATAGATGATATCGTTTAAAGTCGGATTCTAAAGCATTGTAAATAGATGACTTTGTTCAAGTTGCGGATTCTTAAGGTTTTAAAATAATAATATCGTTTAAAGTCAGATTCTAAAGCATTGTAAATAGATGACTTTGTTCAAATTGCGGATTCTTAAGGTTTGAAAATAGATGATATCGTTTAAAATCGGATTCTAAAGCATTGTAAATAGATGACTTTGTTCAAGTTGCGAGTTCTTTAGGTTTGAAAATATATGATATCGTTTAAAGTCGGATTCCAAAGCATTGTAAATAGATGACTTTGTTCAAGTTGCCGATTCTTAAGCTTTGAAAATAGATGATATCGTTTAAAGTCGGATTCTAACGTATTGTAAATAGATGACTTTGTTAAAGTTGCGGATTCTTTAAGGTTTGAAAATAGATGATATCGTTTAAAGTCGGATTCTAAAGCATTGTAAATAGATGACTTTGTTCAAGTTGCGGATTCTTAAGGTTTGAAAATAGATGATATCGTTTAAAGTCAGATTCTAAAGCATTGTAAATAGATGACTTTGTTCAAATTGCGGATTCTTAAGGTTTGAAAATAGATGATATCGTTTAAAATCGGATTCTAAAGCATTGTAAATAGGTGACTTTGTTAAAGTTGCGAGTTCTTTAGGTTTGAAAATATATGATATCGTTTAAAGTCGGATTCCAAAGCATTGTAAATAGATGACTTTGTTCAAGTTGCCGATTCTTAAGCTTTGAAAATAGATGATATCGGTTAAAGTCGGATTCTACAGCATTGTAAATAGATGACTTTGTTCAAGTGGCCGATACTTTAGGTTTGAAAATAGATGATATCGGTTAAAGTCGGATTCTAAAGCATTGTAAATAGATGACCTTGTTCACGTTACGGATTCTTAAGGTTTGAAAATAGATGATATCGTTTCAAGTCGGATTCTAAAGCATTGTAAATTAATGACTTGTTCAAGTTGCCGATTCTTAAGGTTTGAAAATAGATGATATCGTTTAAAGTCGGATTCTAAAGCACTGTAAATAGATGACTTTGTTCAAGTTGCCGATTCTTAAGGATTGAAAATAGATGATATCGTTTAAAGTCGAATTCTAAATCATTGTAAATAGATGACTTTGTTCAAGTTGCCGATACTTAAGGATTAAAAATAGATGATATCGGTTAAAGTCGGATTCTAAAGCATTGTAAATAGATGACTTTGTTCAAGTTGCGGATTCTTAAGGTTTGAAAATAGATGATATCGTTTAAAGTCGGATTCTAAAGCATTGTAAATAAATAACTTTGTTCAAGTTGCGGATTCTTAAGGTTTGAAAATAGATGATATCGTTTAAAGTCGGATTCTACAGTATTGTAAATAGATGACTTTGTTCAAGTTGCGGATTCTTAAGGTTTGAAAATAGATGATATCGTTTAAAGTCGGATTCTAAAGCATTGTAAATAGATGACTTTGTTCAAGTTGCAGATTCTTAAGGTTTTAAAATAATAATATCGTTTAAAGTCAGATTCTAAAGCATTGTAAATAGATGACTTTGTTCAAATTGCGGATTCTTAAGGTTTGAAAATAGATGATATCGTTTAAAATCGGATTCTAAAGCATTGTAAATAGATGACTTTGTTCAAGTTGCGAGTTCTTTAGGTTTGAAAATATATGATATCGTTTAAAGTCGGATTCCAAAGCATTGTAAATAGATGACTTTGTTCAAGTTGCCGATTCTTAAGCTTTGAAAATAGATGATATCGTTTAAAGTCGGATTCTACAGCATTGTAAATAGATGACTTTGTTCAAGTGGCCGATACTTTAGGTTTGAAAATAGATGATATCGTTTTAAGTCGGATTCTAAAGCACTGTAAATAGATGACTTTGTTCAAGTTGCCGATTCTTAAGGATTGAAAATAGATGATATCGTTTAAAGTCGAATTCTAAATCATTGTAAATAGATGACTTTGTTCAAGTTGCCGATACTTAAGGATTAAAAATAGATGATATCGGTTAAAGTCGGATTCTAAAGCATTGTAAATAGATGACTTTGTTCAAGTTGCGGATTCTTAAGGTTTGAAAATAGATGATATCGTTTAAAGTCGGATTCTAAAGCATTGTAAATAAATAACTTTGTTCAAGTTGCGGATTCTTAAGGTTTGAAAATAGATGATATCGTTTAAAGTCGGATTCTACAGTATTGTAAATAGATGACTTTGTTCAAGTTGCGGATTCTTAAGGTTTGAAAATAGATGATATCGTTTAAAGTCGGATTCTAAAGCATTGTAAATAGATGACTTTGTTCAAGTTGCGGATTCTTAAGGTTTTAAAATAATAATATCGTTTAAAGTCAGATTCTAAAGCATTGTAAATAGATGACTTTGTTCAAATTGCGGATTCTTAAGGTTTGAAAATAGATGATATCGTTTAAAATCGGATTCTAAAGCATTGTAAATAGATGACTTTGTTCAAGTTGCGAGTTCTTTAGGTTTGAAAATATATGATATCGTTTAAAGTCGGATTCCAAAGCATTGTAAATAGATGACTTTGTTCAAGTTGCCGATTCTTAAGCTTTGAAAATAGATGATATCGTTTAAAGTCGGATTCTACAGCATTGTAAATAGATGACTTTGTTCAAGTGGCCGATACTTTAGGTTTGAAAATAGATGATATCGTTTAAAGTCGGATTCTAAAGCATTGTAAATAGATGACCTTGTTCACGTTACGGATTCTTAATGTTTGAAAATAGATGATATCGTTTTAAGTCGGATTCTAAAGCATTGTAAAAAGACGACTTTGTTCAAGTTGTGGATTCTTAAGGTTTGAAAATAGATGATATCGTTTCAAGTCGGATTCTAAAGCATTGTAAATAGATGACTTTGTTCAAGTGGCGGACTCTAAAGGTTTGAAAATAGATGATATTGTTTAAAGTACGATTCTAAAGCATTGTTTATTAATGACTTGTTAAAGTCGCCGATTCTCAAGCTTTGAAAATAGATGATATCGTTTAAAGTCGGATTCTGAAGCATTGTAAATTAATGACTTGTTCAAGTTGCCGATTCTTAAGGTTTGAAAATAGATGATATCGTTTGAAGTCGGATTCTAAAGCACTGTTAATAGATGACTTTGTTCAAGTTGCGGATTCTTAAGGTTTGAAAATAGATGATATCGTTTAAAGTCGGATTCTAACGCATTGTAAATAGATGACTTTGTCCAAGTTGCGGATTCTTAAGGTTTGAAAATAGATGATATCGTTTAAAGTCGGATTCTAAAGCATTGTAAATAGATGACTTTGTTCAAGTTGCGGATTCTTAAGGTTTGAAAATAGATGATATCGTTTAAAGTCGGATTCTAAAGCATTGTAAATAAATAACTTTGTTCAAGTTGCGGATTCTTAAGGTTTGAAAATAGATGATATCGTTTAAAATCGGATTCTAAAGCATTGTAAATAGATGACTTTGTTCAAGTGGCCGATACTTTAGGTTTGAAAATAGATGATATCGTTTAAAGTCGGATTCCAAAGCATTGTAAATAGATGACTTTGTTCAAGTTGCCGATTCTTAAGCTTTGAAAATAGATGATATCGTTAAAAGTCGGATTCTAACGCATTGTAAATAGATGACTTTGTTCAAGTGGCCGATACTTTAGGTTTGAAAATAGATGATATCGTTTAAAGTCGGATTCTACAGCATTGTAAATCGATGACCTTGTTCACGTTACGGATTCTTAATGTTTGAAAATAGATGATATCGTTTTAAGTCGGATTCTAAAGCATTGTAAATAGATGACTGTGTTCAAGTTGCGGATTCTTAAGGTTTGAAAATAGATGATATCGTTTCAAGTCGGATTCTAAAGCATTGTAAATTAATGACTTGTTCAAGTTGCCGATTCTTAAGGTTTGAAAATAGATGATATCATTTAAAGTCGGATTCTAAAGCACTGTAAATAGATGACTTTGTTCAAGTTGCCGATTCTTAAGGATTGAAAATAGATGATATCGTTTAAAGTCGAATTCTAAATCATTGTAAATAGATGACTTTGTTCAAGTTGCCGATACTTAAGGATTGAAAATAGATGATATCGTTTAAAGTCGGATTCTACAGTATTGTAAATAGATGACTTTGTTCAAGTTGCGGATTCTTAAGGTTTGAAAATAGATGATATCGTTTAAAGTCGGATTCTAAAGCATTGTAAATAGATGACTTTGTTCAAGTTGCGGATTCTTAAGGTTTGAAAATAGATGATATCGTTTAAAGTCAGATTCTAAAGCATTGTAAATAGATGACTTTGTTCAAATTGCGGATTCTTAAGGTTTGAAAATAGATGATATCGTTTAAAATCGGATTCTAAAGCATTGTAAATAGATGACATTGTTCAAGTTGCGAGTTCTTTAGGTTTGAAAATATATGATATCGTTTAAAGTCGGATTCCGAAGCATTGTAAATAGATGACTTTGTTACAGTTACCGATTCTTAAGCTTTGAAAATAGATGATATCGTTTAAAGTCGGATTCTACAGCATTGTAAATAGATGACTTTGTTCAAGTGGCCGATACTTTAGGTTTGAAAATAGATGATATCGTTTAAAGTCGGATTCTAAAGCATTGTAAATAGATGACCTTGTTCACGTTACGAATTCTTAATGTTTGAAAATAGATGATATCGTTTTAAGTCGGATTCTTAAGCATTGTAAAAAGATGACTTTGTTCAAGTTGCGGATTCTTAAGGTTTGAAAATAGATGATATCGTTTCAAGTCGGATTCTAAAGCATTGTACATAGATGACTTTGTTCAAGTGGCGGACTCTTAAGGTTTGAAAATAGATGATATTGTTTAAAGTACGATTCTAAAGCATTGTAAGTAGATGACTTTATTACAGTTGCGGATCTTTAGTTTTGAAAATAGATGATATAATTTAAAGTCGGATTATAGAGCATTTTAAATAGATGACTTTGTTCAAGTTGCGGATTCTTTAGGTTTGAAAATAGATGATATCGTTTAAAGTCGGATTCTAAAGCATTGTAAATAGATGACTTTGTTAAAGTTGCCGATTCTTAAGCTTTGAAAATAGATGATATCGTTTAAAGTCGGATTCCAAAGCATTGTAAATAGATGACTTTGTTCAAGTTGCCGATTCTTAAGGTTTTTAAATAGATGATATCGTTTCAAGTCGGATTCTAAAGCATTGTTAATTAATGACTTGTTCAAGTCGCCGATTCTCAAGCTTTAAAAATAGATGATATCGTTTAAAGTCGGATTCTGAAGCATTGTAAATTAATGACTTGTTCAAGTTGCCGATTCTTAAGGTTTGAAAATAGATGATATCGTTTAAAGTCGGATTCTAAAGCACTGTAAATAGATGACTTTGTTCAAGTGGCCGATACTTTAGGTTTGAAAATAGATGATATCGTTTAAAGTCGGATTCCAAAGCATTGTAAATAGATGACTTTGTTCAAGTTGCCGATTCTTAAGCTTTGAAAATAGATGATATCGTTAAAAGTCGGATTCTAACGCATTGTAAATAGATGACTTTGTTCAAGTGGCCGATACTTTAGGTTTGAAAATAGATGATATCGTTTAAAGTCGGATTCTACAGCATTGTAAATCGATGACCTTGTTCACGTTACGGATTCTTAATGTTTGAAAATAGATGATATCGTTTTAAGTCGGATTCTAAAGCATTGTAAATAGATGACTGTGTTCAAGTTGCGGATTCTTAAGGTTTGAAAATAGATGATATCGTTTCAAGTCGGATTCTAAAGCATTGTAAATTAATGACTTGTTCAAGTTGCCGATTCTTAAGGTTTGAAAATAGATGATATCATTTAAAGTCGGATTCTAAAGCACTGTAAATAGATGACTTTGTTCAAGTTGCCGATTCTTAAGGATTGAAAATAGATGATATCGTTTAAAGTCGAATTCTAAATCATTGTAAATAGATGACTTTGTTCAAGTTGCCGATACTTAAGGATTGAAAATAGATGATATCGTTTAAAGTCGGATTCTACAGTATTGTAAATAGATGACTTTGTTCAAGTTGCGGATTCTTAAGGTTTGAAAATAGATGATATCGTTTAAAGTCGGATTCTAAAGCATTGTAAATAGATGACTTTGTTCAAGTTGCGGATTCTTAAGGTTTGAAAATAGATGATATCGTTTAAAGTCAGATTCTAAAGCATTGTAAATAGATGACTTTGTTCAAATTGCGGATTCTTAAGGTTTGAAAATAGATGATATCGTTTAAAATCGGATTCTAAAGCATTGTAAATAGATGACATTGTTCAAGTTGCGAGTTCTTTAGGTTTGAAAATATATGATATCGTTTAAAGTCGGATTCCGAAGCATTGTAAATAGATGACTTTGTTACAGTTACCGATTCTTAAGCTTTGAAAATAGATGATATCGTTTAAAGTCGGATTCTACAGCATTGTAAATAGATGACTTTGTTCAAGTGGCCGATACTTTAGGTTTGAAAATAGATGATATCGTTTAAAGTCGGATTCTAAAGCATTGTAAATAGATGACCTTGTTCACGTTACGAATTCTTAATGTTTGAAAATAGATGATATCGTTTTAAGTCGGATTCTTAAGCATTGTAAAAAGATGACTTTGTTCAAGTTGCGGATTCTTAAGGTTTGAAAATAGATGATATCGTTTCAAGTCGGATTCTAAAGCATTGTACATAGATGACTTTGTTCAAGTGGCGGACTCTTAAGGTTTGAAAATAGATGATATTGTTTAAAGTACGATTCTAAAGCATTGTAAGTAGATGACTTTATTACAGTTGCGGATCTTTAGTTTTGAAAATAGATGATATAATTTAAAGTCGGATTATAGAGCATTTTAAATAGATGACTTTGTTCAAGTTGCGGATTCTTTAGGTTTGAAAATAGATGATATCGTTTAAAGTCGGATTCTAAAGCATTGTAAATAGATGACTTTGTTAAAGTTGCCGATTCTTAAGCTTTGAAAATAGATGATATCGTTTAAAGTCGGATTCCAAAGCATTGTAAATAGATGACTTTGTTCAAGTTGCCGATTCTTAAGGTTTTTAAATAGATGATATCGTTTCAAGTCGGATTCTAAAGCATTGTTAATTAATGACTTGTTCAAGTCGCCGATTCTCAAGCTTTAAAAATAGATGATATCGTTTAAAGTCGGATTCTGAAGCATTGTAAATTAATGACTTGTTCAAGTTGCCGATTCTTAAGGTTTGAAAATAGATGATATCGTTTAAAGTCGGATTCTAAAGCACTGTAAATAGATGACTTTGTTCAAGTTGCCGATTCTTAAGGATTGAAAATAGATGATATCGTTTAAAGTCGGATTCTAAACCATTGTAAATAGATGACTTTGTTCAAGTTGCCGATACTTAATGATTGAAAATAGATGATATCGGTTAAAATCGGATTCTAAAGCATTGTAAATAGATGACTTTGTTCAAGTTGCGGACTCTGATAGTTTGAAAATAGATTATATCGTTTAAAGTCGGATTCTAAAGCATTGTTAATAGATGACTTTGTTCAAGTTGCGGATTCTTAAGGTTGGAAAATAGATGATATTGTTTTAAGTCGGATTCTAAAGCATTGTAAATAGATGACTTTGTTCAAGTGTCGGATTCTTAAGGTTTGAAAATAGATGATATCGTTTAAAGTCGGATTCTACAGCATTGTAAATAGATGACTTTGTTCAAGTGGCCGATACTTTAGGTTTGAAAATAGATGATATCGTTTATAGTCGGATTCTAAAGCATTGTAAATAGATGACCTTGTTCAAGTTGCGGATGCTTGATGTTTGAAAATAGATGACATAGTTTAAAGTCGGATTCTAAAGCATTGTAAATAGATGACTTTTTTCAAGTTGCGGATTCTTAAGGTTTGAAAATAGATGATATCGTTTAAAGTCGGATTCTAAAGCATTGTAAATAGATGACTTTGTTCAAGTTGCGGATTCTTAAGGTTTGAAAATAGATGATATCGTTTAAAGTCGGATTCTAAAGTATTGTAAATAGATGACTTTTGCAAGTGGCGGATCTTTAAGGTTTGAAAATAGATGATATCGTTTAAAGTCGGATTCCAAAGCATTGTAAATAGATGACTTTGTTCAAGTTACCGGATCTGAAGGTTTTAAAATAGATGATATCGTTTCAAGTCGGATTCTAAAGCATTGTAAATTAAGGACTTGTTCAAGTCGCCGATTCTCAAGCTTTGAAAATAGATGATATCCTTTTAAGTCGGATTCTAAAGCACTGTAAATAGATGACTTTGTTCAAGTTGCCGATTCTTAAGGTTTGAAAATAGATGATATCGTTTAAAGTTCGATTCTAAAGCATTGTAAATAGATGACTTTGTTCAAGTTTCGGATTCTTAAGCTTTGAAAATAGATGATATCGTTTTAAGTCGGATTCTAAGCACTGTAAATTGATGACTTTGTTCAAGTTGCCGATTCTTAAGGTTTGAAAATAGATGATATTGTTTAAAGTACGATTCTAAAGCATTGTAAGTAGATGACTTTATTACAGTTGCGGATGCTTTAGTTTTGAAAATAGATGATATCATTTAAAGTCGGATTATAAAGCATTGTAAATAGATGACTTTGTACAAGTTGCGGATTCTTTAGGTTTGAAAATAGATGATATCGTTTAAAGTCGGATTCTAAAGCATTGTAAATAGATGACTTTGTTCAAGTTGCCGATTCTTAAGCTTTGAAAATAGATGATATCGTTTAAAGTCGGATTCCAAAGCATTGTAAATAGATGACTTTGTTCAAGTTGCCGATTCTTAAGGTTTTTAAATAGATGATATCGTTTCAAGTCGGATTCTAAAGCATTGTTAATTAATGACTTGTTCAAGTCGCCGAATCTCAAGCTTTGAAAATAGATGATATCGTTTAAAGTCGGATTCTAAAGCACTGTAAATAGATGACCTTGTTCAAGTTGCCGATTCTTAAGGTTTGAAAATAGATGATATCGTTTAAAGTTCGATTCTAAAGCATTGTAAATAGATGACTTTGTTCAAGTTGCCGATTCTTAAGGATTGAAAATAGATGATATCGTTTAAAGTCAGATTCTAAAGCATTGTAAATAGATGAATTTGTTTAAGTTGCCGATACTTAAGGATTGAAAATAGATGATATCGGTTAAAGTCGGATTCTAAAGCATTGTAAATAGATGACTTTGTTCAAGTTGCGGACTCTGATAGTTTGAAAATAGATTATATCGTTTAAAGTCGGATTCTAAAGCATTGTTAATAGATGACTTTGTTCAAGTTGCGGATTCTTAAGGTTTGGAAATAGATGATATTGTTTTAAGTCGGATTCTAAAGCATTGTACATAGATGACTTTGTTCAAGTTGCGGATTCTTAAGGTTTGAAAATAGATGATATCGTTTAAAGTCGGATTCTAAAGCATTGTAAATAGATGACTGTGTTCAAGTTGCGGATTCTTAAGGTTTGAAAATAGATGATATCGTTTAAGATCGGATTCCAAATTATTGTAAATAGATGACTTTGTAAAGTTGCGGATTCTTAAGGTTTGAAAATAGATGATATCGTTTAAAGTCGGATTCTACAGCATTGTAAATAGATGACTTTGTTCAAGTGGCCGATACTTTAGGTTTGAAAATAGATGATATCGTTTATAGTCGGATTCTAAAGCATTGTAAATAGATGACCTTGTTCAAGTTGCGGATGCTTGATGTTTGAAAATAGATGACATAGTTTAAAGTCGGATTCTAAAGCATTGTAAATAGATGACTTTGTTCAAGTTGCGGATTCTTAAGGTTTGAAAATAGATGATATCGTTTAAAGTCGGATTCTAAAGTATTGTAAATAGATGACTTTTTCAAGTTGCGGATTCTTAAGGTTTGAAAATAGATGATATCGTTAAAAGTCGGATTCCAAAGCATTGATAATAGATGACTTTGTTCAAGTTACCGGATCTGAAAGTTTTAAAATAGATGATATCGTTTTAAGTCGGATTCTAAAGCATTGTAAATTAAGGACTTGTTCAAGTCGCTTATTCTCAAGCTTTGAAAATAGATGATATCGTTTTAAGTCGAATTCTAAAGCACTGTAAATAGATGACTTTCTTCAAGTTGCCGATTCTTAAGGTTTGAAAATAGATGATATCGTTTAAAGTTCGATTCTAAAGCATTGTTAATAGATGACTTTGTTCAAGTTGCCGATTCTTAAGGATTCAAAATAGATGATATCGTTTAAAGTCGG
This sequence comes from Sepiola atlantica, assembly GCA_963556195.1. Classification (NCBI taxonomy): domain Eukaryota; kingdom Metazoa; phylum Mollusca; class Cephalopoda; order Sepiida; family Sepiolidae; genus Sepiola; species Sepiola atlantica. The sequence continues at coordinate 157,792 of CAUVYP010000015.1, forward strand.
ATTCAAAAGCATTGTAAATAGATGACTTTGTTCAAGTCGCCGATACTTAAGGATTGAAAATAGATGATATCGGTTAAAGTCGGATTCTAAAGCATTGTAAATAGATGACTTTGTTCAAGTTGCGGACTCTGATAGTTTTAAAATAGATTATATCGTTTCAAGTCGGATTCTGAAGCATTGTTAATAGATGACTTTGTTCAAGTTGCGGATTCTTAAGGTTTGAAAATAGATGATATTGTTTTAAGTCGGATTCTAAAGCATTGTAAATAGATGACTTTGTTCAAGTTGTGGATTCTTAAGGTTTGAAAATAGATGATATCGTTTAAAGTCGGATTCTAAAGCATTGTAAATAGATGACTGTGTTCAAGTTGCGGATTCTTAAGGTTTGAAAATAGATGATATCGTTTAAGATCGGATTCCAAATTATTGTAAATAGATTACTTTGTTAAGTTGCGGATTCTTAAGGTTTGAAAATAGATGATATCGTTTAAAGTCGGATTCTACAGCATTGTAAATAGATGACTTTGTTCAAGTGGCCGATACTTTAGGTTTGAAAATAGATGATATCGTTTATAGTCGGATTCTAAAGCATTGTAAATAGATGACCTTGTTCAAGTTGCGGATGCTTGAGGTTTGAAAATAGATGACATAGTTTAAAGTCGGATTCTAAAGCATTGTAAATAGATGACTTTGTTCAAGTTGCGGATTCTTAAGGTTTGAAAATAGATGATATCGTTTAAAGTCGGATTCTAAAGCATTGTAAATAGATGACTTTGTTCAAGTTGCGGATTCTTAAGGTTTGAAAATAGATGATATCGTTTCAAGTCGGATTCTAAAGTATTGTAAATAGATGACTTTTGCAAGTGGCGGATTCTTAAGGTTTGAAAATAGATGATATCGTTTAAAGTCGGATTCCAAAGCATTGTAAATAGATGACTTTGTTCAAGTTACCGGATCTTAAGGTTTTAAAATAGATGATATCGTTTCAAGTCGGATTCTAAAGCATTGTAAATTAAGGACTTGTTCAAGTCGCCGATTCTCAAGCTTTGAAAATAGATGATATCGTTTTAAGTCGGATTCTAAAGCACTGTAAATAGATGACTTTGTTCAAGTTGCCGATTCTTAAGGTTTGAAAATAGATGATATCGTTTAAAGTTCGATTCTAAAGCATTGTAAATAGATGACTTTGTTCAAGTTGCGGATTCTTAAGGTTTGAAAATAGATGATATCGTTTTAAGTAAGATTCTAAAGCACTGTAAATAGATGACTTTGTTCAAGTTGCCGATTCTCAAGGTTTGAAAATAGATGATATTGTTTAAAGTACGATTCTAAAGCATTGTAAGTAGATGACTTTATTACAGTTGCGGATGCTTTAGTTTTGAAAATAGATGATATCATTTAAAGTCGGATTATAAAGCATTGTAAATAGATGACTTTGTACAAGTTGCGGATTCTTTAGGTTTGAAAATAGATGATATCGTTTAAAGTCGGATTCTAAAGCATTGTAAATAGATGACTTTGTTCAAGTAGCGAGTTCTTAAGCTTTGAAAATAGATGATATCGTTTAAAGTCGGATTCCAAATCATTGTAAATAGATGACTTTGTTCAAGTTGCCGATTCTTAAGGTTTTTAAATAGATGATATCGTTTCAAGTCGGATTCTAAAGCATTGTTTATTAATGACTTGTTCAAGTCGCCGATTCTCAAGCTTTGAAAATAGATGATATCGTTTAAAGTCGGATTCTAAAGCACTGTAAATAGATTACTTTGTTAAGTTGCGGATTCTTAAGGTTTGAAAATAGATGATATCGTTTAAAGTCGGATTCTACAGCATTGTAAATAGATGACTTTGTTCAAGTGGCCGATACTTTAGGTTTGAAAATAGATGATATCGTTTATAGTCGGATTCTAAAGCATTGTAAATAGATGACCTTGTTCAAGTTGCGGATGCTTGATGTTTGAAAATAGATGACATAGTTTAAAGTCGGATTCTAAAGCATTGTAAATAGATGACTTTGTTCAAGTTGCGGATTCTTAAGGTTTGAAAATAGATGATATCGTTTAAAGTCGGATTCTAAAGCATTGTAAATAGATGACTTTGTTCAAGTTGCGGATTCTTAAGGTTTGAAAATAGATGATATCGTTTCAAGTCGGATTCTAAAGTATTGTAAATAGATGACTTTTGCAAGTGGCGGATTCTTAAGGTTTGAAAATAGATGATATCGTTTAAAGTCGGATTCCAAAGCATTGTAAATAGATGACTTTGTTCAAGTTACCGGATCTGAAGGTTTTAAAATAGATGATATCGTTTCAAGTCGGATTCTAAAGCATTGTAAATTAAGGACTTGTTCAAGTCGCTGATTCTTAAGCTTTGAAAATAGATGATATCGTTTTAAGTCGGATTCTAAAGCACTGTAAATTGATGACTTTGTTCAAGTTGCCGATTCTTAAGGTTTGAAAATAGATGATATCGTTTAAAGTTCGATTCTAAAGCATTGTTCATAGATGACTTTGTTCAAGTTACGGATTCTTAACGTTTGAAAATAGATGATATCGTTTTAAGTCGGATTCTAAAGCACTGTAAATAGATGACTTTGTTCAAGTTGCCGATTCTTAAGGTTTGAAAATAGATGATATTGTTTAAAGTACGATTCTAAAGCATTGTAAGTAGATGACTTTATTACAGTTGCGGATGCTTTAGTTTTGAAAATAGATGATATCATTTAAAGTCGGATTATAAAGCATTGTAAATAGATGACTTTGTACAAGTTGCGGATTCTTTAGGTTTGAAAATAGATGATATCGTTTAAAGTCGGATTCTAAAGCATTGTAAATAGATGACTTTGTTCAAGTAGCGAGTTCTTAAGCTTTGAAAATAGATGATATCGTTTAAAGTCGGATTCCAAAGCATTGTAAATAGATGACTTTGTTCAAGTTGCCGATTCTTAAGGTTTTTAAATAGATGATATCGTTTCAAGTCGGATTCTAAAGCATTGTTAATTAATGACTTGTTCAAGTCGCCGATTCTCAAGCTTTGAAAATAGATGATATCGTTTAAAGTCGGATTCTAAAGCACTGTAAATAGATGACTTTGTTCAAGTTGCCGATTCTTAAGGTTTGAAAATAGATGATATCGTTTAAAGTTCGATTCTAAAGCATTGTAAATAGATGACTTTGTTCAAGTTGCCGATTCTTAAGGATTGAAAATAGATGATATCGTTTAAAGTCGGATTCTAAAGCATTGTAAATAGATGATATTGTTCAAGTTGCGGATGCTTGATGTTTGAAAATAGATTACATAGTTTAAAGTCGGATTCTAAAGCATTGTAAATAGATGACTTTGTTCAAGTTGCGCATTCTTTAGGTTTGAAAATAGATGATATCGTTTAAGGTCTGATTCTAAAGCATTGTAAATAGATGACTTTGTTCAAGTTGCGGATTCTTATGGTTTGAAAATAGATGATATCGTTTAAAGTCGGATTCTAAAGTATTGTAAATAGATGACTTTTTCAAGTTGCGGATTCTTAAAGTTTGAAAATAGATGATATCGTTTAAAGTCGGATTCCAAAGCATTGATAATAGATTACTTTGTTCAAGTTACCGGATCTGAAGGTTTTAAAATAGATGATATCGTTTCAAGTCGGATTCTAAAGCATTGTAAATTAAGGACTTGTTGAAGTCGCCTATTCTCAAGCTTTGAAAATAGATGATATCGTTTTAAGTCGGATTCTAAAGCACTGTAAATAAATGACTTTGTTTAAGTTGCCGATTCTTAAGGTTTGAAAATAGATGATATCGTTTAAAGTTCGATTCTAAAGCATTGTAAATAGATGACTTTGTTCAAGTTGCCGATTCTTAAGGATTGAAAATAGATGATATCGTTTAAAGTCGGATTCAAAAGCATTGTAAATAGATGACTTTGTTCAAGTCGCCGATACTTAAGGATTGAAAATAGATGATACGTGTTAAAGTCGGATTCTGAAGCATTGTAAATAGATGACTTTGTTCAAGTTGCGGACTCTGATAGTTTGAAAATAGATTATATCGTTTCAAGTCGGATTCTAAAGCATTGTTAGTAGATGACTTTGTTCAAGTTGCGGATTCTTAAGGTTTGAACATAGATGATATTGTTTTAAGTCGGATTCTAAAGCATTGTAAATAGATGACTTTGTTCAAGTTGCGGATTCTTAAGGTTTGAAAATAGATGATATCGTTTAAAGTCGGATTCTAAAGCATTGTAAATAGATGACTGTGTTCAAGTTGCAGATTCTTGAGGTTTTACAATAGATGATATCGTTTAAGATCGGATTCCAAATTATTGTAAATAGATGACTTTGTTAAGTTCCGGATTCTTAAGGTTTGAAAATAGATGATATCGTTTAAAGTCGGATTCTACAGCATTGTAAATAGATGACTTTGTTCAAGTTGCCGATACTTTAGGTTTGAAAATAGATGATATCGTTTATAGTCGGATTCTAAAGCATTGTAAATAGATGACTTTGTTCAAGTTGCGGATGCTTGATGTTTGAAAATAGATGACATAGTTTAAAGTCGGATTCTAAAGCATTGTAATTAGATGACTTTGTTCAAGTTGCGGATTCTTAAGGTTTGAAAATAGATGATATCGTTTAAAGTCGGATTCTAAAGCATTGTAAATAGATGACTTTGTTCAAGTTGCGGATTCTTAAGGTTTGAAAATAGATGATATCGTTTAAAGTCGGATTCTAAAGTATTGTAAATAGATGACTTTTGCAAGTGGCGGATTCTTAAGGTTTGAAAATAGATGATATCGTTTAAAGTCGGATTCCAAAGCATTGTAAATAGATGACTTTGTTCAAGTTACCGGATCTGAAGGTTTTAATATAGATGATATCGTTTCAAGTCGGATTCTAAAGCATTGTAAATTAAGGACTTGTTCAAGTCGCCGATTCTCAAGCTTTGAAAATAGATGATATCGTTTGAAGTCGGATTCTAAAGCACTGTAAATAGATGACTTTGTTCAAGTTGCCGATTCTTAAGGTTTGAAAATAGATGATATTGTTTAAAGTACGATTCTAAAGCATTGTAAGTAGATGACTTTATTACAGTTGCGGATGCTTTAGTTTTGAAAATAGATGATATCATTTAAAGTCGGATAATAATGCATTGTAAATAGATGACTTTGTACAAGTTGCGGATTCTTTAGGTTTGAAAATAGATGATATCGTTTTAAGTCGGATTCTAAAGCATTGTAAATAGATGACTTTGTTCAAGTTGCCGATTCTTAAGCTTTGAAAATAGATGATATCGTTTAAAGTCGGATTCCAAAGCATTGTAAATAGATGACTTTGTTCAAGTTGCCGATTCTTAAGGTTTTTAAATAGATGATATCGTTTCAAGTCGGATTCTAAAGCATTGTTAATTAATGACTTGTTCAAGTCGCCGATTCTCAAGCTTTGAAAATAGATGATATCGTTTAAAGTCTGATTCTAAAGATGACTTTAAATAGATGACTTTGTTCAAGTTGCCGATTCTTAAGGTTTGAAAATAGATGATATCGTTTAAAGTTCGATTCTAAAGCATTGTAAATAGATGACTTTGTTCAAGTTGCCGATTCTTAAGGATTGAAAATAGATGATATCGTTTAAAGTCGGATTCTAAAGCATTGTAAATAGATGAGTTTGTTCAAGTTGCCGATACTTAAGGATTGAAAATAGATGATATCGGTTAAAGTCGGATTCTAAAGCATTGTAAATAGATGACTTTGTTCAAGTAGCGAGTTCTTAAGCTTTGAAAATAGATGATATCGTTTAAAGTCGGATTCCAAAGCATTGTAAATAGATGACTTTGTTCAAGTTGCCGATTCTTAAGGTTTTTAAATAGATGATATCGTTTCAAGTCGGATTCTAAAGCATTGTTAATTAATGACTTGTTCAAGTCGCCGATTCTCAAGCTTTGAAAATAGATGATATCGTTTAAAGTCGGATTCTAAAGCACTGTAAATAGATGACTTTGTTCAAGTTGCCGATTCATAAGGTTTGAAAATAGATGATATCGTTTAAAGTTCGATTCTAAAGCATTGTAAATAGATGACTTTGTTCAAGTTGCCGATTCTTAAGGATTGAAAATAGATGATATCGTTTAAAGTCGGATTCTAAAGCATTGTAAATAGATGACCTTGTTCAAGTTGCGGATGCTTGATGTTTGAAAATAGATTACATAGTTTAAAGTCGGATTCTAAAGCATTGTAAATAGATGACTTTGTTCAAGTTGCGCATTCTTAAGGTTTGAAAATAGATGATATCGTTTAAGGTCGGATTCTAAAGCATTGTAAATAGATGACTTTGTTCAAGTTGCGGATTCTTAAGGTCTGAAAATAGATGATATCGTTTAAAGTCGGATTCTAAAGTATTGTAAATAGATGACTTTTTCAAGTTGCGGATTCTTAAAGTTTGAAAATAGATGATATCGTTTAAAGTCGGATTCCAAAGCATTGATAATAGATTACTTTGTTCAAGTTACCGGATCTGAAGGTTTTAAAATAGATGATATCGTTTCAAGTCGGATTCTAAAGCATTGTAAATTAAGGACTTGTTGAAGTCGCCTATTCTCAAGCTTTGAAAATAGATGATATCGTTTTAAGTCGGATTCTAAAGCACTGTAAATAAATGACTTTGTTCAAGTTGCCGATTCTTAAGGTTTGAAAATAGATGATATCGTTTAAAGTTCGATTCTAAAGCATTGTAAATAGATGACTTTGTTCAAGTTGCCGATTCTTAAGGATTGAAAATAGATGATATCGTTTCTAGTCGGATTCAAAAGCATTGTAAATAGATGACTTTGTTCAAGTCGCCGATACTTAAGGATTGAAAATAGATGATACGTGTTAAAGTCGGATTCTAAAGCATTGTAAATAGATGACTTTGTTCAAGTTGCGGACTCTGATAGTTTGAAAATAGATTATATCGTTTCAAGTCGGATTCTAAAGCATTGTTAATAGATGACTTTGTTCAAGTTGCGGATTCTTAAGGTTTGAACATAGATGATATTGTTTTAAGTCGGATTCTAAAGCATTGTAAATAGATGACTTTGTTCAAGTTGCGGATTCTTAAGGTTTTACAATAGATGATATCGTTTAAGATCGGATTCCAAATTATTGTAAATAGATGACTTTGTTAAGTTCCGGATTCTTAAGGTTTGAAAATAGATGATATCGTTTAAAGTCGGATTCTACAGCATTGTAAATAGATGACTTTGTTCAAGTGGCCGATACTTTAGGTTTGAAAATAGATGATATCGTTTATAGTCGGATTCTAAAGCATTGTAAATAGATGACTTTGTTCAAGTTACCGGATCTGAAGGTTTTAAAATAGATGATATCGTTTCAAGTCGGATTCTAAAGCATTGTAAATTAAGGAATTGTTCAAGTCGCCGATTCTCAAGCTTTGAAAATAGATGATATCGTTTTAAGTCGGATTCTAAAGCACTGTAAATAGATGACTTTGTTCAAGTTGCCGATTCTTAAGGTTTGAAAATAGATGATATTGTTTAAAGTACGATTCTAAAGCATTGTAAGTAGATGACTTTATTACAGTTGCGGATGCTTTAGTTTTGAAAATAGATGATATCATTTAAAGTCGGATAATAATGCATTGTAAATAGATGACTTTGTACAAGTTGCGGATTCTTTAGGTTTGAAAATAGATGATATCGTTTTAAGTCGGATTCTAAAGCATTGTAAATAGATGACTTTGTTCAAGTTGCCGATTCTTAAGCTTTGAAAATAGATGATATCGTTTAAAGTCGGATTCCAAAGCATTGTAAATAGATGACTTTGTTCAAGTTGCCGATTCTTAAGGTTTTTAAATAGATGATATCGTTTCAAGTCGGATTCTAAAGCATTGTGAATTAATGACTTGTTCAAGTCGCCGATTCTCAAGCTTTGAAAATAGATGATATCGTTTAAAGTCTGATTCTAAAGATGACTTTAAATAGATGACTTTGTTCAAGTTGCCGATTCTTAAGGTTTGAAAATAGATGATATCGTTTAAAGTTCGATTCTAAAGCATTGTTAATAGATGACTTTGTTCAAGATGTCCGATTCTTAAGGATTGAAAATAGATGATATCGTTTAAAGTCGGATTCTAAAGCATTGTAAATAGATGAGTTTGTTCAAGTTGCCGATACTTAAGGATTGAAAATAGATGATATCGGTTAAAGTCGGATTCTAAAGCATTGTAAATAGATGACTTTGTTCAAGTTGCGGACTCTGATAGTTTGAAAATTGATTATATCGTTTAAAGTCGGATTCTAAAGCATTGTTAATAGATGACTTTGTTCAAGTTGCGGATTCTTAAGGTTTGAAAATAGATGATATTGTTTTAAGTCAGATTCTAAAGGATTGTACATAGATGACTTTGTTCAAGTTGCGGATTCTTAAGGTTTTAAAATAGATGATATCGTTTAAAGTCGGATTCTAAAGCATTGTAAATAGATGACTGTGTTCAAGTTGCGGATTCTTAAGGTTTGAAAATAGATGATATCGTTTAAGATCGGATTCCAAACCATTGTAAATAGATGACTTTGTTAAGTTGCGGATTCTTAAGGTTTGAAAATAGATGATATCGTTTAAAGTCGGATTCTACAGCATTGTAAATAGATGACTTTGTTCAAGTGGCCGATACTTTAGGTTTGAAAATAGATGATATCGTTTATAGTCGGATTCTAAAGCATTGTAAATAGATGACCTTGTTCAAGTTGCGGATGCTTGATGTTTGAAAATAGATGACATAGTTTAAAGTCGGATTCTAAAGCATTGTAAATAGATGACTTTGTTCAAGTCGCCGATTCTAAAGCTTTGAAAATAGATGATATCGTTTGAAGTCGGATTCCAGAGCACTGTAAATAGATGACTTTGTTCAAGTTGAAGATTGTTAAAGTTTGAAAATAGATGATATCGTTTAAAGTTCAGTTCTAAAGCATTGTAAATAGATGACTTTGTTCAAGTTGCCGATTCTTAAGGATTGAAAATAGATGATATCGTTTAAAGTCTGATTCAAAAGCATTGTAAATAGATGACTTTGTTCAAGTCGCCGATACTTAAGGATTGAAAATAGATGATATCGGTAAAAGTCGGATTCTAAAGCATTGTAAATAGATGACTTTGTTCAAGTTGCGGACTGTGATAGGTTGAAAATAGATTATATCGTTTCAAGTCGGATTCTTAGCATTGTTAATAGATGACTTTGTTCAAGTTGCCGATTCTTAAGGTTTGAAAATAGATGATATTGTTTTAAGTCGGATTCTAAAGCATTGTAAATAGATGACTTTGTTCAAGTTGCGGATTCTTAAGGTTTGAAAATAGATGATATCGTTTAAAGTCGCATTCTAAAGCATTGTAACTAGATGACTTTGTTCAAGTTGCCGATTCTTAAGGGTTGAAAATAGATGATATCGTTTAAAGTCGGATTCTAAAGCATTGTAAATAGATGACTTTGTTCAAGTTGCGGATTCTTAAAGTTTGAAAATAGATGATATCGTTTAAAGTCGGATTCTAAAGTATTGTAAATAGATTACTTTGTTCAAGTTGCGGATTCTGATAGTTTGAAAATAGATTATATCGTTTAAAGTCGGATTCTAAAGCATTATAAGTAGATGACTTTGTTCAAGTCGCGGATTCTTAAGGTTTGAAAATCGATGATATCGTTTAAAGTCGTATTCTAAAGCATTGTAAATAGATGACTATGTACAAGTTGCACATTCTTAAGGTTTGAACATAAATGATATCGTTTAAGATCGGATTCCAAAGCATTGTAAATAGATGACTTTGTTCAAGTTACCGGATCTGAAGGTTTTGAAATAGATGATATCGTTTCAAGTCGGATTCTAAAGCATTGTAAATTAAGGACTTGTTCAAGTCGCCGATTCTCAAGCTTTGAAAATAGATGATATCGTTTTAAGTCGGATTCTAAAGCACTGTAAATAGATGACTTTGTTCAAGTTGCCGATTCTTAAGGTTTGAAAATAGATGATATCGTTTAAAGTCGGATTCTAAAGCATTGTAAATAGATGACTGTGTTCAAGTTGCGGATTCTTTAGGTTTTAAAATAGATGATATCGTTTAATGTCGCATTCTAAAGCATTGTAAATAGATGAGTTTGTTCAAGTGGCGGATTCTTGAGGTTTGAAAATAGATGATATCGTTAAAAGTACGATTCTAAAGCATTGTAAGTAGATGACTTGATTACAGTTGCGGATTCTGAAGGTTTGAAAATAAATGATATTGTTTAAAGTCAGATTCTAATGCATTGTAAATAGATGACTTTGTTCAAGTTGCGGATTCTTAAGGTTTGAAAATACATGATATCGTTTAAAGTCGGATTCTAAAGCATTGTAAATAGATGACTGTGTTCAAGTTGCGGATTCTTTAGGTTTTAAAATAGATGATATCGTTTAATGTCGCATTCTAAAGCATTGTAAATAGATGAGTTTGTTCAAGTGGCGGATTCTTGAGGTTTGAAAATAGATGATATCGTTTAAAGTCGGATTCTAAAGCATTGTAAATAGATGACTTTGTTCAAGTTGCGGATTCTGAAGGTTTGAAAATAGATGATATCGTTTAAAGTCGGATTCTAAAGTATTGTAAATAGATTACTTTGTTCAAGTTGCGGATTCTTAAGGTTTGAAAATAGATGACATCGTTTAAAGTCGGATTCTAAAGCATTGTAAATAGATGACTTTGTTCAAGTTGCGGAGTCTTAAGGTTTGAAAATAGATGATATCGTTTAAAGTCGGATTCTAAAGTATTGTAAATAGATGACTTTTCAAGTGTCGGATTCTTAAGGTTTGAAAATAGATTATGTCGTTTAAAGTGGGATTCTAAAGCATTGTAAATAGATGACTTTGTTCAAGTAGCGGATTCTTAAGGTTTGAAAATAGATGATATCGTTTAAAGTCGGATTCTAAAGCATTGTAAATAGATGACTTTGTTCAAGTTGCGGATTCTTAAGGTTTGAAAATAGATGATATCGTTTAAAATCGGATTCTAAAGCATTGTAAATAGATGACTTTGTTCAAGTTGCGGATTCTTAAGGTTTGAAAATAGATGATATCGTTTAAAGTCGGATTCTAAAGCATTGTAAATAGATGACTTTGTTCAAGTTGCGGATTCTTAAGGTTTGAAAATAGATGATATCGTTTAAAGTCGGATTCTAAAGTATTGTAAATAGATGACTTTTTCAAGTGTCGGATTCTTAAGGTTTGAAAATAGATGATATCGGTTAAAGTGGGATTCTAAAGCATTGTAAATAGATGACTTTGTTCAAGTTGCGGGTTCTTAAGGTTTAAAACTAGATAATATCGTTTAATGTCGGATACTAAAGCATTGTAAATAGATTACTATGTTCAAGTTACGTATTCTTAAGGTTTGAAAATAGATGATATCATTTAAAGTCGGATTATAAAGCATTGTAAATAGATGACTTTGTTCAAGTTGCCGATTCTTAAGGTTTAAAAATAGATGATATCGTTTAAAGTCGGATTCTAAAGCATTGTAAATAGATGACTTTGTTCAAGTTGCGGATTCATAAGGTTTGAAAATAGATGATATCGTTTAAAGTCGGATTCTAAAGTATTGTAAATAGATGACTTTGTTCAAGTTGCGGATTCCTTAGGTTTGAAAATAGATGACATCGTTTAAAGTCGGATTCTAAATCATTGTAAATAGATGACTTTGTTGAAGTTGCGGATTATTAAGGTTTGAAAATAGATGATATCGTTTAAAGTCAGTTTCTAAAGCATTGTAAATAGATGACTTTGTGTAAGTTGCGGATTCTTAAGGTTTGAAAATAGATGATATCGTTTAAAGTCGGATTCTAAAGCATTGTAAATAGATGACTTTTCAAGTGTCGGATTCTTAAGGTTTGAAAATAGATTATGTCGTTTAAAGTGGGATTCTAAAGCATTGTAAATAGATGACTTTGTTCAAGTAGCGGATTCTTAAGGTTTGAAAATAGATGATATCGTTTAAAGTCGGATTCTAAAGCATTGTAAATAGATGAATTTGTTCAAGTTGCGGATTCTTAAGGTTTGAAAATAGATGATATCGTTTAAAATCGGATTCTAAAGCATTGTAAATAGATGACTGTGTTCAAGTTGCGGATTCTTTAGGTTTTAAAATAGATGATATCGTTTAATGTCGCATTCTAAAGCATTGTAAATAGATGAGTTTGTTCAAGTGGCGGATTCTTAAGGTTTGAAAATAGATGATATCGTTTAAAGTCGGATTCTTAAGCATTGTAAATAGATGACTTTGTTCAAGTTGCGGATTCTGAAGGTTTGAAAATAGATGACATCGTTTAAAGTCGGATTCTAAAGCATTGTAAATAGATGACTTTGTTCAAGTTGCGGAGTCTTAAGGTTTGAAAATAGATGATATCGTTTAAAGTCGGATTCTAAAGTATTGTAAATAGATGACTTTTCAAGTGTCGGATTCTTAAGGTTTGAAAATAGATTATGTCGTTTAAAGTGGGATTCTAAAGCATTGTAAATAGATGACTTTGTTCAAGTAGCGGATTCTTAAGGTTTGAAAATAGATGATATCGTTTAAAGTCGGATTCTAAAGCATTGTAAATAGATGACTTTGTTCAAGTTGCGGATTCTTAAGGTTTGAAAATAGATGATATCGTTTAAAATCGGATTCTAAAGCATTGTAAATAGATGACTTTGTTCAAGTTGCGGATTCTTAAGGTTTGAAAATAGATGATATCGTTTAAAGTCGGATTCTAAAGCATTGTAAATAGATGACTTTGTTCAAGTTGCGGATTCTTAAGGTTTGAAAATAGATGATATCGTTTAAAGTCGGATTCTAAAGTATTGTAAATAGATGACTTTTTCAAGTGTCGGATTCTTAAGGTTTGAAAATAGATGATATCGGTTAAAGTGGGATTCTAAAGCATTGTAAATAGATGACTTTGTTCAAGTTGCGGGTTCTTAAGGTTTAAAACTAGATAATATCGTTTAATGTCGGATACTAAAGCATTGTAAATAGATTACTATGTTCAAGTTACGTATTCTTAAGGTTTGAAAATAGATGATATCATTTAAAGTCGGATTATAAAGCATTGTAAATAGATGACTTTGTTCAAGTTGCCGATTCTTAAGGTTTAAAAATAGATGATATCGTTTAAAGTCGGATTCTAAAGCATTGTAAATAGATGACTTTGTTCAAGTTGCGGATTCATAAGGTTTGAAAATAGATGATATCGTTTAAAGTCGGATTCTAAAGTATTGTAAATAGATGACTTTGTTCAAGTTGCGGATTCCTTAGGTTTGAAAATAGATGACATCGTTTAAAGTCGGATTCTAAATCATTGTAAATAGATGACTTTGTTGAAGTTGCGGATTATTAAGGTTTGAAAATAGATGATATCGTTTAAAGTCAGTTTCTAAAGCATTGTAAATAGATGACTTTGTGTAAGTTGCGGATTCTTAAGGTTTGAAAATAGATGATATCGTTTAAAGTCGGATTCTAAAGCATTGTAAATAGATGACTTTGTGCAAGTGGCGGATTCTTAAGGTTTGAAAATAGATGATATCGTTTAAAGTCGGATTCTAAAGCATTGTAAATAGATGACTTTGTTCAAGTTGCGGATTCTTAAGGTTTGAAAATAGATGATATCGTTTAAAGTCGGATTCTAAAGTATTGTAAATAGATGACTTTTCAAGTGTCGGATTCTTAAGGTTTGAAAATAGATTATGTCGTTTAAAGTGGGATTCTAAAGCATTGTAAATAGATGATTTTGTTCAAGTTGCGGATTCTTAAGGTTTGAAAATAGATGATATCGTTTAAAGTCGGATTCTAAAGCATTGTAAATAGATGACTTTGTTCAAGTTGCGGATTCTTAAGGTTTGAAAATAGATGATATCGTTTAAAGTCGGATTCTAAAGTATTGTAAATAGATGACTTTTTCAAGTGTCGGATTCTTAAGGTTGGAAAATAGATTATGTCGTTTAAAGTGGGATTCTAAAGCATTGTAAATAGATGACTTTGTTCAAGTTGCGGATTCTTAAGGTTTGAAAATAGATGATATCGTTTAAAGTCGGATTCTAAAGCATTGTAAATAGATGACTTTGTTCAAGTTGCGAGTTCTTGAGGTTTAAAACTAGATAATATCGTTTAATGTTGGATACTAAAGCATTGTAAATAGATTACTATGTTCAAGTTACGTATTCTTAAGGTTTGAAAATAGATGATATCATTTAAAGTCGGATTATAAAGCATTGTAAATAGATGACTTTGTTCAAGTTGCCGATTCTTAAGGATTGAAAATAGATGATATCTTTTAAAGTCGGATTCTAAAGCATTGTAAATAGATGACTTTGTTCAAGTTGCCGATTCTTAAGGATTGAAAATAGATTATATCGGTTAAAGTCGGATTCTAAAGCATTGTAAATAGATGACTTTGTTCAAGTAGCGAGTTCTTAAGGTTTAAAACTAGATGATATATTTTAATGTCGGATTCTAAAGCATTGTAAATAGATGACCTTGTTCAAGTTGCGGATTCTTGAGGTTTAAAATAGACGATATCGGTTAAAGTCGGATTCGAAAGCATTGTAAATAGATGACTTTGTTCAAGTTGCGAATTATTAAGGTTTGAAAATAGATGATATCGTTTAAAGTCGCATTCTAAAGCATTGTAAATAGATGACTTTGTTCAAGTTGCCGATTCTTAAGGTTTGAAAATAGATGATATCGTTTAAAGTCGGATTCTACAGCATTGTAAATAGATGACTTTGTTCAAGTGGCCGATACTTTAGGTTTGAAAATAGATGATATCGGTTAAAGTCGGATTCTAAAGCATTGTAAATAGATGACTTTGTTCAAGTTGCGGATTCTGAAGGTTTGAAAATAGATGATATCGTTTAAAGTCGGATTCTAAAGTATTGTAAATAGATGACTTTGTTCAAGTTGCGGATTCTTAAGGTTTGAAAATAGATGATATCGTTTAAAGTCGGATTCTAAAGCATTGTAAATAGATGACTTTGTTCAAGTTGCGGAGTCTTAAGGTTTGAAAATAGATGATATCGTTTAAAGTCGGATTCTAAAGTATTGTAAATAGATGACTTTTCAAGTGTCGGATTCTTAAGGTTTGAAAATAGATTATGTCGTTTAAAGTGGGATTCTAAAGCATTGTAAATAGATGACTTTGTTCAAGTAGCGGATTCTTAAGGTTTGAAAATAGATGATATCGTTTAAAGTCGGATTCTAAAGCATTGTAAATAGATGACTTTGTTCAAGTTGCGGATTCTTAAGGTTTGAAAATAGATGATATCGTTTAAAATCGGATTCTAAAGCATTGTAAATAGATGACTTTGTTCAAGTTGCGGATTCTTAAGGTTTGAAAATAGATGATATCGTTTAAAGTCGGATTCTAAAGCATTGTAAATAGATGACTTTGTTCAAGTTGCGGATTCTTAAGGTTTGAAAATAGATGATATCGTTTAAAGTCGGATTCTAAAGTATTGTAAATAGATGACTTTTTCAAGTGTCGGATTCTTAAGGTTTGAAAATAGATGATATCGGTTAAAGTGGGATTCTAAAGCATTGTAAATAGATGACTTTGTTCAAGTTGCGGGTTCTTAAGGTTTAAACCTAGATAATATCGTTTAATGTCGGATACTAAAGCATTGTAAATAGATTACTATGTTCAAGTTACGTATTCTTAAGGTTTGAAAATAGATGATATCATTTAAAGTCGGATTATAAAGCATTGTAAATAGATGACTTTGTTCAAGTTGCCGATTCTTAAGGTTTAAAAATAGATGATATCGTTTAAAGTCGGATTCTAAAGCATTGTAAATAGATGACTTTGTTCAAGTTGCGGATTCATAAGGTTTGAAAATAGATGATATCGTTTAAAGTCGGATTCTAAAGTATTGTAAATAGATGACTTTGTTCAAGTTGCGGATTCCTTAGGTTTGAAAATAGATGACATCGTTTAAAGTCGGATTCTAAATCATTGTAAATAGATGACTTTGTTGAAGTTGCGGATTATTAAGGTTTGAAAATAGATGATATCGTTTAAAGTCAGTTTCTAAAGCATTGTAAATAGATGACTTTGTGTAAGTTGCGGATTCTTAAGGTTTGAAAATAGATGATATCGTTTAAAGTCGGATTCTAAAGCATTGTAAATAGATGACTTTGTGCAAGTGGCGGATTCTTAAGGTTTGAAAATAGATGATATCGTTTAAAGTCGGATTCTAAAGCATTGTAAATAGATGACTTTGTTCAAGTTGCGGATTCTTAAGGTTTGAAAATAGATGATATCGTTTAAAGTCGGATTCTAAAGTATTGTAAATAGATGACTTTTCAAGTGTCGGATTCTTAAGGTTTGAAAATAGATTATGTCGTTTAAAGTGGGATTCTAAAGCATTGTAAATAGATGATTTTGTTCAAGTTGCGGATTCTTAAGGTTTGAAAATAGATGATATCGTTTAAAGTCGGATTCTAAAGCATTGTAAATAGATGACTTTGTTCAAGTTGCGGATTCTTAAGGTTTGAAAATAGATGATATCGTTTAAAGTCGGATTCTAAAGTATTGTAAATAGATGACTTTTTCAAGTGTCGGATTCTTAAGGTTGGAAAATAGATTATGTCGTTTAAAGTGGGATTCTAAAGCATTGTAAATAGATGACTTTGTTCAAGTTGCGGATTCTTAAGGTTTGAAAATAGATGATATCGTTTAAAGTCGGATTCTAAAGCATTGTAAATAGATGACTTTGTTCAAGTTGCGAGTTCTTGAGGTTTAAAACTAGATAATATCGTTTAATGTCGGATACTAAAGCATTGTAAATAGATTACTATGTTCAAGTTACGTATTCTTAAGGTTTGAAAATAGATGATATCATTTAAAGTCGGATTATAAAGCATTGTAAATAGATGACTTTGTTCAAGTTGCCGATTCTTAAGGATTGAAAATAGATGATATCTTTTAAAGTCGGATTCTAAAGCATTGTAAATAGATGACTTTGTTCAAGTTGCCGATTCTTAAGGATTGAAAATAGATTATATCGGTTAAAGTCGGATTCTAAAGCATTGTAAATAGATGACTTTGTTCAAGTAGCGAGTTCTTAAGGTTTAAAACTAGATGATATATTTTAATGTCGGATTCTAAAGCATTGTAAATAGATGACCTTGTTCAAGTTGCGGATTCTTGAGGTTTAAAATAGACGATATCGGTTAAAGTCGGATTCTAAAGCATTGTAAATAGATGACTTTGTTCAAGTTGCGAATTATTAAGGTTTGAAAATAGATGATATCGTTTAAAGTCGCATTCTAAAGCATTGTAAATAGATGACTTTGTTCAAGTTGCCGATTCTTAAGGTTTAAAAATAGATGATATCGTTTAAAGTCGGATTCTACAGCATTGTAAATAGATGACTTTGTTCAAGTGGCCGATACTTTAGGTTTGAAAATAGATGATATCGGTTAAAGTCGGATTCTAAAGCATTGTAAATAGATGACCTTGTTCACGTTGCGGATTCTTAATGTTTGAAAATAGATGATATCGTTTTAAGTCGGATTCTAAAGCATTGTAAATAGATGACTTTGTTCAAATTGCGGATTCTTAAGGTTTGAAAATAGATGATATCGTTTCAAGTCGGATTCTAAAGCATTGTAAAGAGATGACTTTGTTCAAGTGGCGGACTCTTAAGGTTTGAAAATAGATGATATTGTTTAAAGTACGATTCTAAAGCATTGTAAGTAGATGACCTTATTACAGTGGCGGATGCTTTAGTTTTGAAAATAGATAATATCATTTAAAGTCGGATTATAAAGCATTGTAAATAGATGACTTTGTTCAAGTTGCGGAGTCTTTAGGTTTGAAAATAGATGATATCGTTTAAAGTCGGATTCTAAAGCATTGTAAATAGATGACTTTGTTCAAGTTGCCGATTCTTAAGGTTTTTAAATAGATGATATCGTTTCAAGTCGGATTCTAAAGCATTGTTAATTAATGACTTGTTCAAGTCGCCGATTCTCAAGCTTTGAAAATAGATGATATCGTTTAAAGTCGGATTCTAAAGCACTGTAAATAGATGACTTTGTTCAAGTCGCCGATTCTTAAGGTTTGAAAATAGATGATATCGTTTAAAAGTTCGATTCTAAAGCATTGTAAATAGATGACTTTGTTCAAGTTGCGGATTCTTAAGGTTTGAAAATAGATGATATCGTTTAAAGTCGGATTCTAACGCATTGTAAATAGATGACTTTGTCCAAGTTGCGGATTCTTAAGGTTTGAAAATAGATGATATCGTTTTAAGTCGGATTCTAAAGCATTGTAAATAGATGACTTTGTTCAAGTTGCAGATTCTTAAGGTTTGAAAATAGATGATATCGTTTAAAGTCCGATTCTAAAGCATTGTAAATAAATGACTTTGTTCAATTTGCGGATTCTTAAGGTTTGAAAATAGATGATATCGTTTAAAGTCGGATTCTAAAGTATTGTAAATAGATGACTTTGTTCAAGTTGCGGATTCTTAAGGTTTGAAAATAGATGATATCGTTTAAAGTCGGATTCTAAAGCATTGTAAATAGATGACTTTGTTCAAGTTGCGGATTCTTAAGGTTTGAAAATAGATGATATCGTTTAAAGTCAGATTCTAAAGCATTGTAAATAGATGACTTTGTTCAAATTGCGGATTCTTAAGGATTGAAAATAGATTATATCGGTTAAAGTCGGATTCTAAAGCATTGTAAATAGATGACTTTGTTCAAGTAGCGAGTTCTTAAGGTTTAAAACTAGATGATATATTTTAATGTCGGATTCTAAAGCATTGTAAATAGATGACCTTGTTCAAGTTGCGGATTCTTGAGGTTTAAAATAGACGATATCGGTTAAAGTCGGATTCGAAAGCATTGTAAATAGATGACTTTGTTCAAGTTGCAGATTCTTAAGGTTTGAAAATAGATGATATCGTTTAAAGTCCGATTCTAAAGCATTGTAAATAAATGACTTTGTTCAATTTGCGGATTCTTAAGGTTTGAAAATAGATGATATCGTTTAAAGTCGGATTCTAAAGTATTGTAAATAGATGACTTTGTTCAAGTTGCGGATTCTTAAGGTTTGAAAATAGATGATATCGTTTAAAGTCGGATTCTAAAGCATTGTAAATAGATGACTTTGTGCAAGTGGCGGATTCTTAAGGTTTGAAAATAGATGATATCGTTTAAAGTCGGATTCTAAAGCATTGTAAATAGATGACTTTGTTCAAGTTGCCGATTCTTAAGGTTTGAAAATAGATGATATCGTTTAAAGTCGGATTCTAAAGTATTGTAAATAGATGACTTTTCAAGTGTCGGATTCTTAAGGTTTGAAAATAGATTATGTCGTTTAAAGTGGGATTCTAAAGCATTGTAAATAGATGATTTTGTTCAAGTTGCGGATTCTTAAGGTTTGAAAATAGATGATATCGTTTAAAGTCGGATTCTAAAGCATTGTAAATAGATGACTTTGTTCAAGTTGCGGATTCTTAAGGTTTGAAAATAGATGATATCGTTTAAAGTCGGATTCTAAAGTATTGTAAATAGATGACTTTTTCAAGTGTCGGATTCTTAAGGTTGGAAAATAGATTATGTCGTTTAAAGTGGGATTCTAAAGCATTGTAAATAGATGACTTTGTTCAAGTTGCGGATTCTTAAGGTTTGAAAATAGATGATATCGTTTAAAGTCGGATTCTAAAGCATTGTAAATAGATGACTTTGTTCAAGTTGCGAGTTCTTGAGGTTTAAAACTAGATAATATCGTTTAATGTTGGATACTAAAGCATTGTAAATAGATTACTATGTTCAAGTTACGTATTCTTAAGGTTTGAAAATAGATGATATCATTTAAAGTCGGATTATAAAGCATTGTAAATAGATGACTTTGTTCAAGTTGCCGATTCTTAAGGATTGAAAATAGATGATATCTTTTAAAGTCGGATTCTAAAGCATTGTAAATAGATGACTTTGTTCAAGTTGCCGATTCTTAAGGATTGAAAATAGATTATATCGGTTAAAGTCGGATTCTAAAGCATTGTAAATAGATGACTTTGTTCAAGTAGCGAGTTCTTAAGGTTTAAAACTAGATGATATATTTTAATGTCGGATTCTAAAGCATTGTAAATAGATGACCTTGTTCAAGTTGCGGATTCTTGAGGTTTAAAATAGACGATATCGGTTAAAGTCGGATTCGAAAGCATTGTAAATAGATGACTTTGTTCAAGTTGCGAATTATTAAGGTTTGAAAATAGATGATATCGTTTAAAGTCGCATTCTAAAGCATTGTAAATAGATGACTTTGTTCAAGTTGCCGATTCTTAAGGTTTGAAAATAGATGATATCGTTTAAAGTCGGATTCTACAGCATTGTAAATAGATGACTTTGTTCAAGTGGCCGATACTTTAGGTTTGAAAATAGATGATATCGGTTAAAGTCGGATTCTAAAGCATTGTAAATAGATGACTTTGTTCAAGTTGCGGATTCTGAAGGTTTGAAAATAGATGATATCGTTTAAAGTCGGATTCTAAAGTATTGTAAATAGATGACTTTGTTCAAGTTGCGGATTCTTAAGGTTTGAAAATAGATGACATCGTTTAAAGTCGGATTCTAAAGCATTGTAAATAGATGACTTTGTTCAAGTTGCGGAGTCTTAAGGTTTGAAAATAGATGATATCGTTTAAAGTCGGATTCTAAAGTATTGTAAATAGATGACTTTTCAAGTGTCGGATTCTTAAGGTTTGAAAATAGATTATGTCGTTTAAAGTGGGATTCTAAAGCATTGTAAATAGATGACTTTGTTCAAGTAGCGGATTCTTAAGGTTTGAAAATAGATGATATCGTTTAAAGTCGGATTCTAAAGCATTGTAAATAGATGACTTTGTTCAAGTTGCGGATTCTTAAGGTTTGAAAATAGATGATATCGTTTAAAATCGGATTCTAAAGCATTGTAAATAGATGACTTTGTTCAAGTTGCGGATTCTTAAGGTTTGAAAATAGATGATATCGTTTAAAGTCGGATTCTAAAGCATTGTAAATAGATGACTTTGTTCAAGTTGCGGATTCTTTAGGTTTGAAAATAGATGATATCGTTTAAAGTCGGATTCTAAAGTATTGTAAATAGATGACTTTTTCAAGTGTCGGATTCTTAAGGTTTGAAAATAGATGATATCGGTTAAAGTGGGATTCTAAAGCATTGTAAATAGATGACTTTGTTCAAGTTGCGGGTTCTTAAGGTTTAAACCTAGATAATATCGTTTAATGTCGGATACTAAAGCATTGTAAATAGATTACTATGTTCAAGTTACGTATTCTTAAGGTTTGAAAATAGATGATATCATTTAAAGTCGGATTATAAAGCATTGTAAATAGATGACTTTGTTCAAGTTGCCGATTCTTAAGGTTTAAAAATAGATGATATCGTTTAAAGTCGGATTCTAAAGCATTGTAAATAGATGACTTTGTTCAAGTTGCGGATTCATAAGGTTTGAAAATAGATGATATCGTTTAAAGTCGGATTCTAAAGTATTGTAAATAGATGACTTTGTTCAAGTTGCGGATTCCTTAGGTTTGAAAATAGATGACATCGTTTAAAGTCGGATTCTAAATCATTGTAAATAGATGACTTTGTTGAAGTTGCGGATTATTAAGGTTTGAAAATAGATGATATCGTTTAAAGTCAGTTTCTAAAGCATTGTAAATAGATGACTTTGTGTAAGTTGCGGATTCTTAAGGTTTGAAAATAGATGATATCGTTTATAGTCGGATTCTAAAGCATTGTAAATAGATGACTTTGTGCAAGTGGCGGATTCTTAAGGTTTGAAAATAGATGATATCGTTTAAAGTCGGATTCTAAAGCATTGTAAATAGATGACTTTGTTCAAGTTGCGGATTCTTAAGGTTTGAAAATAGATGATATCGTTTAAAGTCGGATTCTAAAGTATTGTAAATAGATGACTTTTCAAGTGTCGGATTCTTAAGGTTTGAAAATAGATTATGTCGTTTAAAGTGGGATTCTAAAGCATTGTAAATAGATGATTTTGTTCAAGTTGCGGATTCTTAAGGTTTGAAAATAGATGATATCGTTTAAAGTCGGATTCTAAAGCATTGTAAATAGATGACTTTGTTCAAGTTGCGGATTCTTAAGGTTTGAAAATAGATGATATCGTTTAAAGTCGGATTCTAAAGTATTGTAAATAGATGACTTTTTCAAGTGTCGGATTCTTAAGGTTGGAAAATAGATTATGTCGTTTAAAGTGGGATTCTAAAGCATTGTAAATAGATGACTTTGTTCAAGTTGCGGATTCTTAAGGTTTGAAAATAGATGATATCGTTTAAAGTCGGATTCTAAAGCATTGTAAATAGATGACTTTGTTCAAGTTGCGAGTTCTTGAGGTTTAAAACTAGATAATATCGTTTAATGTCGGATACTAAAGCATTGTAAATAGATTACTATGTTCAAGTTACGTATTCTTAAGGTTTGAAAATAGATGATATCATTTAAAGTCGGATTATAAAGCATTGTAAATAGATGACTTTGTTCAAGTTGCCGATTCTTAAGGATTGAAAATAGATGATATCTTTTAAAGTCGGATTCTAAAGCATTGTAAATAGATGACTTTGTTCAAGTTGCCGATTCTTAAGGATTGAAAATAGATTATATCGGTTAAAGTCGGATTCTAAAGCATTGTAAATAGATGACTTTGTTCAAGTAGCGAGTTCTTAAGGTTTAAAACTAGATGATATATTTTAATGTCGGATTCTAAAGCATTGTAAATAGATGACCTTGTTCAAGTTGCGGATTCTTGAGGTTTAAAATAGACGATATCGGTTAAAGTCGGATTCTAAAGCATTGTAAATAGATGACTTTGTTCAAGTTGCGAATTATTAAGGTTTGAAAATAGATGATATCGTTTAAAGTCGCATTCTAAAGCATTGTAAATAGATGACTTTGTTCAAGTTGCCGATTCTTAAGGTTTGAAAATAGATGATATCGTTTAAAGTCGGATTCTACAGCATTGTAAATAGATGACTTTGTTCAAGTGGCCGATACTTTAGGTTTGAAAATAGATGATATCGGTTAAAGTCGGATTCTAAAGCATTGTAAATAGATGACCTTGTTCACGTTGCGGATTCTTAATGTTTGAAAATAGATGATATCGTTTTAAGTCGGATTCTAAAGCATTGTAAATAGATGACTTTGTTCAAATTGCGGATTCTTAAGGTTTGAAAATAGATGATATCGTTTCAAGTCGGATTCTAAAGCATTGTAAAGAGATGACTTTGTTCAAGTGGCGGACTCTTAAGGTTTGAAAATAGATGATATTGTTTAAAGTACGATTCTAAAGCATTGTAAGTAGATGACCTTATTACAGTGGCGGATGCTTTAGTTTTGAAAATAGATAATATCATTTAAAGTCGGATTATAAAGCATTGTAAATAGATGACTTTGTTCAAGTTGCGGAGTCTTTAGGTTTGAAAATAGATGATATCGTTTAAAGTCGGATTCTAAAGCATTGTAAATAGATGACTTTGTTCAAGTTGCCGATTCTTAAGGTTTTTAAATAGATGATATCGTTTCAAGTCGGATTCTAAAGCATTGTTAATTAATGACTTGTTCAAGTCGCCGATTCTCAAGCTTTGAAAATAGATGATATCGTTTAAAGTCGGATTCTAAAGCACTGTAAATAGATGACTTTGTTCAAGTCGCCGATTCTTAAGGTTTGAAAATAGATGATATCGTTTAAAAGTTCGATTCTAAAGCATTGTAAATAGATGACTTTGTTCAAGTTGCGGATTCTTAAGGTTTGAAAATAGATGATATCGTTTAAAGTCGGATTCTAACGCATTGTAAATAGATGACTTTGTCCAAGTTGCGGATTCTTAAGGTTTGAAAATAGATGATATCGTTTTAAGTCGGATTCTAAAGCATTGTAAATAGATGACTTTGTTCAAGTTGCAGATTCTTAAGGTTTGAAAATAGATGATATCGTTTAAAGTCCGATTCTAAAGCATTGTAAATAAATGACTTTGTTCAATTTGCGGATTCTTAAGGTTTGAAAATAGATGATATCGTTTAAAGTCGGATTCTAAAGTATTGTAAATAGATGACTTTGTTCAAGTTGCGGATTCTTAAGGTTTGAAAATAGATGATATCGTTTAAAGTCGGATTCTAAAGCATTGTAAATAGATGACTTTGTTCAGGTGGCGGACTCTTAAGGTTTGAAAATAGATTATATTGTTTAAAGTGCGATTCTAAAGCATTGTAAGTAGATGACTTCGTTCAAGTTGCGGATTCTTAAGCTTTGAAAATAGATGATATTGTTTAAAGTCGCATTCTAAAGCATTGTAAATAGATGACTTTGTTCAAGTTGCCGATTCTTAAGGTTTGAAAATAGATGATATCGTTTAAAGTCGGATTCTACAGCATTGTAAATAGATGACTTTGTTCCAGTGGCCGATACTTAAGGTTTGAAAATAGATGATATCGTTTAAAGTCGGATTCTAAAGCATTGTAAATAGATGACCTTGTTCACGTTGCGGATTCTTAATGTTTGAAAATAGATGATATCGTTTTAAGTCGGATTCTAAAGCATTGTAAATAGATGATTTGTTCAAGTTGCGGATTCTTAAGGTTTGAAAATAGATGATATCGTTTCAAGTCGGATTCTCAAGCATTGTAAATAGATGACTTTGTTCAAGTGGCGGACTCTTAAGGTTTGAAAATAGATGATATTGTTTAAAGTACGATTCTAAAGCATTGTAAGTAGATGACTTTATTACAGTGGCGGATGCTTTAGTTTTGAAAATAGATGATATCATTTAAAGTCGGATTATAAAGCATTGTAAATAGATGACTTTGTTCAAGTTGCGGAGTCTTTAGGTTTGAAAATAGATTATATCGTTTAAAGTCGGATTCTAAAGCATTGTAAATAGATGACTTTGTTCAAGTTGCCGATTCTTAAAGTTTTTAAATAGATGATATCGTTTCAAGTCGGATTCTAAAGCATTGTTAATTAATGACTTGTTCAAGTCGCCGATTCTCAAGCTTTGAAAATAGATGATATCGTTTAAAGTCGGATTCTAAAGCACTGTAAATAGATGACTTTGTTAAAGTTGCGGATTCTTAAGGTTTGAAAATAGATGATATCGTTTTAAGTCGGATTCTAAAGCATTGTAAATAGATGACTTTGTTCAAGTTGCGGATTCTTAAGGTTTGAAAATAGATGATATAGTTTAAAGTCGGATTCTAAAGCATTGTAAATAAATGACTTTGTTCAAGTTGCGGATTCTTAAGGTTTGAAAATAGATGATATCGTTTAAAGTCGGATTCTAAAGTATTGTAAATAGATGACTTTGTTCAAGTTGCGGATTCTTAAGGTTTGAAAATAGATTATGTCGTTTTAAGTAAGATACTAAATCATTGTAAATAGATGACTTTGTTCAAGTTGCGGATTCTTAAGATTTGAAAATTGATGATATCGTTTAAAGTCAGATTCTAAAGCATTGTAAGTAGATGGCCTATTGAAGTTTCCGATTCTTAATGTTTGAAAATAGTTGATATCGTTTAACGTCGGATTCTAAAGCATAGTAAATGGATTACTTTATTCAAGTTGCCGACTCTCAAGGTTTAGAAAATAGATGATATCGTTTTAAATCAGATTCTCAAGCATTGAAAATAGATGACATTGTTCAAGTTTCCGATTCTTAAGGAGTAAAAATAGATGATATCGTTAAAAGTCGGATTCTAAAGCATTGTAAATAGATGACTTTGTTCAAGTTGCGGATTCTTAAGGTTTGCAAATAGATGATATCGTTTAAGATCGGATTCCAAACCATTGTAAATAGATGACTTTGTTAAGTTGCGGATTCTTAAGGTTTGAAAATAGATGATATCGTTTAAAGTCGGATTCTACAGCATTCTAAATAGATGACTTTGTTCAAGTGGCCGATACTTTAGGTTTGAAAATAGATGATATCGTTTAAAGTCGGATTCTAAAGCATTGTAAATAGATGACTTTGTTCAAGTTGCGGATTCTTGATGTTGGAAAATAGATGACATAGTTTAAAGTCGGATTCTAAAGCATTGTAAATAGATGACTTTGGTCAAGTTGCGGATTCTTAATGTTTGAAAATAGATGATATCGTTTCAAGTCGGATTCTAAAGCATTGTAAATAGATTACTTTGTTCAAGTGGCGGACTCTTAAGGTTTGAAAATAGATGATATTGTTTAAAGTACGATTCTAAAGCATTGTAAATAGATGACTTTATTACAGTTGCGGATTCTTTCGGCTTTAAAAAAGATGATATTGTTTAAAGTCGCATTCTAAAGCATTGTAAATAGATGACTTTGTTCAAGTTGCGGATTCTTAAGGTTTGAAAATAGATGATATCGTTTAAAGTCGGATTCTAAAGCATTGTAAATAGATGATTTTGTTCAAGTTGCGGATTCTAAAGGTTTGAAAATAGATGAAATCGTTGAAAGTCGGATTCTAAAGTATTGTAAATAGATGACTTTGTTCAAGTTGCGGATTCTTAAGGTTTGAAAATAGATGATATCGTTTAAAGTCGGATTCTAAAGCATTGTAAATAGATGACTTTGTTCAAGTTGCGGATTCTTAAAGTTTTGAAAATAGATGATATCGTTTAAAGTCGGATTCGAAAGCATTGTAAATAGATGACTTTGTTCAAGTGTCGGATTGTTTAGGTTAGGAAATAGATGATATCGTTTAAAGTCGGATTCTAAAGCATTGTAAATAGATGACTGTGTTCAAGGTGCGGATTCTTAAGGTTTGAAAATAGATGATATCGTTTAAAGTCGGATTCTAAAGCATTGATAATAGACGACTGTGTTCAAGTTGCGGATTCTTAAGGTTTGCAAATAGATGATATCGTTTAAGATCGGATTCCAAACCATTGTAAATAGATGACTTCGTTAAGTTGCGGATTCTTAAGGTTTGAAAATAGATGATATCGTTTAAAGTCGGATTCTAAAGCATTGTAAATAGATGACTTTGTTCAAGTGGCCGATACTTTAGGTTTGAAAATAGATGATATCGTTTAAAGTCGGATTCTAAAGCATTGTAAATAGATGACTTTGTTCAAGTTGCGGATTCTGTATGTGTGAAAATAGATGACATAGTTTTAAGTCGGATTCTAAAGCATTGTAAATAGATTACTTTGTTCAAGTTGCGGATTCTTAAGGTTTGAAAATAGATGATATCGTTTAAAGTCGGATTCAGAAGCATTGTAAATAGATTACTTTGTTCAAGTGGCGGACTCTTAAGGTTTGAAAATAGATGATATTGTTTAAAGTGCGATTCTAAAGCACTGTAAGTAGATGACTTTATTACAGTTGCGGATTCTTAAGGCATGAAAATAGATGATATTGTTTAAAGTCGCTTTCTAAAGCATTGTGAATAGATGACTTTGTTCAAGTTGCGGATTCTTAAGGTTTGAAAATAGATGATATCGTTTAAAGTCGGATTCTAAAGCATTGTAAATAGATGACTTTGTTCAAGTTGCGGATTCTTAAGGTTTGAAAATAGATGATATTGTTTAAAGTCGCATTCTAAAGCATTGTAAATAGATGACTTTGTTCAAGTTGCGGATTCTTAAGGTTTGAAAATAGATGATATCGTTTAACGTCGGATTCTAAAGCATTGTAAATAGATGACTTTGTTCAAGTTGCGGATTCTTAAGGTTTGAAAATAGATGATATCGTTTAAAGTCGGATTCTAAAGTATTGTAAATAGATGACTTTGTTCAAGGTACGGATTCTTAAGGATTGAGAATAGATGATATCGTTTAAAGTCGGATTCTAAAGCATTGTAAATAGATGACTTTGTTCAAGTTGCGGTGTCTTAAGGTTTGAAAATAGATGATATCGTTTAAAATCGGATTCTAAAGCATTGTAAATAGATGACTTTGTTCAAGTTGAGGATTCTTAAAGTTTGAAAATAGATGATATCGTTTAAAGTCGGACTCTAAAGCATTGTAAATAGATGACTTTGTTCAAGTGGCGGACTCTTAAGGTTTGAAAATAGATGATATCGTTTAAAGTCGGATTCTAAAGTATTGTAAATAGATGACTTTGTTCAAGTGTCGGATTCTTAAGGTTTGAAAATAGATGATATCGTTTAAAGTCGGATTCTAAAGCATTGTAAATAGATGACTTTGTTCAAGTTGCGGATTCTTAAGGTTTGAAAATAGATGATATCGTTAAAAGTCGGATTTTAAAGCATTGTAAATAGATGACTGTGTTCAAGTTTCTGATTCTTGATGTTTGAAAATAGATGATATCGTTTAAAGTCGGATTCTAAAGAATTGTAAATAGATGACTTTGTTCAAGTTGCGGACACTTAATGTTTGAAAATAGATGATATCGTTTAAGTCGGATTCTAAAGCATTGTAAATAGATGACTTTGTTCAAGTTGCGGATACTTCATGTTTGAAAATAGATGATATCGTTTAAAGTCGGATTCTAAAGCATTGTAAATTGATGACTTTGTTCAAGTTGCCGATTCTTAAAGTTTGAAAATAGATTATGTCGTTTTAAGTAAGATACTAAATCATTGTAAATAGATGACTTTGTTCAAGTTGCGGATTCTTAAGATTCTAAAATAGATGATATCGTTTAAAGTCGGATTCTAAAGCACTGTAAGTAGATGACCTATTGAAGTTTCCGATTCTTAATGGATTAAAATAGTTGATATCGTTTAAAGTCGGATTCTAAAGCATAGTAAATTGATTACTTTATTAAAGTTGCCGACTCTCAAGGTTTAGAAAATAGATGATATCGTTTCAAATCGAATTCTAAAGCATTGAAAATAGATGACATTGTTCAAGTTGCGGATTCTTAAGGTTTGAAAATAGATGATATCGTTTAAAGTCGGATTCTAAAGCATTGTAAATAGATGACTTTGTTCAAGTTGCGGATTCTTAAGGTTTGCAAATAGATGATATCGTTTAAGATCGGATTTCAAACCATTGTAAATAGATGACTTTGTTAAGTTGCGGATTCTTAAGGTTTGAAAATAGATGATATCGTTTAAAGTCGGATTCTACAGCATTGAAAATAGATGACTTTGTTCAAGTGGCCGATACTTTAGGTTGTAAAATAGATGATATCGTTTAAAGTCGGATTCTAAAGCATTGTAAATAGATGACTTTGTTCAAGTTGCGGATTCTTGATGTTGGAAAATAGATGACATAGTTTAAAGTCGGATTCCAAAGCATTGTAAATAGATGACTTTGGTCAAGTTGCGGATTCTTAATGTTTGAAAATAGATGATATCGTTTCAAGTCGGATTCTAAAGCATTGTAAATAGATTACTTTGTTCAAGTGGCGGACTCTTAAGGTTTGAAAATAGATGATATTGTTTAAAGTACGATTCTAAAGCATTGTAAGTAGATGACTTTATTACAGTTGCGGATTCTTTAGGCTTTAAAATAGATGATATTGTTTAAAGTCGCATTCTAAAGCATTGTAAATAGATGACTTTGTTCAAGTTGCGGATTCTTAAGGTTTGAAAATAGATGATATCGTTTAAAGTCGGATTCTAAAGCATTGTAAATAGATGATTTTGTTCAAGTTGCGGATTCTAAAGGTTTGAAAATAGATGATATCGTTGAAAGTCGGATTCTAAAGTATTGTAAATAGATGACTTTGTTCAAGTTGCGGATTCTTATAGTTTGAAAATAGATGATATCGTTTAAAGTCGGATTCTAAAGCATTGTAAATAGATGACTTTGTTCAAGTTGCGGATTCTTAAAGTTTGAAAATAGATGATATCGTTTAAAGTCGGATTCTAAAGCATTGTAAATAGATGACTGTGTTCAAGGTGCGGATTCTTAAGGTTTGAAAATAGATGATATCGTTTAAAGTCGGATTCTACAGCATTGTAAATAGATGACTTTGTTCAAGTGGCCGATACTTTAGGTTTGAAAATAGATGATATCGTTTAAAGTCGGATTCTAAAGCATTGTAAATAGATGACTTTGTTAAAATTGCGGATTCTTGATGTTTGAAAATAGATGACATAGTTTAAAGTCGGATTCTAAAGCATTGTAAATAGATGACTTTGTTCAAGTTGCAGATTCTTAAGGTTTGAAAATAGATGATATCGTTTAAAGTCGGATTTTAAAGCATTGTAAATAGATGACTTTGTTCAAGTTGCGGATTATTAAGGTTTGAAAATAGATGATATCGTTTAAAGTCGGATTCTAAAGCATTGTAAATAGATGACTTTGTTCAAGTTGCGGATTCTTAAGGTTTGAAAATAGATGATATCGTTTAAAGTCGGATTCTAAAGTATTGTAAATAGATGACTTTGTTCCAGTGTCGGATTCTTAAGGTTTGAAAATAGATGATATCGTTTAAAGTCGGATTCTAAAGCATTGTAAATAGATGACTTTGTTTAAGTTGCTGATTCTTAAGGTTTGAAAATAGATGATATCGTTTAATGTCGGATACTAAAGCATTGTAAATAGGTGACTTTGTTCAAGTTGCCGATTCTTAAGCTTTGAAAATAGATGATATCGTTTAAAGTCAGATTCCAAAGCATTGTAAATAGATGACTTCGTTCAAGTTGCGGATTCTTAAGGTTTGAAAATAGATGATATCATTTAAAGTCGGATTATAAAGCTGTGTAAATAGATGACTTTGTTCAAGTTGCGGATTTTTTAGATTTGAACATAGATTATATCGCTTAAAGTCGGATTCCAAACCATTGTAAATAGATGACTTTGTTCATATTGCGGATTTTTTAGGTTTGAAAATAGATGATATCGTTTAATGTCGGATACTAAAGCATTGTAAATAGATGACTTGTTCAAGTCGCCGATTCTCAAGCTTTGAAAATAGATTATATCGTTTGAGGTCGGATTCTAAATCACTGTAAATAGATGACTTTGTTCAAGTTGCGGATTCTTAAGGTTTGAAAATAGATGATATTGTTTGAAGTTCGATTCTAAAGCATTGTAAATAGATGACATGGTTCAAGTTGCTGATTCTTAAGCTTTGAAAATAGATGATATCGTTTAAAGTCGGATTCTAAAGCATTGTAAATAGATGACTTTGTTCAAGTTGCCGATTCTTAAGGATTGAAAATAGATGATATCGGTTAAAGTCGGATTCTAAAGCATTGTAAATAAATGACTTTGTTCAAGTTGCGGACTCTGATAGTTTGAAAATAAATGATATCGTTTAAAGTCGGATTCTAAAGCATTGTAAATAGATGACTTTGTTCAAGTTGCGGATTCTTAAGGTTTTAAAATAGATGATATTGTTTAAAGTCGCATTCTAAAGCATTGTAAATAGATAACTTTGTTCAAGTTGCGGATTCTTAAGGTTTGAAAATAGATGATATCGTTTAAAGTCGGATTCTAAAGCATTGTAAATAGATGACTTTGTTCAAGTTGCGGATTCTTAAGGTTTGAAAATAGATGATATCGTTTAAAGTCGGATTCTAAAGTTTTGTAAATAGATGACTTTGTTCAAGTTGCGGATTCTTAAGGTTTGAAAATAGATGATATCGTTTAAAGTCGGATTCTAAAGCATTGTAAATAGATGACTTTGTTCAAGTTGCGGATTCTTAAGGTTTGAAAATAGATGATATCGTTTAAAGTCGGATTCTAAAGTATTGTAAATAGATGACTTTGTTCAAGTGTCGGATTCATAATGTTTGAATATTAATGATATCGTTTAAAGTCGGATTCTAAAGCATTGTAAATAGATGACTTTGTTCAAGTTGCGGATTCTTAAGGTTTGAAAATAGATGATATCGTTTAAAGTCGGATTCTAAAGCATTGTAAATAGATGACTGTGTTCAAGTTGCGGATTCTTAAGGTTTGTAAATAGATGATATCGTTTAAGATCGGATTCTAAAGCATTGTAAATTGATGACTTTGTTCAAGTTGCCGATTCTTAAAGTTTGAAACTAGATTATGTCGTTTTAAGTAAGATACTAAATCATTGTAAATAGATTACTTTGTTCAAGTGGCGGACTCTTAAGGTTTGAAAATAGATGATATTGTTTAAAGTACGATTCTAAAGCATTGTAAGTAGATGACTTTATTACAGTTGCGGATTCTTTAGGCTTTAAAATAGATGATATTGTTTAAAGTGGCATTCTAAAGCATTGTAAATAGATGACTTTGTTCAAGTTGCGGATTCTTAAGGTTTGAAAATAGATGATATCGTTCAAAGTCGGATTCTAAAGCATTGTAAATAGATGACTTTGTTCAAGTGTCGGATTGTTAAGGTTTGAAAATAGATGATATCGTTTAAAGTCGGATTCTAAAGCATTGTAAATAGATGACTTTGTTCAAGGTGCAGATTCTTAAGGTTTGAAAATAGATGATATCTTTTAAAGTCGGATTCTAAAGCATTGTAAATAGATGACTGTGTTCAAGGTGCGGATTCTTAAGGTTTGAAAATAGATGATATCGTTTAAAGTCGGATTCTAAAGCATTGTAAATAGATGACTGTGTTCAAGTTGCGGATTCTTAAGGTTTGCAAATAGATGATATCGTTTAAGATCGGATTCCAAACCATTGTAAATAGATGACTTCGTTAAGTTGCGGATTCTTAAGGTTTGAAAATAGATGATATCGTTTAAAGTCGGATTCTACAGCATTGTAAATAGATTACTTTGTTCAAGTGGCGGACTGTTAAGCTTTCAAAATAGATGATATTGTTTAAAGTACGATTCTAAACCATTGTAAGTAGATGACTTTATTACAGTTGCGGATTCTTAAGGCTTGAAAATAGATGATATTGTTTAAAGTCGCATTCTAAAGCATTGTAAATAGATGACTTTGTTCAAGTTGCGGACACTTAATGTTTGAAAATAGATGATATCGTTTAAGTCGGATTCTAAAGCATTGTAAATAGATGACTTTGTTCAAGTTGCGGATACTTCATGTTTGAAAATAGATGATATCGTTTAAAGTCGGATTCTAAAGCATTGTAAATAGATGACTTTGTTCTAGTTCCGGATTCTTAAAGTTTGAAAATAGATGATATCTTTTCAAGTCGGATTCTAAAGCATTGTAAATTGATGACTTTGTTCAAGTTGCCGATTCTTAAAGTTTGAAACTAGATTATGTCGTTTTAAGTAAGATACTAAATCATTGTAAATAGATGACTTTGTTCAAGTTGCGGATTCTTAAGATTTGAAAATAGATGATATCGTTTAAAGTCGGATTCTAAAGCATTGTAAGTAGATAACCTATTGAAATTTCCGATTCTTAATGTTTGAAAATAGTTGATATCGTTTAAAGTCGGATTCTAAAGCATAGTAAATTGATTACTTTATTCAAGTTGCAGACTCTCAAGGTTTAGAAAATAGATGATATCGTTTAAAATCGAATTCTAAAGCATTGAAAATAGATGACATTGTTCAAGTTGCGGATTCTTAAGGTTTGAAAATAGATGATATCGTTTAAAGTCGGATTCTAAAGCATTGTAAATAGATGACTTTGTTCAAGTTGCGGATTCTTAAGGTTTGCAAATAGATGATATCGTTTAAGATCGGATTCCAAACCATTGTAAATAGATGACTTTGTTAAGTTGCGGATTCTTAAGGTTTGAAAATAGATTATATCGTTTAAAGTCGGACTCTACAGCATTGTAAATAGATGACTTTGTTCAAGTGGCCGATACTTTAGGTTGTAAAATAGATGATATCGTTTAAAGTCGGATTCTAAAGCATTGTAAATAGATGACTTTGTTCAAGTTGCGGATTCTTGATGTTGGAAAATAGATGACATAGTTTAAAGTCGGATTCTAAAGCATTGTAAATAGATGACTTTGGTCAAGTTGCAGATTCTTAATGTTTGAAAATAGATGATATCGTTTCAAGTCGGATTCTAAAGCATTGTAAATAGATTACTTTGTTCAAGTGGCGGACTCTTAAGGTTTGAAAATAGATGATATTGTTTAAAGTACGATTCTAAAGCATTGTAAGTAGATGACTTTATTACAGTTGCGGATTCTTTAGGCTTTAAAATAGATGATATTGTTTAAAGTGGCATTCTAAAGCATTGTAAATAGATGACTTTGTTCAAGTTGCGGATTCTTAAGGTTTGAAAATAGATGATATCGTTCAAAGTCGGATTCTAAAGCATTGTAAATAGATGACTTTGTTCAAGTGTCGGATTGTTAAGGTTTGAAAATAGATGATATCGTTTAAAGTCGGATTCTAAAGCATTGTAAATAGATGACTTTGTTCAAGGTGCAGATTCTTAAGGTTTGAAAATAGATGATATCTTTTAAAGTCGGATTCTAAAGCATTGTAAATAGATGACTGTGTTCAAGGTGCGGATTCTTAAGGTTTGAAAATAGATGATATCGTTTAAAGTCGGATTCTAAAGCATTGTAAATAGATGACTGTGTTCAAGTTGCGGATTCTTAAGGTTTGCAAATAGATGATATCGTTTAAGATCGGATTCCAAACCATTGTAAATAGATGACTTCGTTAAGTTGCGGATTCTTAAGGTTTGAAAATAGATGATATCGTTTAAAGTCGGATTCTACAGCATTGTAAATAGATGACTTTGTTCAAGTGGCCGATACTTTAGGTTTGAAAATAGATGATATCGTTTAAAGTCGGATTCTAAAGCATTGTAAATAGATGACTTTGTTCAAATTGCGGATTCTTGATGTTTGAACATAGATGACATAGTTTAAAGTCGGATTCTAAAGCATTGTAAATAGATGACTTTGTTCAAGTTGCAGATTCTTAAGGTTTGAATATAGATGATATCGTTTAAAGTCGGATTCTAAAGCATTGTAAATAGATGACTTTGTTCAAGTTGCGGATTCTTAAGGTTTGAAAATAGATGATATCGTTTAAAGTCGGATTCTAAAGTATTGTAAATAGATGACTTTGTTCCAGTGTCGGATTCTTAAGGTTTGAAAATAGATGATATCGTTTAAAGTATGATTCTAAAGCATTGTAAAAAGATGACTTTGTTTTAGTTGCTGAGTGTTAAGGTTTGAAAATAGATGATATCGTTTAATGTCGGATACTAAAGCATTGTAAATAGGTGACTTTGTTCAAGTTGCCGATTCTTAAGCTTTGAAAATAAATGATATCGTTTAAAGTCAGATTCCAAAGCATTGTAAATAGATGACTTCGTTCAAGTTGCGGATTCTTAAGGTTTGAAAATAGATGATATCATTTAAAGTCGGATTATAAAGCTGTGTAAATAGATGACTTTGTTCAAGTTGCGGATTTTTTAGGTTTGAACATAGATTATATCGCTTAAAGTCGGATTCCAAACCATTGTAAATAGATGACTTTGTTCAAGTTGCGGATTTTTTAGGTTTGAAAATAGATGATATCGTTTAATGTCGAATACTAAAGCATTGTAAATAGATGACTTGTTCAAGTCGCCGATTCGCAAGCTTTGAAAATAGATTATATCGTTTGAGGTCGGATTCTAAATCACTGTAAATAGATGACTTTGTTCAAGTTGCGGATTCTTAAGGTTTGAAAATAGATGATATCGTTTGAAGTTCGATTCTAAAGCATTGTAAATAGATGACTTTGTTCAAGTTGCTGATTCTTAAGCTTTGAAAATAGATGATATCGTTTAAAGTCGGATTCTAAAGCATTGTAAATAGATGACTTTGTTCAAGTTGCCGATTCTTAAGGATTGAAAATAGATGATATCGGTTAAAGTCGGATTCTAAAGCATTGTAAATAGATGACTTTGTTCAAGTTGCGGACTCTGATAATTTGAAAATAAATGATATCGTTTAAAGTCGGATTCTAAAGCATTGTAAATAGATGACTTTG
The DNA here is from genome assembly GCA_963556195.1 of Sepiola atlantica. Lineage (NCBI taxonomy): Eukaryota > Metazoa > Mollusca > Cephalopoda > Sepiida > Sepiolidae > Sepiola > Sepiola atlantica. The sequence goes on from CAUVYP010000015.1 coordinate 193,618, forward strand.
TTCAAGTTGCGGATTCTTAAGGTTTTAAAATAGATGATATTGTTTAAAGTCGCATTCTAAAGCATTGTAAATAGATAACTTTGTTCAAGTTGCGGATTCTTAAGGTTTGAAAATAGATGATATCGTTTAAAGTCGGATTCTAAAGCATTGTAAATAGATGACTTTGTTCAAGTTGCGGATTCTTAAGGTTTGAAAATAGATGATATCGTTTAAAGTCGGATTCTAAAGTTTTGTAAATAGATGACTTTGTTCAAGTTGCGGATTCTTTAGGTTTGAAAATAGATGATATCGTTTAAAGTCGGATTCTAAAGCATTGTAAATAGATGACTTTGTTCAAGTTGCGGATTCTTAAGGTTTGAAAATAGATGATATCGTTTAAAGTCGGATTCTAAAGTATTGTAAATAGATGACTTTGTTCAAGTGTCGGATTCATAATGTTTGAATATTAATGATATCGTTTAAAGTCGGATTCTAAAGCATTGTAAATAGATGACTTTGTTCAAGTTGCGGATTCTTAAGGTTTGAAAATAGATAATATCGTTTAAAGTCGGATTCTAAAGCATTGTAAATAGATGACTGTGTTCAAGTTGCGGATTCTTAAGGTTTGCAAATAGATGATATCGTTTAAGATCGGATTCCAAACCATTGTAAATAGATTACTTTGTTCAAGTGGCGGACTCTTAAGCTTTGAAAATAGATGATATTGTTTAAAATACGATTCTAAAGCATTGTAAGTAGATGACTTTATTACAGTTTCGGATTCTTAAGGCTTGAAAATAGATGATATTGTTTAAAGTCGCATTCTAAAGCATTGTAAATAGATGACTTTGTTCAAGTTGCGATTTCTTAAGGTTTGAAAATAGATGATATCGTTTTAAGTCGGATTCTAAAGCATTGTAAATAGATGATTTTGTTCAAGTTGCGGATTCTAAAGGTTTGAAAATAGATGATATCGTTTAAAGTCGGATTCTAAAGTATTTTAAATAGATGACTTTGTTCAAGTTGCGGATTCTTAAGGTTTGAAAATAGATGATATCGTTTAAAGTCGGATTCTAAAGCATTGTAAATAGCTGACTTTGTTCAAGTCGCCGATTCTTAAGGTTTGAAAATAGATGATATCGTTTAAAGTTCGATTCTAAAGCATTGTAAATAGATGACTTTGTTCAAGTTGCCGATTCTTAAGGATTGAAAATAGATGATATCGTTTAAAGTCGGATTCTAAAGCATTGTAAATAGATGACTTTGTTCAAGTTGCGGACTCTGATAGTTTGAAAATAGATGATATCGTTTAAAGTCGGATTCTAAAGCATTGTAAATGGATGACTTTGTTTAAGTTGCGAGTTCTTAAGGTTTAAAACTAGATGATATCGTTTAAAGTCGGATTCTAAAGTATTGTAAATGGATGACTTTGTTTAAGTTGCGAGTTCTTTAGGTTTAAAACTAGATGATATCGTTTAAAGTCGGATTCTAAAGTATTGTAAATAGATGACTTTGTTCAAGTGTCGGATTCTTAAGGTTTGAAAATAGATGATATCGTTTTAAGTCGGATTCTAAAGCATTGTAAATAGATGACTTTGTTCAAGTTGCGGATTCTTAAGGTTTGAAAATAGATGATATCGTTGACAGTCGGATTCTAAAGCATTGTAAATAGATGACTGTGTTCAAGTTGCGGATTCTTAAGGTTTGCAAATAGATGATATCGTTTAAGATCGGATTCCAAACCATTGTAAATAGATGACTTGGTTAAGTTGCAGATTCTTAAGGTTTGAAAATAGATGATATAGTTTAAAGTCGGATTCTAAAGCATTGTAAATAGATGACTTTGTTCAGGTTGCCGATTCTTAAGGTTTGAAAATAGATGATATCGGTTAAAGTCGGATTCTAAAGCATTGTAAATAGATGACTTTGTTCAAGTTGCGGACTCTGATAGTTTTAAAATAGATGATATCGTTTAAAGTCGGATTCTAAAGCATTGTAAATAGATGACTTTGTTCAAGTTGCGGATTCTTAAGGTTTGAAAATAGATGATATTGTTTAAAGTCGCATTCTAAAGCATTGTAAATAGATGACTTTGCTCAAGTTGCGGATTCTTAAGGTTTGAAAATAGATGATATCGTTAAAAGTCAGATTCTAAAGCATTGTAAATAGATGACTTTGTTCAAGTTGCGGATTCTTAAGGTTTGAAAATAGATGATATCGTTTAAAGTCGGATTCTAAAGTATTGTAAATAGATGACTTTGTTCAAGTTGCGGATTCTTAAGGTTTAAAAATAGATGATATCGTTTAAAGTCGGATTCTAAAGCATTGTAAATAGATGACTGTGATCGAGTTGCGGATTCTTAAGGTTTGCAAATAGATGATATCGTTTAAGATCGGATTCCAAACCATTGTAAATAGATTACTTTGTTAAGTTGCAGATTCTTCAGGTTTGAAAATAGATGATATAGTTTAAAGTCGGATTCTAAAGCATTGTAAATAGATGACTTTGTTCAAGTGGCCGATTCTTTAGGTTTGAAAATAGATGATATCGTTTAAAGTCGGATTCTAAAGCATTGTAAATAGATGACTTTGTTCAAGTTGCGGATTCTTAAAGTTTGAAAATAGATGATATCGTTTAAAGTCGGATTCTAAAGCATTGTAACTAGATTACTTTGTTAAAGTGGCGGACTCTTAAGGTTTGAAAATTAATGATATTGTTTAAAGTACGATTCTAAAGCATTGTAAGTAGATGACTTTATTACAGTTGCGGATTCTTAAGCTTGAAAATAGATGATATTGTTTAAAGTCGCATTCTAAAGCATTGTAAATAGATGACTTTGTTCAAGTTGCAGATTCTTAAGGTTTGAAAATAGATGATATCGTTTGAAGTCGAATTTTAAAGCATTGTAAATAGATGACTTTGTTCAAGTTGCGGTTTCTTAAGGTTTGAAAATAGATGATATCGTTTAAAGTCGGATACTAAAGCATTGTAAATTGATTACTTTGTTCAAGTTGCGGATTCTTAAGGTTTGAAAATAGATGATATCGTTTAAAGTCGGATTTAAAAGTATTGTAAATAGATGACTTTGTTCAAGTGTCGGATTCTCAAGGTTTGAAAAAAGGTGATATCGTTTAAAGTCGGATTCTAAAGCATTGTAAATAGATGACTTTGTTCAAGTTGCTTATTCTTAAGGTTTGAAAATAGATGATATCGTTTAATGTAGGATACTAAAGCATTGTAAATAGGTGACTTTGTTCAAGTTGCCGAATCTTAAGCTTTTAAAATAGATGATATCGTTTAAAGTCGGATTCCAAAGCATTGTAACTAGATGACTTTGTTCAAGTTGCGGATTCTTAAGGTTTGAAAATAGATGATATAATTTAAAGTCGGATTATAAAGCTGTGTAAATAGATGACTTTGTTCAAGTTGCGGATTTTTTAGGTTTGAACATAGATTATATCGCTTAAAGTCGGATTCCAAAGCATTGTAAATAGATGACTTTGCTCACGTTGCGGATTCTTGATGTTTGAAAATAGATGACATAGTTTAAAGTCGGATTCTAAAGCATTGTAAATAGATGACTTTGTTCAAGTTGCGGATTCTTAAGGTTTGAAAATAGATGATATCGTTTAAAGTCGGATTCTGAAGCATTGTAAATAGATTACTTTGTTCAAGTGGCGGACTCTTAAGGTTTGAAAATAGATGATATTGTTTAAAGTACGATTCTAAAGCATTGTAAGTAGATGACTTTATTACAGTTGAGGATTCTTAAGGCATGAAAGTAGATGATATTGTTTAAAGTCGCTTTCTAAAGCATTGTAAATAGATGACTTTGTTCAAGTTGCGGATTCTTAAGGTTTGAAAATAGATGATATCGTTTAAAGTCGGATTCTAAAGCATTGTAATTAAATGATTTTGTTCAAGTTGCGGATTCTAAAGGTTTGAAAATAGATGATATCGTTTAAAGTCGGATTCTAAAGTATTGTAAATAGATGACTTTGTTCAAGTTGCGGATGCTAAAGGTTTGAAAATAGATGATATCGTTTAAAGTATGATTCTAAAGCATTGTAAATAGATGACTTTGTTCGAGTTGCAGATTCTTAAGGTTTGAAAATAGATGATATTGTTTAAAGTCGCATTCTAAAGCATTGTAAATAGATGACTTTGCTCAAGTTGCGGATTCTTAAGGTTTGAAAATAGATGATATCGTTAAAAGTCAGATTCTAAAGCATTGTAAATAGATTACTTTGTTCAAGTTGCGGATTCTTAAGGTTTGAAAATAGATGATATCGTTTAAAGTCGGATTCTAAAGTATTGTAAATAGATGACTTTGTTCAAGTTGCGGATTCTTAAGGTTTAAAAATAGATGATATCGTTTAAAGTCGGATTCTAAAGCATTGTAAATAGATGACTGTGATCGAGTTGCGGATTCTTAAGGTTTGCAAATAGATGATATCGTTTAAGATCGGATTCCAAACCATTGTAAATAGATTACTTTGTTAAGTTGCAGATTCTTAAGGTTTGAAAATAGATGATATAGTTTAAAGTCGGATTCTAAAGCATTGTAAATAGATGACTTTGTTCAAGTGGCCGATTCTTTAGGTTTGAAAATAGATGATATCGTTTAAAGTCGGATTCTAAAGCATTGTAAATAGATGACTTTGTTCAAGTTGCGGATTCTTAAAGTTTGAAAATAGATGATATCGTTTAAAGTCGGATTCTAAAGCATTGTAACTAGATTACTTTGTTAAAGTGGCGGACTCTTAAGGTTTGAAAATTAATGATATTGTTTAAAGTACGATTCTAAAGCATTGTAAGTAGATGACTTTATTACAGTTGCGGATTCTTAAGCTTGAAAATAGATGATATTGTTTAAAGTCGCATTCTAAAGCATTGTAAATAGATGACTTTGTTCAAGTTGCAGATTCTTAAGGTTTGAAAATAGATGATATCGTTTGAAGTCGAATTTTAAAGCATTGTAAATAGATGACTTTGTTCAAGTTGCGGTTTCTTAAGGTTTGAAAATAGATGATATCGTTTAAAGTCGGATACTAAAGCATTGTAAATTGATGACTTTGTTCAAGTTGCGGATTCTTAAGGTTTGAAAATAGATGATATCGTTTAAAGTCGGATTTAAAAGTATTGTAAATAGATGACTTTGTTCAAGTGTCGGATTCTCAAGGTTTGAAAAAAGGTGATATCGTTTAAAGTCGGATTCTAAAGCATTGTAAATAGATGACTTTGTTCAAGTTGCTTATTCTTAAGGTTTGAAAATAGATGATATCGTTTAATGTAGGATACTAAAGCATTGTAAATAGGTGACTTTGTTCAAGTTGCCGATTCTTAAGCTTTTAAAATAGATGATATCGTTTAAAGTCGGATTCCAAAGCATTGTAACTAGATGACTTTGTTCAAGTTGCGGATTCTTAAGGTTTGAAAATAGATGATATAATTTAAAGTCGGATTATAAAGCTGTGTAAATAGATGACTTTGTTCAAGTTGCGGATTTTTTAGGTTTGAACATAGATTATATCGCTTAAAGTCGGATTCCAAAGCATTGTAAATAGATGACTTTGTTCACGTTGCGGATTCTTGATGTTTGAAAATAGATGAAATAGTTTAAAGTCGGATTCTAAAGCATTGTAAATAGATGACTTTGTTCAAGTTGCGGATTCTTAAGGTTTGAAAATAGATGATATCGTTTAAAGTCGGATTCTGAAGCATTGTAAATAGATTACTTTGTTCAAGTGGCGGACTCTTAAGGTTTGAAAATAGATGATATTGTTTAAAGTACGATTCTAAAGCATTGTAAGTAGATGACTTTATTACAGTTGAGGATTCTTAAGGCATGAAAGTAGATGATATTGTTTAAAGTCGCTTTCTAAAGCATTGTAAATAGATGACTTTGTTCAAGTTGCGGATTCTTAAGGTTTGAAAATAGATGATATCGTTTAAAGTCGGATTCTAAAGCATTGTAATTAAATGATTTTGTTCAAGTTGCGGATTCTAAAGGTTTGAAAATAGATGATATCGTTTAAAGTCGGATTCTAAAGTATTGTAAATAGATGACTTTGTTCAAGTTGCGGATGCTAAAGGTTTGAAAATAGATGATATCGTTTAAAGTATGATTCTAAAGCATTGTAAATAGATGACTTTGTTCGAGTTGCAGATTCTTAAGGTTTGAAAATAGATGATATCGTTTAAAGTCGGATTTTAAAGCATTGTAAATAGATGACTTAGTTCAAGTTGCGGATTCTTAAGGTTTGAAAATAGATGATATCGTTTAAAGTCGGATTCTAAAGCATTGTAAATAGATGACTTTGTTCAAGTTGCGGATTCTTAAGGTTTGAAAATAGATGATATCGTTTAAAGTCGGATTCTAAAGTATTGTAAATAGATGACTTTGTTCAAGTGTCGGATTCTTAAGGTTTGAAAATAGATTATATCGTTTAAAGTCGGATTCTAAAGCATTGTAAATAGATGACTTTGTTCAAGTTGCGGATTCTTAAGGTTTGAAAATAGATGATATCGTTTAATGTCGGATACTAAAGCATTGTAAATAGATGACTTTGTTCAAGTTGCCGATTCTTAAGGTTTGAAAATAGATGATATCGTTTAAAGTCGGATTCTAAAGCATTGTAAATTGATGACTTTGTTCAAGTTGCGGATTCTTAAGGTTTGAAAATAGATGATATCGTTTAAAGTCGGATTCTAAAGCATTGTAAATAGATGACTTTGTTCAAGTTGCGGATTTTTTAGGTTTGAACATAGATTATATCGCTTAAAGTGGGATTCCAAAGCATTGTAAATAGATGACTTTGTTCAAGTTGCGGATTCTTGATGTTTGTAAATAGATGACATAGTTTAAAGTCGGATTCTAAAGCATTGTAAATAGATGACTTTGTTAAAGTTGCGGATTCTTAAGGTTAGAAAATAAATGATATCGTTTTAAGTCGGATTCTAAAGCATTGTAAACAGATGATTTGGTTCAAGTTGCGGATTCTAAAGGTTTGAAAATAGATGATATCGTTTAAAGTTGGATTCTAAAGTATTGTAAATAGATGACTTTGTTCAAGTGTCGGATTCTTAAGGTTTGAAAATAGATGATATCGTTTAAAGTCGGATTCTAAAGCATTGTAAATAGATGACTTTGTTCAAGTTGCGGATTCTTAAGGTTTGAAAATAGATGATATCGTTTAATGTCGGATACTAAAGCATTGTAAATAGATGACTTTGTTCAAGTTGCCGATACTTAAGCTTTGAAAATAGATGATATTGTTTAAAGTACGATTCTAAAGCATTGTAAGTAGATGACTTTATTGCAGTTGCGGATTCTTAAGGCTTGAAAATAGATTATATTGTTTAAAGTCGCATTCTAAAGCATTGTAAATAGATGACTTTGTTCAAGTTGCGAATTCTTAAGGTTTGAAAATAGATGATATCGTTGTAAGTCGGATTCTAAAGCATTGTAAATAGATGATTTTGTTCAAGTTGCGGATTCTAAAGGTTTGAAAATAGATGATATCATTTAAAGTCGGATTCTAAAGTATTGTAAATAGATGACTTTGTTCAAGTTGCGTATTCTTAAGGTTTGAAAATAGATGATATCGTTTAAAGTCGGATTCTAAAGCATTGTAAATAGATGACTTTGTCCAGTTGCAGATTCTTAAGGTTTGAAAATAGATGATATCGTTTAAAGTCGGATTTTAAAGCATTGTAAGTGGATGACTTTGTTCAAGTTGCGGATTCTTAAGGTTTGAAAATAGATGATATCGTTTAAAGTCGGATTCTAAAGCATTGTAAATTGATGACTTTGTTCAAGTTGCGGATTCTTAAGGTTTGAAAATAGATGATATCGTTTAAAGTCGGATTCTAAAGTATTGTAAATAGATGACTTTGTTGAAGTGTCGGATTCTTAAGGTTTGAAAAAAGGTGATATCGTTTAAAGTCGGATTCTAAAGCATTGTAAATAGATGACTTTGTTCAAGTTGCTGATTCTTAAGGTTTGAAAAGAGATGATATCGTTTAATGTCAGATACTAAAGCATTGTAAATAGATGACTTTGTTCAAGTTGCCGATTCTTAAGCTTTGAAAATAGATGATATCGTTAAAAGTCGGATTCCAAAGCATTGTAAATAGATGACTTTGTTCAAGTTGCGGATTCTTAAGGTTTGAAAATAGATGATATCGTTTAAAGTCGGATTATAAAGCATTGTAAATAGATGACTTTGTTCAAGTTGCGGATTTTTTAGGTTTGAACATAGATTATATCGCTTAAAGTCGGATTCCAAAGCATTGTAAATAGATGACTTTGTTCAAGTTGCGGATTCTTGATGTTTGTAAATAGATGACATAGTTTAAAGTCGGATTCTAAAGCATTGTAAATAGATGACTTTGTTAAAGTTGCGGATTCTTAAGGCATGAAAATAGATGATATCATTTAAAGTCGCTTTCTAAAGCATTGTAAATAGATGACTTTGTTCAAGTTGCGGATTCTTAAGGTTTGAAAATAGATTATATCGTTTAAAGTCGGATTCTAAAGCATTGCAAATAGATGACTTTGTTCAAGTTGCGGATTCTAAAGGTTTGAAAATAGATGATATCGTTTAAAGTCGGATTCTAAAGTATTGTAAATAGATGACTTTGTTCACGTTGCGGATTCTTAAGGTTTGAAAATATATGATATCGTTTAAGATCGGATTCCAAACCATTGTAAATAGATGACTTTGTTAAGTTGCGGATTCTTAAGGTTTGAAAATAGATGATATCGTTTAAAGTCGGATTCTACAGCATTGTAAATAGATGACTTTGTTCAAGTGGCCGATTTTTTAGGTTTGAAAATAGATGATATCGTTAAAAGTTGGATTCTAAAGCATTGTACATAGATGACTTTGTTCAAGTTGCGGATTCTTAATGTTTGAAAATAGATGATATAGTTTAAAGTCGGATTCTAAAGCATTGTAAATAGATGACTTTGTTCAAGTTGCGGATTCTTAAGGTTTGAAAATAGATGATATTGTTTAATGTCGGATACTAAAGCATTGTAAATAGGTGACTTTGGTCAAGTTGCCGATTCTTAAGCTTTGAAAATAGATGATATCGTTTAAAGTCGGATTCCAAAGCATTGTAAATAGATGACGTTGTTCAAGTTGCGGAGTCTTAAGGTTTGAAAATAGATGATATCATTTAAAGTCGGATTATAAAGCTGTGTAAATAGATGACTTTGTTCAAGTTGCGGATTTTTTAGGTTTGAACATAGATTATATCGCTTAAAGTCGGATTCCAAAGCATTGTAAATAGATGACTTTGTTCAAGTTGCGGATTTTTTAGGTTTCAAAATAGATGATATCGTTTAATGTCGGATACTAAAGCATTGTAAATAGTTGACTTTGTTCAAGTTGCCGATTTTTAAGCTTTGAAAATAGATGATATCGTTTAAAGTCGGATTCCAAAGCATTGTAAATAGATTACTTTGTTCAAGTTGCTGATTCTGAAGGTTTTAAAATAGATGATATCGGTTAAAGTCGGATTCTAAAGCATTGTAAATAGATGACTTGTTCAAGTCGCCGATTCTCAAGCTTTGAACATAGATTATATCGTTTAAAGTCGGATTCTAAAGCACTGTAAATAGATGACTTTGTTCAAGTTGCCGATTCTTAAGGGGGGGGAAATAGATGATATCGTTTAAAGTTCGATTCTAAAGCATTGTAAATAGATGACTTTGTTCAAGTTGCCGATTCTTAAGCTTTGAAAATAGATGATATCGTTTAAAGTCGGATTCTAAAGCATTGTAAATAGATGACTTTGTTAAAGTGGCCGATTCTTTAGGTTTGAAAATAGATGATATCGTTTAAAGTGGGATTCTAAAGCATTGTAAATAGATGACTTTGTTCAAGTTGCGGATTCTTAAAGTTTGAAAATAGATGATATCGTTTAAAGTCGGATTCTAAAGCATTGTAACTAGATTACTTTGTTCAAGTGGCGGACTCTTAAGGTTTGAAAATAGATGACATTGTTTAAAGTACGATTCTAAAGCATTGTAAGTAGATGACTTTATTACAGTTGCGGATTCTTAAGCTTGAAAATAGGTGATATTGTTTCAAGTCGCATTCTAAAGCATTGTAAATAGATGACTTTGTTCAAGTTGCGAATTCTTAAGCTTTGAAAATAGATGATATCGTTTAAAGTCGGATTCTAAAGCATTGTAAATAGATAATTTTGTTCAAGTTGCGGATTCTAAAGGTTTGAAAATAGATGATATCGTTTAAAGTCGGATTCTAAAGCATTGTAAATAGATGACTTTGTTCAAGTTGCAGATTCTTAAGGTGTGAAAATAGATGATATCGTTTACAGTCGGATTCTAAAGCATTGTAAATAGATGTCTTTGTTCAAGTTGCGGATTCTTAAGGTTTGAAAATAGATGATATCGTTTAAAGTCGGATTCTAAAGCATTGTAAATTGATGACTTTGTTCAAGTTGCGGATTCTTAAGGTTTGAAAATAGATGATATCGTTTAAAGTCGGATTCTAAAGTATTGTAAATAGATGACTTTGTTCAAGTGTCGGATTCTCAAGGTTTGAAAAAAGGTGATATCGTTTAAAGTCGGATTCTAAAGCATTGTAAATAGATGACTTTGTTCAAGTTGCTTATTCTTAAGGTTTGAAAATAGATGATATCGTTTAATGTAGGATACTAAAGCATTGTAAATAGGTGACTTTGTTCAAGTTGCCGATTCTTAAGCTTTTAAAATAGATGATATCGTTTAAAGTCGGATTCCAAAGCATTGTAACTAGATGACTTTGTTCAAGTTGCGGATTCTCAAAGTTTGAAAATAGATGATATCATTTAAAGTCGGATTATAAAGCTGTGTAAATAGATTACTTTGTTCAAGTTGCGGATTCTTAAGGTTTGAAAATAGATGATATCGTTTAAAGTCGGATTCTAAAGCATTGTAAATAGATGACTTTGTTCAAGTTGCGGATTTTTTAGGTTTGAACATAGATTATATCGCTTAAAGTCGGATTCCAAAGCATTGTAAATAGATGACTTTGTTCAAGTTGCGGATTCTTGATGTTTGTAAATAGATGACATAGTTTAAAGTCGGATTTTAAAGCATTGTAAATAGATGACTTTGTTAAAGTTGCGGATTCTTAAGGTTTGAAAATAGATGATATCGTTTAAAGTCGGATTCTAAAGCATTGTAAATTGATGACTTTGTTCAAGTTGCGGATTCTTAAGTTTTGAAAATAGATGATATCGTTTAAAGTCGGATTCTAAAGTATTGTAAATAGATGACTTTGTTCAAGTGTCGGATTCTTAAGGTTTGAAAAAAGGTGATATCGTTTAAAGTCAGATTCTAAAGCATTGTAAATAGATGACTTTGTTCAAGTTGCTGATTCTTAAGGTTTGAAAATAGATGATATCGTTTAATGTCGGATACTAAAGCATTGTAAATAGGTGACTTTGTTCAAGTTGCCGATTCTTAAGCTTTGAAAATAGATGATATCGTTTAAAGTCGGATTCCAAAGCATTGTAAATAGATGACTTTGTTCAAGTTGCGGATTTTTTAGGTTTGAACATAGATTATATCGCTTAAAGTCGGATTCCAAAGCATTGTAAATAGATGACTTTGTTCAAGTTGCGGATTCTTGATGTTTGTAAATAGATGACATAGTTTAAAGTCGGATTTAAAGCATTGTAAATAGATGACTTTGTTAAAGTTGCGGATTCTTAAGGTTTGAAAATAGATGATATCGTTTAAAGTCGGATTCTAAAGCATTGTAAATTGATGACTTTGTTCAAGTTGCGGATTCTTAAGGTTTGAAAATAGATGATATCGTTTAAAGTCGGATTCTAAAGTATTGTAAATAGATGACTTTGTTCAAGTGTCAGATTCTTAAGGTTTGAAAAAAGGTGATATCGTTTAAAGTCGGATTCTAAAGCATTGTAAATAGATGACTTTGTTCAAGTTGCTGATTCTTAAGGTTTGAAAATAGATGATATCGTTTAATGTCGGATACTAAAGCATTGTAAGTAGGTGACTTTGCTCAAGTTGCCGATTCTTAAGCTTTGAAAATAGATGATATCGTTTAAAGTCGGATTCCAAAGCATTGTAAATAGATGACTTTGTTCAAGTTGCGGATTCTTAAGGTTTGAAAATAGATGATATCATTTAAAGTCGGATTATAAAGCTGTGTAAATAGATGACTTTGTTCAAGTTGCGGATTTTTTAGGTTTGAACATAGATTATATCGCTTAAAGTCGGATTCCAAAGCATTGTAAATAGATGACTTTGTTCAAGTTGCGGATTCTTAAGGCATGAAAATAGATGATATCGTTTAAAGTCGCTTTCTAAAGCATTGTAAATAGATGACTTTGTTCAAGTTGCGGATTCTTAAGGTTTGAAAATAGATTATATCGTTTAAAGTCGGATTCTAAAGCATTGTAAATAGATGACTTTGTTCAAGTTGCGGATTCTAAAGGTTTGAAAATAGATGATATCGTTTAAAGTCGGATTCTAAAGTATTGTAAATAGATGACTTTGTTCAAGTTGCGGATTCTTAAGGTTTGAAAATATATGATATCGTTTAAGATCGGATTCCAAACCATTGTAAATAGATGACTTTGTTAAGTTGCGGATTCTTAAGGTTTGAAAATAGATGATATCGTTTAAAGTCGGATTCTACAGCATTGTAAATAGATGACTTTGTTCAAGTGGCCGATTTTTTAGGTTTGAAAATAGATGATATCGTTAAAAGTTGGATTCTAAAGCATTGTAAATAGATGACTTTGTTCAAGTTGCGGATTCTTAATGTTTGAAAATAGATGATATAGTTTAAAGTCGGATTCTAAAGCATTGTAAATTGATGACTTTGTTCAAGTTGTGGATTTTTTAGGTTTGAACATAGATTATATCGCTTAAAGTCGGATTCCAAAGCATTGTAAATAGATGACTTTGTTCAAGTTGCGGATTCTTAAGGCATGAAAATAGATGATATTGTTTAAAGTCGCTTTCTAAAGCATTGTAAATAGATGACTTTGTTCAAGTTGCGGATTCTTAAGGTTTGAAAATAGATTATATCGTTTAAAGTCGGATTCTAAAGCATTGTAAATAGATGACTTTGTTCAAGTTGCGGATTCTAAAGGTTTGAAAATAGATGATATCGTTTAAAGTCGGATTCTACAGCATTGTAAATAGATGACTTTGTTCAAGTTGCGGATTCTTAAGGTTTGAAAATAGATGATATCGTTTAAAGTCGGATTCTAAAGCATTGTAAATAGATGAAATTGTTCAAGTTGCGGATTCTTAAGGTTTGAAAATAGATTATATCGTTTAAAGTCGTATTCTAAAGCATTGTAAATAGATGACTTTGTTCAAGTTGCGGATTCTTAAGGTTTGAAAATAGATGATATCATTTAAAGTCGGATTATAAAGCTGTGTAAATAGATGACTTTGTTTAAGTTGCGGATTTTTTAGGTTTGAAAAGAGATGATATCGCTTAAAGTCGGATTCCAAAGCATTGTAAATAGATGACTTTGTTCAAGTTGCGGATTCTTGATGTTTGAAAATAGATGATATCGTTTAAAGTCGGATTCCAAAGCATTGTAAATAGATGACTTTGTTCAAGTTGCGGATTCTTAAGGTTTGAAAATAGATGATATCGTTTTAAGTCGGATTCTGAAGCATTGTAAATAGATTACTTTGTTCAAGTGGCGGACTCTTAAGGTTTGAAAATAGATGATATTGTTTAAAGTACGATTCTAAAGCATTGTAAGTAGATGACTTTATTACAGTTGCGGATTCTTAAGGCATGAAAATAGATGATATTGTTTGAAGTCGCTTTCTAAAGCATTGTAAATAGATGACTTTGTTCAAGTGGCGGATTCTTAAGGTTTGAAAATAGATGATATCGTTTAAAGTCGGATTCTAAAGCATTGTAAATAGATGATTTTGTTCAAGTTGCGGATTCTAAAGGTTTGAAAATAAATGATATCGTTTAAAGTCGGATTCTAAAGTATTGTAAATAGATGACTTTGTTCAAGTTGCGGATTCTTAAGGTTTGAAAATAGATGATATCGTTTAAAGTCGGATTCTAAAGCATTGTAAATAGATGACTTTGTTTAAGTTGCAGATTCTTAAGGTTTGAAAATAGATGATATCGTTTAAAGTCGGATTATAAAGCATTGTAAATAGATGACTTTGTTCAAGTTGCGGATTCTTAAGGTTTGAAAATAGATGATATCGTTTAAAGTCGGATTCTAAAGCATTGTAAATTGATTACTTTGTTCAAGTTGCGGATTCTTAATGTTTGAAAATAGATGATATAGTTTAAAGTCGGATTCTAAGGCATTGTAAATAGATGACTTTGTTCAAGTTGCGGAGTCTAAAGGTTTGAAAATAGATGATATCATTTAAAGTCGGATTATAAAGCTGTGTAAATAGATGACTTTGTTCAAGTTGCGGATTTTTTAGGTTTGAACATAGATTATATCGCTTGAAGTCGGATTCCAAAGCATTGTAAATAGATGACTTTGTTCAAGTTGCGGATTTTTTAGGTTTGAAAATAGATTATATCGTTTAATGTCAGATACTAAAGCATTGTAAATAGTTGACTTTGTTCAAGTTGCCGATTCTTAAGCTTGGAAAATAGATGATATTGTTTAAAGTCGCTTTCTAAAGCATTGTAAATAGATGACTTTGTTCAAGTTGCGGATTCTTAAGGTTTGAAAATAGATTATATCGTTTAAAGTCGGATTCTAAAGCATTGTAAATAGATGACTTTGTTCAAGTTGCGGATTCTAAAGGTTTGAAAATAGATGATATCGTTTAAAGTCGGATTCTAAAGTATTATAAATAGATGACTTTGTTCAAGTTGCGGATTCTTAAGGTTTGAAAATATATGATATCGTTTAAGATCGGATTCCAAACCATTGTAAATAGATGACTTTGGTAAGTTGCGGATTCTTAAGGTTTGAAAATAGATGATCTCGTTTAAAGTCGGATTCTACAGCATTGTAAATAGATGACTTTGTTCAAGTGGCCGATTTTTTAGGTTTGAAAATAGATGATATCGTTAAAAGTTTTATTCTAAAGCATTGTAAATAGATGACTTTGTTCAAATTGCGGATTCTTAATGTTTGAAAATAGATGATATAGTTTAAAGTACGATTCTAAAGCATTGTAAATAGATGACTTTGTTCAAGTGTCGGATTCTTAAGGTTTGAAAATAGATGATATCGTTTAAATTCGGATTCTAAAGCATTGTAAATAGATGACTTTGTTCAAGTTGCGGATTCTTAAGGTTTGAAAATAGATGATATCGTTTAATGTCGGATACTAAAGCATTGTAAATAGGTGACTTTGTTCAAGTTGCCGATTCTTAAGCTTTGAAAATAGATGATATCGTTTAAAGTCAGATTCCAAAGCATTGTAAATAGATGACTTTGTTCAAGTTGCGGAGTCTTAAGGTTTGAAAATAGATGATATCATTTAAAGTCGGATTATAAAGCTGTGTAAATAGATGACTTTGTTCAAGTTGCGGATTTTTTAGGTTTGAACATAGATTATATCGCTTGAAGTCGGATTCCAAAGCATTGTAAATAGATGACTTTGTTCAAGTTGCGGATTTTTTAGGTTTGAAAATAGATTATATCGTTTAATGTCGGATACTAAAGCATTGTAAATAGTTGACTTTGTTCAAGTTGCCGATTCTTAAGCTTTGAAAATAGATGATATCGTTTAAAGTCGGATTCCAAAGCATTGTAAATAGATTACTTTGTTCAAGTTGCCGATTCTGAAGGTTTTAACATAGATGATATCGGTTAAAGTCGGATTCTAAAGCATTGTAAATAGATGACTTGTTCAAGTCGCCGATTCTCAAGCTTTGAAAATAGATTATATCGTTTAAAGTCGGATTCTAAAGCACTGTAAATAGATGACTTTGTTCAAGTTGCCGATTCTTAAGGGGGGGGGGGAAATAGATGATATCGTTTAAAGTTCGATTCTAAAGCATTGTAAATAGATTACTTTGTTCAAGTTGCCGATTCTTAAGGATTAAAAATAGATGATATCGGTTAAAGTCGGATTCTAAAGCATTGTAAATAAATGACTTTGTTCAAGTTGCGGACTCTGATAGTTTGAAAATAGATGATATCGTTTAAAGTCGGATTCTAAAGCATTGTAAATAGATGACTTTGTTCAAGTTGCGGATTCTTAAGGTTTGAAAATAGATGATATTGTTAAAAGTCGCATTCTAAAGCATTGTAAATAGATGACATTGTTCAAGTTGCGGATTCTTAAGGTTTGAAAATAGATGATATCGTTTAAAGTCGGATTCTAAAGCATTGTAAATAGATGACTTTGTTCAAGTTGCGGATTCTTAAGGTTTGAAAATAGATGATATCGTTTAAAGTCGGATTCTAAAGCATTGTAAATAGATGACTTTGTTCAAGTTGCGGATTCTTAAGGTTTGAAAATAGATGATATCGTATAATGTCGGATACTAAAGCATTGTAAATAGGTGACTTTGTTCAAGTTGCCGATTCTTAAGCTTTGAAAATAGATGATATCGTTTAAAGTCAGATTCCAAAGCATTGTAAATAGATGACTTTGTTCAAGTTGCGGAGTCTTAAGGTTTGAAAATAGATGATATTGTTTAAAGTCGCATTCTAAAGCATTGTAAATAGATGACTTTGTTCAAGTTGCGGATTCTTAAGGTTTGAAAATAGATGATATCGTTTAAAGTCGGATTCTAAAGCATTGTAAATAGATGACTTTGTTCAAGTTGCGGATTCTTAAGGTTTGAAAATAGATGATATCGTTTAAAGTCGGATTCTAAAGCATTGTAAATAGATGAAATTGTTCAAGTTGCGGATTCTTAAGGTTTGAAAATAGATTATATCGTTTAAAGTCGGATTCTAAAGCATTGTAAATAGATGACTTTGTTCAAGTTGCGGATTCTTAAGGTTTGAAAATAGATGATATCGTTTAAAATCGGATTCTAAAGCATTGTAAATAGATGACTTTGTTAGAGTTGCGGATTCTTAAGGTTTGAAAATAGATGATATCGTTTAAAGTCGTATTCTAAAGCATTGTAAATAGATGACTTTGTTCAAGTTGCGGATTCTTAAGGTTTGAAAATAGATGATATCATTTAAAGTCGGATTATAAAGCTGTGTAAATAGATGACTTTGTTTAAGTAGCGGATTTTTTAGGTTTGAACATAGATGATATCGCTTAAAGTCGGATTCCAAAGCATTGTAAATAGATGACTTTGTTCAAGTTGCGGATTCTTGATGTTTGAAAATAGATGATATCGTTTAAAGTCGGATTCCAAAGCATTGTAAATAGATGACTTTGTTCAAGTTGCGGATTCTTAAGGTTTGAAAATAGATGATATCGTTTTAAGTCGGATTCTGAAGCATTGTAAATAGATTACTTTGTTCAAGTGGCGGACTCTTAAGGTTTGAAAATAGATGATATTGTTTAAAGTACGATTCTAAAGCATTGTAAGTAGATGACTTTATTACAGTTGCGGATTCTTAAAGCATGAAAATAGATGATATTGTTTAAAGTCGCTTTCTAAAGCATTGTAAATAGATGACTTTGTTCAAGTTGCGGATTCTTAAGGTTTGAAAATAGATGATATCGTTTAAAGTCGGATTCTAAAGCATTGTAAATAGATGGTTTTGTTCAAGTAGCGGATTCTAAAGGTTTGAAAATAGATGATATCGTTTAAAGTCGGATTCTAAAGTATTGTAAATAGATGACTTTGTTCAAGTTGCGGATTCTTAAGGTTTGAAAATAGATGATATCGTTTAAAGTCGGATTCTAAAGCATTGTAAATAGATGACTTTGTTTAAGTTGCAGATTCTTAAGGTTTGAAAATAGATGATATCGTTTGAAGTCGGATTATAAAGCATTGTAAATAGATGACTTTGTTCAAGTTGCGGATTCTTAAGGTTTGAAAATAGATGATGTCGTTTAAAGTCGGATTCTAAAGCATTGTAAATTGATGACTTTGTTCAAGTTGCGGATTCTTAATGTTTGAAAATAGATGATATAGTTTAAAGTCGGATTCTAAAGCATTGTAAATAGATGACTTTGTTCAAGTGTCGGATTCTTAAGGTTTGAAAATAGATGATATCGTTTAAAGTCGGATTCTAAAGCATTGTAAATAGATGACTTTGTTCAAGTTGCGGATTCTTAAGGTTTGAAAATAGATGATATCGTTTAATGTCGGATACTAAAGCATTGTAAATAGGTGACTTTGTTCAAGTTGCCGATTCTTAAGCTTTGAAAATAGATGATATCGTTTGAAGTCAGATTCCAAAGCATTGTAAATAGATGACTTTGTTCAAGTTGCGGAGTCTAAAGGTTTGAAAATAGATGACATCATTTAAAGTCGGATTATAAAGCTGTGTAAATAGATGACTTTGTTAGAGTTGCGGATTTTTTTGGTTTGAACATAGATTATATCGCTTGAAGTCGGATTCCAAAGCATTGTAAATAGATGACTTTGTTCAAGTTGCGGATTTTTTAGGTTTGAAAATAGATTATATCGTTTAATGTCAGATACTAAAGCATTGTAAATAGTTGACTTTGTTCAAGTTGCCGATTCTTAAGCTTTGAAAATAGATGATATCGTTTAAAGTCGGATTCCAAAGCATTGTAAATAGATTCCTTTGTTCAAGTTGCCGATTCTGAAGGTTTTAACATAGATGATATCGGTTAAAGTCGGATTCTAAAGCATTGTAAATAGATGACTTGTTCAAGTCGCCGATTCTCAAGCTTTGAAAATAGATTATATCGTTTAAAGTCGGATTCTAAAGCACTGTAAATAGATGACTTTGTTCAAGTTGCCGATTCTTAAGGGGGGGGGGAAATAGATGATATCGTTTAAAGTTCGATTCTAAAGCATTGTAAATAGATTACTTTGTTCAAGTTGCCGATTCTTAAGGATTAAAAATAGATGATATCGGTTAAAGTCGGATTCTAAAGCATTGTAAATAAATGACTTTGTTCAAGTTGCGGACTCTGATAGTTTGAAAATAGATGATATCGTTTAAAGTCGGATTCTAAAGCATTGTAAATAGATGACTTTGTTCAAGTTGCGGATTCTTAAGGTTTGAAAATAGATGATATTGTTTAAAGTCGCATTCTAAAGCATTGTAAATAGATGACTTTGTTCAAGTTGCGGATTCTTAAGGTTTGAAAATAGATGATATCGTTTAAAGTCGGATTCTAAAGCATTGTAGATAGATGACTTTGTTCAAGTTGCGGATTCTTAAGGTTTGAAAATAGATGATATCGTTTAAAGTCGGATTCTAAAGCATTGTAAATAGATGACTTTGTTCAAGTTGCGGATTCTTAAGGTTTGAAAATAGATGATATCATTTAAAGTCGGATTATAAAGCTGTGTAAATAGATGACTTTGTTTAAGTTGCGGATTTTTTAGGTTTGAACATAGATGATATCGCTTAAAGTCGGATTCCAAAGCATTGTAAATAGATGACTTTGTTCAAGTTGCGGATTCTTGATGTTTGAAAATAGATGATATCGTTTAAAGTCGGATTCTAAAGCATTGTAAATAGATGACTTTGTTCAAGTTGCGGATTCTTAAGGTTTGAAAATAGATGATATCGTTTAAAGTCGGATTCTAAAGCATTGTAAATAGATGACTTTGTTTAAGTTGCAGATTCTTAAGGTTTGAAAATAGATGATATCGTTTGAAGTCGGATTATAAAGCATTGTAAATAGATGACTTTGTTCAAGTTGCGGATTCTTAAGGTTTGAAAATAGATGATGTCGTTTAAAGTCGGATTCTAAAGCATTGTAAATTGATGACTTTGTTCAAGTTGCGGATTCTTAATGGTTGAAAATAGATGATATAGTTTAAAGTCGGATTCTAAAGCATTGTAAATAGATGACTTTGTTCAAGTGTCGGATTCTTAAGGTTTGAAAATAGATGATATCGTTTAAAGTCGGATTCTAAAGCATTGTAAATAGATGACTTTGTTCAAGTTGCGGATTCTTAAGGTTTGAAAATAGATGATATCGTTTAATGTCGGATACTAAAGCATTGTAAATAGGTGACTTTGTTCAAGTTGCCGATTCTTAAGCTTTGAAAATAGATGATATCGTTTAAAGTCAGATTCCAAAGCATTGTAAATAGATGACTTTGTTCAAGTTGCGGAGTCTAAAGGTTTGAAAATAGATGATATCATTTAAAGTCGGATTATAAAGCTGTGTAAATAGATGACTTTGTTAGAGTTGCGGATTTTTTAGGTTTGAACATAGATTATATCGCTTGAAGTCGGATTCCAAAGCATTGTAAATAGATGACTTTGTTCAAGTTGCGGATTTTTTAGGTTTGAAAATAGATTATATCGTTTAATGTCAGATACTAAAGCATTGTAAATAGTTGACTTTGTTCAAGTTGCCGATTCTTAAGCTTTGAAAATAGATGATATCGTTTAAAGTCGGATTCCAAAGCATTGTAAATAGATTCCTTTGTTCAAGTTGCCGATTCTGAAGGTTTTAACATAGATGATATCGGTTAAAGTCGGATTCTAAAGCATTGTAAATAGATGACTTGTTCAAGTCGCCGATTCTCAAGCTTTGAAAATAGATTATATCGTTTAAAGTCGGATTCTAAAGCACTGTAAATAGATGACTTTGTTCAAGTTGCCGATTCTTAAGGGGGGGGGAAATAGATGATATCGTTTAAAGTTCGATTCTAAAGCATTGTAAATAGATTACTTTGTTCAAGTTGCCGATTCTTAAGGATTAAAAATAGATGATATCGGTTAAAGTCGGATTCTAAAGCATTGTAAATAAATGACTTTGTTCAAGTTGCGGACTCTGATAGTTTGAAAATAGATGATATCGTTTAAAGTCGGATTCTAAAGCATTGTAAATAGATGACTTTGTTCAAGTTGCGGATTCTTAAGGTTTGAAAATAGATGATATTGTTTAAAGTCGCATTCTAAAGCATTGTAAATAGATGACTTTGTTCAAGTTGCGGATTCTTAAGGTTTGAAAATAGATGATATCGTTTAAAGTCGGATTCTAAAGCATTGTAAATAGATGACTTTGTTCAAGTTGCGGATTCTTAAGGTTTGAAAATAGATGATATCGTTTAAAGTCGGATTCTAAAGCATTGTAAATAGATGACTTTGTTCAAGTTGCGGATTCTTAAGGTTTGAAAATAGATGATATCATTTAAAGTCGGATTATAAAGCTGTGTAAATAGATGACTTTGTTCAAGTTGCGGATTTTTTAGGTTTGAACATAGATGATATTGTTTAAAGTACGATTCTAAAGCATTGTAAGTAGATGACTTTATTACAGTTGCGGATTCTTAAGGCATGAAAATAGATGATATTGTTTAAAGTCGCTTTCTAAAGCATTGTAAATAGATGACTTTGTTCAAGTTGCGGATTCTAAAGGTTTGAAAATAGATGATATCGTTTAAAGTCGGATTCTAAAGTATTGTAAATAGATGACTTTGTTCAGATTGCGGATTCTTAAGGTTTGAAAATAGATGATATCGTTTAAAGTCGGATTCTAAAGCATTGTAAATTGATGACCTTGTTCAAGTTGCGGATTCTTAAGGTTTGAAAATAGATGATATCGTTTAAAGTCGGATTCTAAAGTATTGTAAATAGATGACTTTGTTCAAGTGTCGGATTCTTAAGGTTTGAAAAAAGGTGATATCGTTGAAAGTCGGATTCTAAAGCATTGTAAATAGATTACTTTGTTCAAGTTGCTGATTCTTAAGCTTTGAAAATCGATGATATCGTTTAAAGTCGGATTCCAAAGCATTGTAAATAGATGACTTTGTTCAAGTTGCGGATGTTTAACGTTTGAAAATAGATGATATCATTTAAAGTCGGATTATAAAGCTGTGTAAATAGATGACTTTGTTCAAGTTGCGGATTTTTTAGGTTTGAACATAGATTATATCGCTTAATATCGGATTCCAAAGCATTGTAAATAGATGACTTTGTTCAAGTTGCGGATTCTTGAGGTTTGAAAATAGATGATATTGTTTAAAGTACGATTCTAAAGCATTGTAAGTAGATGACTTTATTACAGTTGCGGATTCTTTAGGCATGAAAATAGATGATATTGTTTAAAGTCGCTTTCTAAAGCATTGTAAATAGATGACTTTGTTCAAGTTGCGGATTCTTAAGGTTTGAAAATAGATGATATCGTTTAAAGTCGGATTCTAAAGCATTGTAAATAGATGACTTTGTTCAAGTTGCGGATTCTAAAGGTTTGAAAATAGATTATATCGTTTAAAGTCAGATTCTAAAGTATTGTAAATAGATGACTTTGTTCAAGTTGCGGATTCTTAAGGTTTGAAAATAGATGATATCGTTTAAAGTCGGATTCTAAAGCATTGTAAATAGATGACTTTGTTCAAGTTGCAGATTCTTAAGGTTTGAAAATAGATGATATCGTTTAAAGTCGGATTTTAAAGCATTGTAAATAGATGACTTAGTTCAAGTTGCGGATTCTTAAGGTTTGAAAATAGATGATATCGTTAAAAGTCGGATTCTAAAGCATTGTAAATAGATAACTTTGTTCAAGTTGCGGATTCTTAAAGTTTGAAAATAGATGATATTGTTTAAAGTACGATTCTAAAGCATTGTAAGTAGATGACTTTATTACAGTTGCGGATACTTAAGCTTGAAAATAGATGATATCGTTTAAAGTCGGATTCTAAAGCATTGTAAATAGATTACTTTGTTCAAGTTGCTGATTCTTAAGGTTTGAAAATAGATGATATCGTTTAATGTCAGATTCTAAAGCATTGTAA
The DNA here is from genome assembly GCA_963556195.1 of Sepiola atlantica. Lineage (NCBI taxonomy): Eukaryota > Metazoa > Mollusca > Cephalopoda > Sepiida > Sepiolidae > Sepiola > Sepiola atlantica. The sequence goes on from CAUVYP010000015.1 coordinate 216,424, forward strand.
ATAGATGACTTTGTTCAAGTTGCCGATTCTTAAGCTTTAGAAATCGATGATATCGTTTAAAGTCGGATTCTAAAGCATTGTAAATAGATGACTTTGTTCAAGTTGCGGATTCTTAAGGTTTGAAAATAGATGATATCGTTTAAAGTCGGATTCTAAAGTATTGTAAATAGATGACTTTGTTCAAGTGTCGGATTCTTAAGGTTTGAAAATAGATGATATCGTTTAAAGTCGGATTCTAAAGTATTGTAAATAGATGACTTTGTTCAAGTGTCGGATTCTTAAGGTTTGAAAATAGATGATATCGTTTAAAGTCGGATTCTAAAGCATTGTAAATAGATGACTTTGTTCAAGTTGCGGATTCTTAAGGTTTGAAAATAGATGATATCGTTTAAAGTCGGATTCTAAAGTATTGTAAATAGATGACTTTGTTCAAGTGTCGGATTCTTAAGGTTTGAAAATAGATGATATCATTTAAAGTCGGATTATAAAGCTGTGTAAATAGATGACTTTGTTCAAGTTGCGGATTTTTTAGGTTTGAACATAGATTATATCGCTTGAAGTCGGATTCCAAAGCATTGTAAATAGATGACTTTGTTCAAGTTGCGGATTTTTTAGGTTTGAAAATAGATGATATCGTTTAATGTCGGATACTAAAGCATTGTAAATAGATGACTTTGTTCAAGTTGCCGATTCTTAAGCTTTGAAAATAGATGATATCATTTAAAGTCGGATTATAAAGCTGTGTAAATAGATTACTTTGTTCAAGTTGCGGATTTTTTAGGTTTGAACATAGATTATATCGCTTAAAGTCGGATTCCAAAGAATTGTAAATAGATGACTTTGTTCAAGTTGCGGATTCTTAAGGTTTTAAAATAGATGATATCGTTTAAAGTCGGATTCTGAAGCATTGTAAATAGATTACTTTGTTAAAGTGGCGGACTCTTAAGGTTTGAAAATAGATGATATTGTTTGAAGTACGATTCTAAAGCATTGTAAGTCGATGACTTTATTACAGTTGCGGATTCTTAAGGCATGAAAATAGATGATATTGTTTAAAGTCGCTTTCTAAAGCATTGTAAATAGATGACTTTGTTCAAGTTGCGGATTCTTAAGGTTTGAAAATAGATGATATCGTTTAAAGTCGGATTCCAAAGCATTGTAAATAGATGACTTTGTTCAAGTTGCCGATTCTGAAGGTTTTAAAATAGATGATATCGGTTAAAGTCGGATTCTAAAGCATTGTAAATAGATGACTTGTTCAAGTCGCCGATTCTCAAGCTTTGAAAATAGATTATATCGTTTAAATCGGATTCTAAAGCACTGTAAATAGATGACTTTGTTCAAGTTGCCGATTCTTAAGGGCGGGGAAAATAGATGATATCGTTTAAAGTTCGATTCTAAAGCATTGTAAATAGATGACTTTGTTCAAGTTGCCGATTCTTAAGCTTTGAAAATAGATGATATCGGTTAAAGTCGGATTCTAAAGCATTGTAAATAAATGACTTTATTCAAGTTGCGGACTCTGATAGTTTGAAAATAGATGATATCGTTTAAAGTCGTATTCTAAAGCATTGTAAATAGATGACTTTGTTCAAGTTGCCGATTCTTAAGGTTTGAAAATAGATGATATTGTTTAAAGTCGCATTCTAAAGCATTGTAAATAGATGACTTTGTTCAAGTTGCGGATTCTTAAGGTTTGAAAATAGATGATATCGTTTAAAGTCGGATTCTAAAGCATTGTAAATAGATGACTTTGTTCAAGTTGCGGATTCTAAAGGTTTGAAAATTAATGATATCGTTTAAAGTCGGATTCTAAAGTATTGTAAATAGATGACTTTGTTCAAGTTGCGGATTCTAAAGGTTTGAAAATAGATGATATCGTTTAAAGTCGGATTCTAAAGCATTGTAAATAGATGACTTTGTTCAAGTTGCGGATTCTTAAGGTTTGAAAATAGATGATATCGTTAAAAGTCGGATTCTAAAGCATTGTAAATAGATGACTTTGTTCAAGTTGCGGATTCTTAAGGTTTGAAAATCGATGATATCGTTTAAAATCGGATTCTAAAGCATTGTAAATAGATGACTTTGTTCAAGTTGCGGATTCTTAAGTTTTTAAAATAGATGATATCGTTTAAAGTCGGATTCTAAAGCATTGTAAATAGATGACTTTGTTACAGTTGCGAGTTCTTAAGGTTTGAAAATAGATGATATCGTTTAAAGTCGGATTCTAAAGTATTGTAAATAGATGACTTTGTTCAAGTGTCGGAATATTAAGGTTTGAAAATTAATGATATCGTTTAAAGTCGGATTCTAAAGCATTGTAAATAGATGACTTTGTTCAAGTTGCGGATTCTTAAGGTTTGAAAATTGATGATATCGTTTAAAGTCGGATTCTAAAGCATTGTAAATAGATGACTGTGTTCAAGTTGCGGATTCTTAAGGTTTGCAAATAGATGATATCGTTTAAGATCGGATTCCAAACCATTGTAAATAGATGACTTTGTTAAGTTGCAGATTCTTAAGGTTTGAAAATAGATGATATAGTTTAAAGTGGGATGCTACAGCATTGTAAATAAATTACTTTGTTCAAGTGGCCGATTCTTTAGGTTTGAAAATATATGATATCGTTTAAAGTCGGATTCTAAAGCATTGTAAATAGATGACTTTGTTCAAGTTGCGAGTTCTTAAGGTTTTAAAATAGATGATATCGTTTAAAGTCGGATTCTAAAGCATTGTACATAGATTACTTTGTTCAAGTTGCGGACTCTTAAGGTTTGAAATAGATGATATTGTTTAAAGTACGATTCTAAAGCATTGTAAGTAGATGACTTTATTACAGTTGCGGATTCTTAAGCTTGAAAATAGATTATATCGTTTAAAGTCGGATTCTAAAGCACTGTAAATAGATGACTTTGTTCAAGTTGCCGATTCTTAAGGGCGGGGAAAATAGATGATATCGTTTAAAGTTCGATTCTAAAGCATTGTAAATAGATGACTTTGTTCAAGTTGCCGATTCTTAAGCTTTGAAAATAGATGATATCGGTTAAAGTCGGATTCTAAAGCATTGTAAATAAATGACTTTATTCAAGTTGCGGACTCTGATAGTTTGAAAATAGATGATATCGTTTAAAGTCGTATTCTAAAGCATTGTAAATAGATGACTTTGTTCAAGTTGCCGATTCTTAAGGTTTGAAAATAGATGATATTGTTTAAAGTCGCATTCTAAAGCATTGTAAATAGATGACTTTGTTCAAGTTGCGGATTCTTAAGGTTTGAAAATAGATGATATCGTTTAAAGTCGGATTCTAAAGCATTGTAAATAGATGACTTTGTTCAAGTTGCGGATTCTTAAGGTTTGAAAATAGATGATATCGTTTAAAGTCGGATTCTAAAGTATTGTAAATAGATGACTTTGTTCAAGTTGCGGATTCTAAAGGTTTGAAAATAGATGATATCGTTTAAAGTCGGATTCTAAAGCATTGTAAATAGATGACTTTGTTCAAGTTGCGGATTCTTAAGGTTTGAAAATAGATCATATCGTTTAAAGTCGGATTCTAAAGCATTGTAAATAGATGACTTTGTTCAAGTTGCGGATTCTTAAGGTTTGAAAATAGATGATATCGTTTAAAATCGGATTCTAAAGCATTGTAAATAGATGACTTTGTTCAAGTTGCGGATTCTTAAGGTTTGAAAATAGATGATATCGTTTAAAGTCGGATTCTAAAGCATTGTAAATAGATGACTTTGTTACAGTTGCGAGTTCTTAAGGTTTGGAAATAGATGATATCGTTTAAAGTCGGATTCTAAAGTATTGTAAATAGATGACTTTGTTCAAGTGTCGGAATATTAAGGTTTGAAAATTAATGATATCGTTTAAAGTCGGATTCTAAAGCATTGTAAATAGATTACTTTGTTCAAGTTGCGGATTCTTAAGGTTTGAAAATTGATGATATCGTTTAAAGTCGGATTCTAAAGCATTGTAAATAGATTACTGTGTTCAAGTTGCGGATTCTTAAGGTTTGCAAATAGATGATATCGTTTAAGATCGGATTCCAAACCATTGTAAATAGATGACTTTGTTAAGTTGCAGATTCTTAAGGTTTGAAAATAGATGATATAGTTTAAAGTGGGATGCTACAGCATTGTAAATAAATTACTTTGTTCAAGTGGCCGATTCTTTAGGTTTGAAAATATATGATATCGTTTAAAGTCGGTTTCTAAAGCATTGTAAATAGATGACTTTGTTCAAGTTGCGGATTCTTAAGGTTTTAAAATAGATGATATCGTTTAAAGTCGGATTCTAAAGCATTGTAAATAGATGACTTTGTTACAGTTGCGAGTTCTTAAGGTTTGAAAATAGATGATATCGTTTAAAGTCGGATTCTAAAGTATTGTAAATAGATGACTTTGTTCAAGTGTCGGAATATTAAGGTTTGAAAATTAATGATATCGTTTAAAGTCGGATTCTAAAGCATTGTAAATAGATGACTTTGTTCAAGTTGCGGATTCTTAAGGTTTGAAAATTGATGATATCGTTTAAAGTCGGATTCTAAAGCATTGTAAATAGATGACTGTGTTCAAGTTGCGGATTCTTAAGGTTTGCAAATAGATGATATCGTTTAAGATCGGATTCCAAACCATTGTAAATAGATGACTTTGTTAAGTTGCAGATTCTTAAGGTTTGAAAATAGATGATATAGTTTAAAGTGGGATGCTACAGCATTGTAAATAAATTACTTTGTTCAAGTGGCCGATTCTTTAGGTTTGAAAATATATGATATCGTTTAAAGTCGGATTCTAAAGCATTGTAAATAGATGACTTTGTTCAAGTTGCGAGTTCTTAAGGTTTTAAAATAGATGATATCGTTTAAAGTCGGATTCTAAAGCATTGTACATAGATTACTTTGTTCAAGTTGCGGACTCTTAAGGTTTGAAATAGATGATATTGTTTAAAGTACGATTCTAAAGCATTGTAAGTAGATGACTTTATTACAGTTGCGGATTCTTAAGCTTGAAAATAGATTATATCGTTTAAAGTCGGATTCTAAAGCACTGTAAATAGATGACTTTGTTCAAGTTGCCGATTCTTAAGGGCGGGGAAAATAGATGATATCGTTTAAAGTTCGATTCTAAAGCATTGTAAATAGATGACTTTGTTCAAGTTGCCGATTCTTAAGCTTTGAAAATAGATGATATCGGTTAAAGTCGGATTCTAAAGCATTGTAAATAAATGACTTTATTCAAGTTGCGGACTCTGATAGTTTGAAAATAGATGATATCGTTTAAAGTCGTATTCTAAAGCATTGTAAATAGATGACTTTGTTCAAGTTGCCGATTCTTAAGGTTTGAAAATAGATGATATTGTTTAAAGTCGCATTCTAAAGCATTGTAAATAGATGACTTTGTTCAAGTTGCGGATTCTTAAGGTTTGAAAATAGATGATATCGTTTAAAGTCGGATTCTAAAGCATTGTAAATAGATGACTTTGTTCAAGTTGCGGATTCTTAAGGTTTGAAAATAGATGATATCGTTTAAAGTCGGATTCTAAAGTATTGTAAATAGATGACTTTGTTCAAGTTGCGGATTCTAAAGGTTTGAAAATAGATGATATCGTTTAAAGTCGGATTCTAAAGCATTGTAAATAGATGACTTTGTTCAAGTTGCGGATTCTTAAGGTTTGAAAATAGATCATATCGTTTAAAGTCGGATTCTAAAGCATTGTAAATAGATGACTTTGTTCAAGTTGCGGATTCTTAAGGTTTGAAAATAGATGATATCGTTTAAAATCGGATTCTAAAGCATTGTAAATAGATGACTTTGTTCAAGTTGCGGATTCTTAAGGTTTGAAAATAGATGATATCGTTTAAAGTCGGATTCTAAAGCATTGTAAATAGATGACTTTGTTACAGTTGCGAGTTCTTAAGGTTTGGAAATAGATGATATCGTTTAAAGTCGGATTCTAAAGTATTGTAAATAGATGACTTTGTTCAAGTGTCGGAATATTAAGGTTTGAAAATTAATGATATCGTTTAAAGTCGGATTCTAAAGCATTGTAAATAGATTACTTTGTTCAAGTTGCGGATTCTTAAGGTTTGAAAATTGATGATATCGTTTAAAGTCGGATTCTAAAGCATTGTAAATAGATTACTGTGTTCAAGTTGCGGATTCTTAAGGTTTGCAAATAGATGATATCGTTTAAGATCGGATTCCAAACCATTGTAAATAGATGACTTTGTTAAGTTGCAGATTCTTAAGGTTTGAAAATAGATGATATAGTTTAAAGTGGGATGCTACAGCATTGTAAATAAATTACTTTGTTCAAGTGGCCGATTCTTTAGGTTTGAAAATATATGATATCGTTTAAAGTCGGTTTCTAAAGCATTGTAAATAGATGACTTTGTTCAAGTTGCGGATTCTTAAGGTTTTAAAATAGATGATATCGTTTAAAGTCGGATTCTTAAGCATTGTAAATAGATGACTTTGTTCAAGTTGCGGATTCTTAAGGTTTGAAAATAGATGATATCGTTTAAAGTCAGATTCTAAAGTATTGAAAATAGAAGACTTTGTTCAAGTGTCGGATTCTCAAGGTTTGAAAAAAGGTGATATCGTTTAAAGTCGGATTCTAAAGCATTGTAAATAGATGACTTTGTTCAAGGTGCTGATTCTTAAGGTTTGAAAATAGATGATATCGTTTAATGTCGGATACTGAAGCATTGTAAATAGGTGACTTTGTTCAAGTTGCCGATTCTTAAGCTTTGAAAATAGATGATATTGTTTAAAGTCGGATTCCAAAGCGTTGTAAATTGATGACTTTGTTAAAGTTGCGGATTCTTAAGGTTTGAAAATAGATGATATCATTTAAAGTCGGATTAATAAGCTGTGTAAATAGAAGACTTTGTTCAAGTTTCGGATTTTTTAGGTTTGAACATAGATTATATCGCTTAAAGTCGGATTCCAAAGCATTGTAAATAGATGACTTTGTTAAATTTGCTGATTCTTGATGTTTGAAAATAGATGACATAGTTTAAAGTCGGATTCTAAAGCATTGTAAATAGATGACTTTGTTCAAGTTGCGGATTCTTAAGGTTTGAAAATAGATGATATCGTTTAAAGTCGGATTCTAAAGTATTGTAAATAGATGACTTTGTTCAAGTTGCGGATTCTAAAGGTTTGAAAATAGATGATATCGTTTAAAGTGGGATTCTAAAGCATTGTAAATAGATGACTTTGTTCAAGTTGCAGATTCTTAAGGTTTGAAAATAGATGATATCGTTTAAAGTCGGATTTTAAAGCATTGTAAATAGATGACTTAGTTCAAGTTGCGGATTCTTAAGGTTTGAAAATAGATGATATCGTTTAAAGTCGGATTCTAAAGCATTGTAAATAGATGACTTTGTTCAAGTTGCGGATTCTTAAGGTTTGAAAATAGATGATATCGTTTAAAGTCGGATTCTAAAGTATTGTAAGTAGATGACTTTGTTCTGTTGCGGATACTTAAGGTTTGAAAATAGATGATATCGTTTAAAGTCGGGTTCTAAAGCATTGTAAATAGATGACTTTGTTCAAGTTGCGGATTCTTAAGGTTTGAAAATAGATGATATCGTTTAATGTCGGATACTAAAGCATTGTAAATAGGTGACTTTGTTCAAGTTGCCGATTCTTAAGCTTTGAAAATAGATGATATCGTTTAAAGTCAGATTCCAAAGCATTGTAAATAGATGACTTTGTTCAAGTTGCGGATTCTTAAGGTTTGAAAATAGATGATATCATTTAAAGTCGGATTATAAAGCTGTGTAAATAGATGACTTTGTTCACGTTGCGGATTTTTTTGGTTTGAACATAGATTATATCGCTTGAAGTCGGATTCCAAAGCATTGTAAATAGATGACTTTGTTCAAGTTAAGGATTTTTTAGGTTTGAAAATAGATGATATCGTTTTAAGTCGGATTCTAAAGCATTGTAAATAGATGACTTTGTTCAAGTTGCGGATTCTTTAGGTTTGAAAATAGATTATATCGTTTAAAGTCGGATTCTAAAGTATTGTAAATAGATGACTTTGTTCAAGTTGCGGATTCTTAAGGTTTGAAAATAGATGATATCGTTTAAATCGGATTCTAAAGCATTGTAAATAGATGACTTTGTTCAAGTTGCGGATTCTTAAAGTTTGAAAATAGATGATATCGTTTAAAGTCGGATTCTAAAGCATTGTAAATAGATGACTTTGTTCAAGTTGCCGATTCTTAAGGTTTGAAAATAGATGATATCGTTTAAAGTCGGATTCTAAAGTATTGTAAATAGATGACTTTGTTCAAGTGTCGAATTCTTAAGGTTTGACAATTAATGATATCGTTTAAAGTCGGATTCTAAAGCATTGTAAATAGATTACTTTGTTCAAGTTGCGGATTCTTAAGGTTTGAAAATAGATGATATCGTTTAAAGTCGCATTCTAAAGCATTGTAAATAGATGATTTTGTTCAAGTTGCGGATTCTTAAGGTTTGCAAATAGATGATATCGTTTAAGATCGGATTCCAAACCATTGTAAATAGATGACTTTGTTCTGTTGCGGATACTTAAGGTTTGAAAATAGATGATATCGTTTAAAGTCGGGTTCTAAAGCATTGTAAATAGATGACTTTGTTCAAGTTGCGGATTCTTAAGGTTTGAAAATAGATGATATCGTTTAATGTCGGATACTAAAGCATTGTAAATAGGTGACTTTGTTCAAGTTGCCGATTCTTAAGCTTTGAAAATAGATGATATCGTTTAAAGTAGGATTCAAAAGCATTGTAAATAGATGACTTCGTTCAAGTTGCAGATTCTTAAGGTTTGAAAATAGATGATATAGTGTAAAGTCGGATTCTACAGCATTGTAAATAGATGACTTTGTTCAAGTTGCGGATTCTTTAGGTTTGAAAATAGATGATATCGTTTAAAGTCCGATTCTAAAGCATTGTAAATAGATGACTTTGTTCAAGATGCGGATTCTTAAGCTTTGAAAATAGATGATATCGTTTAAAGTCGTATTCTAAAGCATTGCAAATAGATTACTTTGTTCAAGTGGCGGACTCTTAAGGTTTGAAAATAGATGATATCGTTTAAAGTACGATTCTAAAGCATTGTAAGTAGATGACTTTATTACAGTTGCGGATTCTTACTGTTTGAAAATAGATGATATTGTTTAAAGTCGCATTCTAAAGCATTGTAAATAGATGACTTTGTTCAAGTTGCGGATTCTTAAGCTTTGAAAATTGATGATATCGTTTAAAGTCGGATTCTAAAGCATTGTAAATAGATGACTTTGTTCAAGTTGCCGATTCTTAAGGATTGAAAATAGATGATATCGGTTAAAGTCGGATTCTAAAGCATTGTAAATAAATGACTTTGTTCAAGTTGCGGACTCTGATAGTTTGAAAATAGATGATATCGTTTAAAGTCGGATTCTAAAGCAGTGTAAATAGATGACTTTGTTCAAGTTTCGGATTCTTAAGGTTTGAAAATAAATGATATTGTTTAAAGTCGCATTCTAAAGCATTGTAAATAGATGACTTTGTTCAAGTTGCGGATTTTTAAGGTTTGAAAATAGATGATATCGTTTAAAGTCGGATTCTAAAGCATTGTAAATAGATGACTTTGTTCAAGTTGCGGATTCTTAACTTTTGAAAATAGATGATATCGTTTAAAGTCGGATTCTAAAGTATTGTAAATAGATGACTTTGTTCAAGTTGCGGATTCTTAAGGTTTGAAAATAGATGATATCGTTTAAAGTCGGATTCTAAAGCATTGTAAATAGATGACTTTGTTCAAGTTGCGGATTCTTAAGGTTTGAAAATAGATGATATCGTTTAAAATCGGATTCTAAAGCATTGTAAATAGATGACTTTGTTCAAGTTGCGGATTCTTAAAGTTTGAAAATAGATGATATCGTTTAAAGTCGGATTCTAAAGCATTGTAAATAGATGACTTTGTTCAAGTTGCCGATTCTTAAAGTTTGAAAATAGATGATATCGTTTAAAGTCGGATTCTAAAGTATTGTAAATAGATGACTTTGTTCAAGTGTCGAATTCTTAAGGTTTGAAAATTAATGATATCGTTTAAAGTCGGATTCTAAAGCATTGTAAATAGATGACTTTGTTCAAGTTGCGGATTCTTAAGTTTTCAAAATAGATGATATCGTTTTAAGTCGCATTCTAAAGCATTGTAAATAGATGATTTTGTTCAAGTTGCGGATTCTTAAGGTTTGCAAATAGATGATATCGTTTAAGATCGGATTCCAAACCATTGTAAATAGATGATTTGTTAAGTTGCAGATTCTTAAGGTTTTAAAATAGAAAATATAGTTTAAAGTCGGATTCTACAGCATTGTAAATAGATGACTTTGTTCAAGTGGCCGATCATTTAGGTTTGAAAATAGATGATATTGTTTAAAGTCGGATTCTAAAGCATTGTAAATAGATGACTTTGTTCAAGTTGCAGATTCTTAAGGTTGTAAAATAGATGATATCGTTTAAAGTCGGATTTTAAAGCATTGTAAATAGATGACTTTGTCTAAGTTGTGGATTCTTAAGGTTTGAAAATAGATGATATCGTTTAAAGTCGGATTCTAAAGCATTGTAAATAGATGACTTTGTTCAAGTTGCGGATTCTTAAGGTTTGAAAATAGATGATATCGTTTAAAGTCGGATTCTAAAGTATTGTAAATAGATGACTTTGTTCAAGTGTCGGATTCTTAAGGTTTGAAAATAGATGATATCGTTTAAAGTCGGATTCTAAAGCATTGTAAATAGATGACTTTGTTCAAGTTGCTGATTCTTAAGGTTTGAAAATAGATGATATCGTTTCAAGTTCGATTCTAAAGCATTGTAAATAGATGACTTTGTTCAAGTTTCCGATTCTTAAGCTTTGAAAATAGATGATATCGTTTAAAGTCGGATTCTAAAGCATTGTAAATAGATGACTTTGTTCAAGTTGCCGATTCTTAAGGATTGTAAATAGATGATATCGGTTAAAGTCGGATTCCAAAGCCTTGTAAATAAATGACTTTGTTCAAGTTGCGGACTCTGATAGTTTGAAAATAGATGATATCGTTTAAAGTCGGATTCTAAAGCATTGTAAATAGATGACTTTGTTCAAGTTGCGGATTCTTAAGGTTTGAAAATAGATGATATTGTTTTAAATCGCATTCTAAAGCATTGTAAATAGATGACTTTGTTCAAGTTGCGGATTCTTAAGGTTTGAAAATAGATGATATCGTTTAAAGTCGGATTCTAAAGCATTGTAAATAGATGACTTTGTTCCAGTTGCGGATTCTTAAGGTTTGAAAATAGATGATATCGTTTAAAGTCGGATTCTAAAGTATTGTAAATAGATGAATTTGTTCAAGTTGCGGATTCTTAAGGTTTGAAAATAGATGATATCGTTTAAAGTCGGATTCTAAAGCATTGTAAATAGATGACTTTGTTCAAGTTGCGGATTCTTAAGGTTTGAAAATAGATTATATCGTTTAAAGTCGGATTCTAAAGCATTGTAAATAAATGACTTTGTTCAAGTTGCGGACTCTGATAGTTTGAAAATAGATAATATCGTTTAAAGTCGGATTCTAAAGCATTGTAAATAGATGACTTTGTTCAAGTTGCGCATTCTTAAGGTTTGAAAATAGATGATATTGTTTAAAATCGCATTCTAAAGCATTGTAAATAGATGACTTTGTTCAAGTTGCGGATTCTTAAGGTTTGAAAATAGATGATATCGTTTAAAGTCGGATTCTAAAGCATTGTAAATAGATGACTTTGTTCCAGTAGCGGATTCTTAAGGTTTGAAAATAGATGATATCGTTTAAAGTCGGAGTCTAAAGTATTGTAAATAGATGACTTTGTTCAAGTTGCGGATTCTTAAGGTTTGAAAATAGATGATATCGTTTAAAGTCGGATTCTAAAGCATTGTAAATAGATGACTTTGTTCAAGTTGCGGATTCTTAAGGTTTGAAAATAGATTATATCGTTTAAAGTCGGATTCTAAAGCATTGTAAATAGATGACTTTGTTCAAGTTGCGGATTCTTAAGGTTTGAAAATAGATGATATCGTTTAAAATCGGATTCTAAAGCATTGTAAATAGATGACTTTGTTCAAGTTGCGGATTCTTAAGGTTTGAAAATAGATGATATCGTTTAAAGTCGGATTCTAAAGCATTGTCAATAGATGACTTTGTTCAAGTTGCCGATTCTTAAGGTTTGAGAATAGATGATATCGTTTAAAGTCGGATTCTAAAGTATTGTAAATAGATGACTTTGTTCAAGTGTCAAATTCTTAAGGTTTGAAAATTAATGATATCGTTTAAAGTCAGATTCTAAAACATTGTAAATAGATGACTTTGTTTAAGTTGCGGATTCTTAAGGTTTGAAAATAGATGATATCGTTTAAAGTCGCATTCTAAAGCATTGTAAATAGATGATTTTGTTTAAGTTGCGGATTCTTAAGGTTTGCAAATAGATGATATCGTTTAAGATCGGATTCCAAACCATTGTAAATAGATGACTTTGTTAAGTTGCAGATTCTTTAGGTTTGAAAATAGATGATATCGTTTAAAGTCGGATTCTAAAGCATTGTAAATAGATGACTTTGTTCAAGATGCGGATTCTTAAGGTTTGAAAATATATGATATCGTTTAAAGTCGGATTCTAAAGCATTGTAAATAGATGATTTTGTTCAAGTGGCGGACTCTTAAGGTTTGAAAATAGATGATATTGTTTAAAGTACGATTCTAAAGCATTGTAAGTAGATGACTTTATTACAGTTGCGGATTCTTAAGGCTTGAAAATAGATGATATTGTTTAAAGTCGCATTCTAAAGCATTGTAAATAGATGACTTTGTTCAAGTTGCGGATTCTTAAGGTTTGAAAATAGATGATATCGTTTAAAGTCGGATTCTAAAGCATTGTAAATAGATGATTTTGTTCAAGTTGCGGATTCTAAAGGTTTGACAATAGATGATATCGTTTAAAGTCGGATTCTAAAGCATTGTAAATAGATGACTTTGTTACAAGTTTCCGATTCTTAAGCTTTGAAAATAGATGATATCGTTTAAAGTCGGATTCTAAAGCATTGTAAATAGATGACTTTGTTCAAGTTGCCGATTCTTAAGGATTGAAAATAGATGATATCAGTTAAAGTCGGATTCCAAAGCCTTGTAAATAAATGACTTTGTTCAAGTTGCGGACTCTGATAGTTTGAAAATAGATGATATCGTTTAAAGTCGGATTCTAAAGCATTGTAAATAGATGACTTTGTTCAAGTTGCGGATTCTTAAGGTTTGAAAATAGATGATATTGTTTTAAATCGCATTCTAAAGCATTGTAAATAGATAACTTTGTTCAAGTTGCGGATTCTTAAGGTTTCAAAATAGATGATATCGTTTAAAGTCGGATTCTAAAGTATTGTAAATAGATGAATTTGTTCAAGTTGCGGATTCTTAAGGTTTGAAAATAGATTATATCGTTTAAAGTCGGATTCTAAAGCATTGTAAATAAATGACTTTGTTCAAGTTGCGGACTCTGATAGTTTGAAAATAGATAATATCGTTTAAAGTCGGATTCTAAAGCATTGTAAATAGATGACTTTGTTCAAGTTGCGCATTCTTAAGGTTTGAAAATAGATGATATTGTTTATAATCGCATTCTAAAGCATTGTAAATAGATGACTTTGTTCAAGTTGCCGATTCTTAAGGTTTGAAAATAGATGATATCGTTTAAAGTCGGATTCTAAAGCATTGTAAATAGATGACATTGTTCCAGTTGCGGATTCTTAAGGTTTGAAAATAGATGATATCGTTTAAAGTCGGAGTCTAAAGTATTGTAAATAGATGACTTTGTTCAAGTTGCGGATTCTTAAGGTTTGAAAATAGATGATATCGTTTAAAGTCGGATTCTAAAGCATTGTAAATAGATGACTTTGTTCAAGTTGCGGATTCTTAAGGTTTGAAAATAGATTATATCGTTTAAAGTCGGATTCTAAAGCATTGTAAATAGATGACTTTGTTCAAGTTGCGGATTCTTAAGGTTTGAAAATAGATGATATCGTTTATAATCGGATTCTAAAGCATTGTAAATAGATGACTTTGTTCAAGTTGCGGATTCTGAGGGTTTGAAAATAGATGATATCGTTTAAAGTCGGATTCTAAAGCATTGTCAATAGATGACTTTGTTCAAGTTGCCGATTCTTTAGGTTTGAAAATAGATGATATCGTTTAAAGTCGGATTCTAAAGTATTGTAAATAGATGACTTTGTTCAAGTGTCAAATTCTTAAGGTTTGAAAATTAATGATATCGTTTAAAGTCGGATTCTAAAGCATTGTAAATAGATGACTTTGTTCAAGTTGCCGATTCTTAAGGTTTGAAAATAGATGATATCGTTTTAAGTCGCATTCTAAAGCATTGTAAATAGATGATTTTGTTTAAGTTGCGGATTCTTAAGGTTTGCAAATAGATGATATCGTCTAAGATCGGATTCCAAACCATTGTAAATAGATGACTTTGTTAAGTTGCAGATTCTTAAGGTTTGAAAATAGATGATATAGTTTAAAGTCGGATTCTACAGCATTGTAAATAGATGACTTTGTTCAAGTGGCCGATTCTTTAGGTTTGAAAATAGATGATATCGTTTAAAGTACGATTCTAAAGCATTGTAAGTAGATGACTTTATTACAGTTGCGGATTCTTAAGGCTTGAAAATAGATGATATTGTTTAAAGTCGCATTCTAAAGCATTGTAAATAGATGATTTTGTTCAAGTTGCGGATTCTAAAGGTTTAAAAATAGATGATATCGTTTAAAGTCGGATTCCAAAGCCTTGTAAATAAATGACTTTGTTCAAGTTGCGGACTCTGATAGTTTGAAAATAGATGATATCGTTTAAAGTCGGATTCTAAAGCATTGTAAATAGATGACTTTGTTCAAGTTGCGGATTCTTAAGGTTTGAAAATAGATGATATTGTTTTAAATCGCATTCTAAAGCATTGTAAATAGATGACTTTGTTCAAGTTGCGGATTCTTAAGGTTTGAAAATAGATGATATCGTTTAAAGTCGGATTCTAAAGTATTGTAAATAGATGAATTTGTTCAAGTTGCGGATTCTTAAGGTTTGAAAATAGATTATATCGTTTAAAGTCGGATTCTAAAGCATTGTAAATAAATGACTTTGTTCAAGTTGCGGACTCTGATAATTTGAAAATAGATAATATCGTTTAAAGTCGGATTCTAAAGCATTGTAAATAGATGACTTTGTTCAAGTTGCGCATTCTTAAGGTTTGAAAATAGATGATATTGTTTATAATCGCATTCTAAAGCATTGTAAATAGATGACTTTGTTCAAGTTGCGGATTCTTAAGGTTTGAAAATAGATGATATCGTTTAAAGTCGGATTCTAAAGCATTGTAAATAGATGACTTTGTTCCAGTTGCGGATTCTTAAGGTTTGAAAATAGATGATATCGTTTAAAGTCGGAGTCTAAAGTATTGTAAATAGATGACTTTGTTCAAGTTGCGGATTCTTAAGGTTTGAAAATAGATGATATCGTTTAAAGTCGGATTCTAAAGCATTGTAAATAGATGACTTTGTTCAAGTTGCGGATTCTTAAGGTTTGAAAATAGATTATATCGTTTAAAGTCGGATTCTAAAGCATTGTAAATAGATGACTTTGTTCAAGTTGCGGATTCTTAAGGTTTGAAAATAGATGATATCGTTTAAAATCGGATTCTAAAGCATTGTAAATAGATGACTTTGTTCAAGTTGCGGATTCTGAGGGTTTGAAAATAGATGCTATCGTTTAAAGTCGGATTCTAAAGCATTGTCAATAGATGACTTTGTTCAAGTTGCCGATTCTTTAGGTTTGAAAATAGATGATATCGTTTAAAGTCGGATTCTAAAGTATTGTAAATAGATGACTTTGTTCAAGTGTCAAATTCTTAAGGTTTGAAAATTAATGATATCGTTTAAAGTCGGATTCTAAAGCATTGTAAATAGATGACTTTGTTCAAGTTGCGGATTCTTAAGGTTTGAAAATAGATGATATCGTTTTAAGTCGCATTCTAAAGCATTGTAAATAGATGATTTTGTTTAAGTTGCGGATTCTTAAGGTTTGCAAATAGATGATATCGTTTAAGATCGGATTCCAAACCATTGTAAATAGATGACTTTGTTAAGTTGCAGATTCTTAAGGTTTGAAAATAGATGATATAGTTTAAAGTCGGATTCTACAGCATTGTAAATAGATGACTTTGTTCAAGTGGCCGATTCTTTAGGTTTGAAAATAGATGATATCGTTTAAAGTCGGATTCTAAAGCATTGTAAATAGATGACTTTGTTCAAGATGCGGATTCTTAAGGTTTGAAAATAGATGATATCGTTTAAAGTCGGATTCTAAAGCATTGTAAATAGATTACTTTGTTCAAGTGGCGGACTCTTAAGGTTTGAAAATAGATGATATTGTTTAAAGTACGATTCTAAAGCATTGTAAGTAGATGACTTTATTACAGTTGCGGATTCTTTAAGGCTTGAAAATAGATGATATTGTTTAAAGTCGCATTCTAAAGCATTGTAAATAGATGACTTTGTTCAAGTTGCGGATTCTTAAGGTTTGAAAATAGATGATATCGTTTAAAGTCGGATTCTAAAGCATTGTAAATAGATGATTTTGTTCAAGTTGCGGATTCTAAAGGTTTGAAAATAGATGATATCGTTTAAAGTCGGATTCTAAAGCATTGTAAATAGATGACTTTGTTCAAGTTTCCGATTCTTAAGCTTTGAAAATAGATGATATCGTTTAAAGTCGGATTCTAAAGCATTGTAAATAGATGACTTTGTTCAAGTTGCCGATTCTTAAGGATTGAAAATAGATGATATCGGTTAAAGTCGGATTCCAAAGCCTTGTAAATAAATGACTTTGTTCAAGTTGCGGACTCTGATAGTTTGAAAATAGATGATATCGTTTAAAGTCGGATTCTAAAGCATTGTAAATAGATGACTTTGTTCAAGTTGCGGATTCTTAAGGTTTGAAAATAGATGATATTGTTTTAAATCGCATTCTAAAGCATTGTAAATAGATGACTTTGTTCAAGTTGCGGATTCTTAAGGTTTGAAAATAGATGATATCGTTTAAAGTCGGATTCTAAAGTATTGTAAATAGATGAATTTGTTCAAGTTGCGGATTCTTAAGGTTTGAAAATAGATTATATCGTTTAAAGTCGGATTCTAAAGCATTGTAAATAAATGACTTTGTTCAAGTTGCGGACTCTGATAGTTTGAAAATAGATAATATCGTTTAAAGTCGGATTCTAAAGCATTGTAAATAGATGACTTTGTTCAAGTTGCGCATTCTTAAGGTTTGAAAATAGATGATATTGTTTAAAATCGCATTCTAAAGCATTGTAAATAGATGACTTTGTTCAAGTTGCGGATTCTTAAGGTTTGAAAATAGATGATATCGTTTAAAGTCGGATTCTAAAGCATTGTAAATAGATGACATTGTTCCAATTGCGGATTCTTAAGGTTTGAAAATAGATGATATCGTTTAAAGTCGGAGTCTAAAGTATTGTAAATAGATGACATGTTCAAGTTGCGGATTCTTAAGGTTTGAAAATAGATGATATTGTTTAAAGTCGGATTCTAAAGCATTGTAAATAGATGACTTTGTTCAAGTTGCGGATTCTTAAGGTTTGAAAATAGATTATATCGTTTAAAGTCGGATTCTAAAGCATTGTAAATAGATGACTTTGTTCAAGTTGCGGATTCTTAAGGTTTGAAAATAGATGATATCGTTTAAAATCGGATTCTAAAGCAAAGTAAATAGATGACTTTGTTCAAGTTGCGGATTCTGAGGGTTTGAAAATAGATGATATCGTTTAAAGTCGGATTCTAAAGCATTGTCAATAGATGACTTTGTTCAAGTTGCCGATTCTTTAGGTTTGAAAATAGATGATATCGTTTAAAGTCGGATTCTAAAGTATTGTAAATAGATGACTTTGTTCAAGTGTCAAATTCTTAAGGTTTGAAAATTAATGATATCGTTTAAAGTCGGATTCTAAAGCATTGTAAATAGATGACTTTGTTCAAGTTGCGGATTCTTAAGGTTTGAAAATAGATGATATCGTTTTAAGTCGCATTCTAAAGCATTGTAAATAGATGATTTTGTTTAAGTTGCGGATTCTTAAGGTTTGCAAATAGATGATATCGTTTAAGATCGGATTCCAAACCATTGTAAATAGATGACTTTGTTAAGTTGCAGATTCTTAAGGTTTGAAAATAGATGATATAGTTTAAAGTCGGATTCTACAGCATTGTAAATAGATGACTTTGTTCAAGTGGCCGATTCTTTAGGTTTGAAAATAGATGATATCGTTTAAAGTCAGATTCTAAAGCATTGTAAATAGATTACTTTGTTCAAGTGGCGGACTCTTAAGGTTTGAAAATAGATGATATTGTTTAAAGTACGATTCTAAAGCATTGTAAGTAGATGACTTTATTACAGTTGCGGATTCTTAAGGCTTGAAAATAGATGATATTGTTTAAAGTCGCATTCTAAAGCATTGTAAATAGATGACTTTGTTCAAGTTGCGGATTCTTAAGGTTTGAAAATAGATGATATCGTTTAAAGTCGGATTCTAAAGCATTGTAAATAGATGATTTTGTTCAAGTTGCGGATTCTAAAGGTTTGAAAATAGATGATATCGTTTAAAGTCGGATTCTAAAGTATTGTAAATAGATGACTTTGTTCAAGTTGCGGATTCTAAAGGTTTGAAAATAGATGATATCGTTTAAAGTCGGATTCTAAAGCATTGTAAATAGATGACTTTGTTCAAGTTTCAGATTCTTAAGGTTTGAAAATAGATGATATCGTTTAAAGTCGGATTTTAAAGCATTGTAAATAGATGACTTTGTTCAAGTTGCGGATTCTTAAGGTTTGAAAATAGATGATATCGTTTAAAGTCGGATTTTAAAGCATTGTAAATTGATGACTTTGTTCAAGTTGCGGATTCTTAGAGTTTGAAAATAGATGATATCGTGTAAAGTCGGATTCTAAAGCATTGTAAATAGATGACTTTGTTCAAGTTTCAGATTCTTAAGGTTTGAAAATAGATGATATCGTTTAAAGTCGGATTCTAAAGTATTGTAAATAGATGACTTTGTTCAAGTTGCGGATTCTAAAGGTTTGAAAATAGATGATATCGTTTAAAGTCGGATTCTAAAGCATTGTAAATAGATGACTTTGTTCAAGTTTCAGATTCTTAAGGTTTGAAAATAGATGATATCGTTTAAAGTCGGATTTTAAAGCATTGTAAATAGATGACTTTGTTCAAGTGTCGGATTCTTAAGGTTGAAAATAGATGATATCGTTTAAAGTCGGATTCTAAAGCATTGTAAATAGATGACTTTGTTCAAGTTGCTGATTCTTGAGGTTTGAAAATAGATGATATCGTTTAATGTCGGATACTACAGCATTGTAAATGGGTGACTTTGTTCAAGTTGCGGATTTTTAAGGTTTGAAAATAGATGATATCGTTTAAAGTCGGATTCCAAAGCATTGTAAATAGATGACTTTGTTCAAGTTGCGGATTCTTGAGGTTTGAAAATAGATGATATCATTTAAAGTCGGATTATAAAGCTGTGTAAATAGATGACTTTGTTCAAGTTGCGGATTTTTTAGGTTTGAACATAGATTATATCGCTAAAAGTCGGATTCCAAAGCATTGTAAATAGATGACTTTGTTCAAGTTGCGGATTGTTTAGGATTGAAAATAGATGATATCGTTTAAAGTCGGATTCCAAAGCATTGTAAATAGATGACTTTGTTCAAGTTGCCGATTCTTAAGGTTTTAAAATAGATTATATCTTTTAAAGTCGGATTCTAAAGCATTGTAAATAGATGACTTGTTCAAGTCGCCGATTCTCAAGCTTTGAAGAAAGATTATATCGTTTAAAGTCGGATTCTAAAGCACTCTAAATAATAACTTTGTTCAAGTTTCCGATTCTTAAGGTTTGAAAATAGATGATATCGTTTATAGTTCGATTCTAAAGCATTGTAAATAGATGACTTTGTTCAAGTTGCGGATTCTTAAGGTTTGAAAATAGATGATATCGGTTAAAGTCGGATTCCAGAGTATTGTAAATAGATGACTTTGTTCAAGTTGCGGATTCTGAAGGTTTGAAAATTGATGATATCGTTTAAAGTCGGATTCTAAAGCATTGTAAATAGATGACTTTGTTCAAGTTGCGGATTCTTAAGGTTTGAAAATAGATGATATCGTTTAAAGTCGGATTCTAAAGCATTGTAAATAGATTACTTTGTTCAAGTTGCGGATTCTTAAGGTTTGAAAATAGATGATATCGTTTAAAGTCGGATTCTAAAGCATTGTAAATAGATGACTTTGTTCAAGTTGGGGATTCTTAAGGTTTGAAAATAGATGATATCGTTTAAAATCGGATTCTAAAGCATTGTAAATAGATGACTTTGTTCAAGTTGCGGATTCTTAAGGTTTGAAAATAGATGATATCGTTTAAAGTCGGATTCTAAAGTATTGTAAATAGATGACTTTGTTTAAGTGTCGGACTCTAAAGGTTTAGAAATAGATGATGTCGTTTAAAGTCGGATTCTAAAGCATTGTAAATAGATGACTTTGTTCAAGTTGCCGATTCTTAAGCTTTGAAAATAGATGATATCGTTTAAAGTCGGATTCCAAAGCATTGTAAATAGATGACTTTGTTCAAGTTGCCGATTCTTAAGGTTTTAAAATAGATGATATCGTTTAAAGTAAGATTCTAAAGCATTGTTACCAGATGACTTTGTTTAAGTGACGGACTCTTAAGGTTTGAAAATAGATGATATCGTTTAAAGTTCGATTCTAAAGCATTGCAAATAGATTACTTTGTTCAAGTTGCGGATTCTTAAGGATTGAAAATAGATGATATCGTTTAAAGTCGGATTCTAAAGCATTGTAAATAGATGACTTTGTTCAAGTTGCGAGTTGTTTAGGTGTAAAAGTAAGTGATATCGTTTAATGTCGGATACTAAAGCCTTGTAAATAGATGACTTTGTTTAAGTTGCGGATTCTCAATGTTTGAAAATAGAGTATATCGTTTGTAAGTCGGATTCTAAAGCATTGTAAATAGATAACTTTGTTAGAGTTGCGGACTGCTCAGGTTTGAAAATAGATGATATCGTTTAAAGTCGGATTCTAAAGCATTAAAAATAGATGACTTTGTTCAAGTTGGTGGATTCTTAATGTTTGAAAATAGATTATATCGTTTAAAGTTGGATTCTACAGCATTGTAAATAGATGACTTTGTTCAAATTGCGGATTCTATATGTTTGAAAATCGATGATATCGTTTAAAGTCGGATTCTAAAGCATTGTAAATAGATGACTTTGTTAGAGTTGCGGATCCTTACTGGTTGAAACTAGATGATATCGTTTAAAGTCGGATTCTAAAGCATTGTAAATAGATGACTTTGTTCAGTTGCGGATACTTAATGTTTGAAAATAGATGATATCGTTTAAAGTCGGATTCTAAAGCATTGTAAATAGATGACTTTGTTCCAGTTGCGGATTCTTAAGGTTTTAAAATAGATGAGATGGTTTAAAATCGGATTCTAAAGCATTGTAAGTAGATGACTTTGTTCAAGTTGCCGATTCTTAAAGTTTGAAAATAGATTATATCGTTTAAAGTCGGATTCTAAATCATTGTAAAAAGATGACTTTGTTCAAGTTGCGGATTCTTAAGATTTGAAAATAGATGATAAGGTTTAAAGTCGGATTCTAAAGCATTGTAAATAGATGACTTTGTGAACTGGCGGACTAAAACAGATGATATTGTTTAAAGTACGATTCTAAAGCATTGTAAGTAGATGGCTTTATTACAGTGGCGGATTCTAAAGGTTTGAAAATAGATAATAATGTTTACAGTCGCATTCTAAAGTATTGTAAATAGATAACTTTGTTCAAGTTGCTGATTCTTAAGGTTTGAAAATAGGTGATATTGTTTATAGTCAGATTCTAAAGTATTGTAAATAGATGACTTTGTTCCAGTTGCGTATTCTTAAGGTTGTAAAATTGATGATATTGTTTAAAGTCAGATTCTAATGCATTGTAAATAGATGACTTTGTTCAAGTTGCGGATTCTTAAGGTTTGAAAATACATGATATCGTTTAAAGTCGGGTTCTAAAGCATTGTAAATAGATGACTGTGTTCAACTTGCGGATTCTTAAGGTTTTAAAATAGATGATATCGTTTAATGTCGGATTCTAAAGCATTGTAAATAGATGACTTTGTTCAAGGTGCGGTTTCTGAATGTTTGAAAATAGATGATATAGTTTCAAGTCTTATTCTAAAGCATTGTAAATAGATGACATTGTTCAAGTGGCGGACTAAAATAGATTATATTGGTTAAAGTACGATTCTAAAGCATTGTAAGTAGATGACTTTATTACAGTTGCGGATTCTTTAAGTTTGAAAATAGATGATAATGTTTAAAGTCGCATTCTAAAGCATTGTAAATAGATGACATTGTTCAAGTTGCGGATTCTTTAGGTTTGAAAATAGATGATATCGTTTAAAGTTCGATTCTAAAGCATTGTAAATAGATGACTTTGTTCGAGTTGCGGATTCTTAAGGATTGAAAATAGATGATATCGTTTAAAGTCGGATTCTAAAGCATTGTAAATAGATGACTTTGTTCAAGTTGCGAGTTGTTTAGGTTTAAAAGTAAGTGATATCGTTTAATGTCGGATTCTAAAGCATTGTAAATAGATGACTTTGTTTAAGTTGCGGATTCTCAATGTTTGAAAATACATGATATCGTTTTAAGTCGGATTCTAAAGCATTGTAAATAGATATATTTGTTTAAGTTGCGGATTCTTAATGTTTGAAAATAGATTATATCGTTTAAAGTTCAATTCTTAAGCATTGTAAATAGATGACTTTGTTCAAGTTGCGGATTCTAGATGCTTGAAAATCGATGATATCGTTTAAAGTCGGATTCTAAAGCATTGTAAATAGATGACTTTGTTCAAGTTGCGGATTCTTGATGTTTTAAAATAGATGATATCGTCTAAAGTCGGATTCTAAAGCATTGTAAATAGATTACTTTGTTAGAGTTGCGGATCCTTACTGTTTGAAAATAGATGATATCGTTTAAAGTCGGATTCTAAAGCATTGTAAATAGATGACTTTGTTCAGTTGCGGATACTTAATGTTTGAAATTAGATGATATCGTTTAAAGTCGGATTCTAAAGCATTGTAAATAGATGACTTTGTTCAGTTGCGGATTCTTAAGGTTTTAAAATAGATGAGATGGTTTAAAGTCGGATTCTAAAGCATTGTAAGTAGATGACTTTGTTCAAGTTGCCGATTCTTAAAGTTTGAAAATAGATTATATCGTTTAAAGTCGGATTCTAAATCATTGTAAATAGATGACTTTGTTCAAGTTGCGGATTCTTAAGATTTGAAAATAGATGATATCGTTAAAAGTCGGATTCTAAAGCATTGTAAATAGATGACTTTGTTCAAGTTGCCGATTCTTAAGCTTTGAAAATCGATGATATCGTTTAAAGTCGGATTCCAAAGCATTGTAAATAGATGACTTTGTTCAAGTTGATGATTCTCAAGGTTTTAAAATAGATGATATCGGTGTAAGTCGGATACTAAAGCATTGTAAATAGATGACTTTGTTCAAGTTGCCGATTCTTAAAGTTTTAAAATAGATGATATCGTTTAACGTCGGATTCTAAAGCATAGTAAATAGATGACTTTGTTCAAGGTGCGGATTCTTAAGGTTGTAAAATAGATTATATCGGTTAAAGCCGGTTCTAACGCATTGTAAATAGATGACTTTGTTCAAGTTGCGGATTCTTAATGTTTGAAAATAGATGATAAGGTTTAAAGTCGGATTCTAAAGCATTGTAAATAGATGACTTTGCTCAACTGGCGGACTAAAACAGATGATATTGTTTAAAGTACGATTCTAAAGCATTGTAATTAGATGACTTTATTACAGTGGCGGATTCTTAAGGTTTTAAAATAGATAATAATGTTTACAGTCGCATTCTAAAGTATTGTAAATAGATGACTTTGTTCAAGTTGCGGATTCTTAAGGTTATAAAATAGATCATATTGTTTAAAGTCAGATTCTAATGCATTGTAAATAGATGACTTTGTTCAAGTTGCGGATTCTTAAGGTTTGAAAATACATGATATCGTTTAAAGTCGGATTCTAAAGCATTGTAAATAGATGACTGTGTTCAGATTGCGGATTCTTTAGGTTTTAAAATAGATGATATCGTTTAATGTCGGATTCTAAAGCATTGTAAATAGATGACTTTGTTCAAGGTGCGGTTTCTGAATGTTTGAAAATAGGGTATATAGTTTCAAGTCATATTCTAAAGCATTGTAAATAGATGACATTGTTCAAGTGGCAGCCACAAAAAGATAATATTGTTTAAAGTACGATTCTAAAGCATTGTAAGTAGATGACTTTATTACAGTTGCGGATTCTTTAAGTTTGAAAATAGATGATAATGTTTAAAGTGGCATTCTAAAGCATTGTAAATAGATGACATTGTTCAAGTTGCGGATTCTTGAAGTTTGAAAATAGATGATATCGTTTAAAGTCGGATTCTAAAGCATTGTAAATAGATGACTTTGTTCAAGTTGCGGATTCTTAAGGTTCTAAAATAGATGATATCGTTTAAAGTTCGATTCTAAAGCATTGTAAATACATGACTTTGTTCAAGTTGCGGATTCTAAAGGATTGAAAATAGATGATATCGTTTAAAGTCGGATTCTAAAGCATTGTAAATAGATGACTTTGTTCAAGTTGCGAGTTGTTTAGGTTTAAAAGTAAGTGATATCGTTTAATGTCGGATACTAAAGCCTTGTAAATAGATGACTTTGTTTAAGTTGCGGATTCTCAATGTTTGAAAATAGATGATATCGTTTTAAGTCGGATTCTAAAGCATTGTAAATAGATGACTATGTTCTAGTTGCGGATTCTTAAGGTTTGAAAATAGATGAGATGGTTTAAAGTCGGATTCTAAAGCATTGTAAATAGATGACTTTGTTCAAGTTGCGGATTCTAAAGGTTTGAAAATAGATGATATCGTTTAAAGTCGGATTCTAAAGCCTTGTAAGTAGATGACTTTGTTCAAGTTGCCGATTCTTAATGTTTGAAAATAGATGATATCGTTTAAAGTCGGATTCTAAAGCATTGTAAATAGATTACTTTGTTCAAGTTGCAGACTCTTATGGTTTTAAAATAGATAATATCGTTTTAAATCGGATTCTAAAGCATTGTAAATAGATGACTTTGTTCAATTGGCCGATTCTTAAGGTGTGAAAATAGATGATATCGTTTAAAGTAGGATTCTAAAGCATTGTAAATAGATGACTTTGTTCAAGTTGCGGACTGCTCAGGTTTGAAAATAGATGATATCGTTTAAAGTCGGATTCTAAAGCATTGAAAATAGATTACTTTGTTCAAATTGGTGGATTCTTTCGGTTTGAAAATAGATGATATCGTTTAAAGTCGGATTCTAAAGCATTGTAAATTGATGACTTTGTTCAAGTTGCGGATTCTTAGGGTTTGAAAATAGATGATATCGTTTAAAGTCGGATTCTAAAGAATTGTAAATAGATGACTTTGTTCAAGTTGCTGACTCTTAAGGTTTGAAAATAGATGATATCGTTTAAAGTTCGATTCTAAAGCATTGTAAATAGATAACTTTGTTCAAGTTGCGGATTCTTAATGTTTGAAAATTGATGATATCGTTTAAAGTCGGATTCTAAAGAATTGTAAATAGATGACTTTGATCAAGTTGCTGACTCTTAAGGTTTGAAAATAGATGATATCGTTTAAAGTTCGATTCTAAAGCATTGTAAATAGATGACTTTGTTCAAGTTGCGAGTTGTTTAGGTTTAAAAGTAAGTGATATCGTTTAATGTCGGATACTAAAGCCTTGTAAATAGATGACTTTGTTTAAGTTGCGGATTCTCAATGTTAGAAAATAGATGATATCGTTTGAAGTCGGATTCTAAAGCATTGTAAATAGATGACTTTGTTAGAGTTACGGACTGCTCAGGTTTGAAAATAGATGATATCGTTTAAAGTCGGATACTAAAGCATTGAAAATAGATGACTTTGTTCAAGTTGGTGGATTCTTAATGTTTGAAAATAGATTATATCGTTTAAAGTTGGATTCTACAGCATTGTAAATATATGACTTTGTTCAAGTTGCGGATTCTATATGTTTGAAAATCGATGATATCGTTTAAAGTCGGATTCTAAAGCATTGTAAATAGATGACTTTGTTAGAGTTGCGGATCCTTACTGTTTGAAAATAGATGATATCGTTTAAAGTCGGATTCTAAAGCATTGTAAATAGATGACTTTGTTCAGTTGCGGATACTTAATGTTTGAAAATAGATGATATCGTTTAAAGTCGGATTCTAAAGCATTGTAAATAGATGACTTTGTTCCAGTTGCGGATTCTTAAGGTTTTAAAATAGATGAGATGGTTAAAAATCGGATTCTAAAGCATTGTAAGTAGATGACTTTGTTCAAGTTGCCGATTCTTAAAGTTTGAAAATAGATGATATCGTTTAAAGTCGGATTCTAAAGCATTGTAAATAGATGACTTTGTTCAAGTTGCGGATTCTTAAGGTTTGAAAATAGATGATATCGTTTAAAGTCGGATTCTAACGCATTGTAAATAGATGACTTTGTTCAAGTTGCGGATTCTTAAGGTTTGAAATAGATGATATCGTTTTAAATCGGATTCTAAAGCATTGTAAATAGATGACTTTGTTCAAGTTGCGGATTCTTAAGGTTTGAAAATAGATGATATCCTTTAAAGTCGGATTCTAAAGTATTGTAAATAGATGACTTTGTTCAAGTGGCGGACTCTTAAGGTTTGAAAATAGATGATATTGTTTAAAGTACAATTCTAAAGCAGTGTAAGTAGATGACTTTATGACAGTTGCGGAATCTTTAGGCTTGAAAATAGATGATATTGTTTAAAGTCGCATTCTAAAGCATTGTAAATAGATGACTTTGTTCAAGTTGCGGATTCTAAAGGTTTGAAAATAGATGATATCGTATTAAGTCGGATTCTAAAGCATTGTAAATAGATGATGTTGTTCAAGTTGCGGATTCTAAAGGTTCGAAAATAGATGATATCGTTTAAAGTCGGATTCTAAAGCATTGTAAATAGATGACTTTGTTCAAGTTGCGGATTCTTAAGGTTTGAAAATAGATGATATCGTTTAAAGTCAGATTCTAAAGCATTGTAAATAGATGACTTTGTTCGAGTTGCGGATTCTTAAGGTTTTAAAATTGATGATATCGTTTAAAGTCGGATTCTAAAGCATTGTAAATAGATGACTTTGTTCAAGTTGCGGATTCTTAAGGTTGGAAAACAGATGATATCGTTTAAAGTCGGATTCTAAAGTATTGTAAATAGATGACTTTGTTCAAGTGTCGGATTCTTAAGGTTTGAAAATAGATGATATCGTTTAAAGTCGGATTCTAAAGCATTGTAAATAGATGACTTTGTTCAAGTTGCGGATTCTAAAGGTTTGAAAATAGATGATATCGTTTAAAGTCGGATTCTAAAGCATTGGAAATTGATGACTTTGTTCAAGTTGCGGATTCTTAAGGTTTGAAAATAGATTATATCGTTTAAAGTCGGATTCTAAAGCATTGTAAATAGATGACTTTGTTCAAGTTGCGGATGCTTAAGGTTTGAAAATAGATGATATCGTTTAATGTCGGATACTAAAGCATTGTAAATAGGTGACTTTGTGCAAGTTGCCGATTCTTAAGCTTTGAAAATAGATGATATCGTTTAAAGTCGGATTCCAAAGCATTGTAAATAGATGACTTTGTTCAAGTTGCGGATTCTTAAGGTTGGAAAATAGATGATATCATTTAAAGTCGGATTATAAATCTGTGTAAATAGATGACTTTGTTCAAGTTGCGGATTTTTAAGGTTTGAACATAGATTATATCGCTTAAAGTCGGATTCCAAAGCATTTTAAATAGATGACTTTGTTCAAGTTGCGGATTCTTGATGTTTGAAAATAGATGACATAGTTTAAAGTCGGATTCTAAAGCATTGTAAATAGATGACGTAGTTTAAGTTGCGGATTCTTGAGGTTTTAAAATAGATGATATCGTTTAAAGTCGGATTCTAAAGCATTGTAAATAGATGACTTTGTTCAAGTTGCGGATTCTTAAGGTTTGAAAATAGATGATATCGTTTAAAGTCGGATTCTAAAGTATTGTAAATAGATGACTTTGTTCAAGTGTAGGATTTTTAAGGTTTGAAAATAGATGATATCGTTTAAAGTCAGATTCTAAAGCATTGTAAATAGATGACTTTGTTCAAGTTGCGGATTCTTAAGATTTGAAAATAGATGATATCGTTTAAAGTCGGATTCTAAAGCATTGTAAATAGATGACTTTGTTCAAGTTGCGGATTCTTAAGGTTTGAAAATAGATGATATCGTTTAAAGTCGGATTCTAAAGCATTGTAAATAGATGACTTTGTTCAAGTTGCTGATTCTTAAATTTTGAAAATAGATGATATCGTTTAATGTCGGATACTAAAGCATTGTAAATAGGTGACTTTGTTCAAGTTGCCGATTCTTAAGCTTTGAAAATAGATCATATCGTTTAAAGTCGGATTCCAAAGCATTGTAAATAGATGACTTTGTTCAAGTTGCGGATTCTTAAGGTTTGAAAATAGATGATATCATTTAAAGTCGGATTATAAAGCTGTGTAAATAGATGACTTTGTTCAAGTTGCGGATTTTTTAGGTTTGAACATAGATTATATCGCTTAAATTCGGATTCCAAAGCATTTTAAATAGATGACTTTGTCTAGTTGCGGATTCTTGATGTTTGAAAATAGATGACATAGTTTAAAGTCGGATTCTAAAGCATTGTAAATAGATGACTTTGTTCAAGTTGCGGATTCTTAAAGTTTGAAAATAGATGATATCGTTTAAAGTCGGATTCTGAAGCATTGTAAATAGATTACTTTGTTGAAGTGGCGGACTCTTAAGGTTTGAAAATAGATGATATTGTTTAAAGTACGATTCTAAAGCATTGTAAGTAGATGACTTTATTACAGTTGCGGATTCTTAAGGCATGAAAATAGATGATATTGTTTAAAGTCGCTTTCTAAAGCATTGTAAATAGATAGCTTTGTTCAAGTTGCGGATTCTTAAGGTTTGAAAATAGATGATATCGTTTAAAGTCGGATTCTAAAGCATTGTAAATAGATGATTTTGTTACAGTTGCGGATTCTTAAGGTTTGAAAATAGATGATATCGTTGAAAGTCGGATTCCAAAGTATTGTAAATAGATGACTTTGTTCAAGTTGCGGATTCTAAATGTTTGAAAATAGATGATATCGTTTTAAGTCGGATTCTAAAGCATTGTAAATAGATGACTTTGTTCAAGTTGCAGATTCTTAAGGTTTGAAAATAGATGATATCGTTTAAAGTCGGATTTTAAAGCATTGTAAATAGATGACTTAGTTCAAGTTGCGGATTCTTAAGGTTTGAAAATAGATGATATCGTTTAAAGTCGGATTCTAAAGCATTGTAAATAGATGACTTTGTTCAAGTTGCGGATTCTTAAGGTTTGAAAATAGATGATATCGTTTAAAGTCGGATTCTAAAGTATTGTATATAGATGACTTTGTTCAAGTGTCGGATTCTTAAGGTTTGAAAATAGATGATATCGTTTAAAGTCGGATTCTAAAGCATTGTAAATAGATGACTTTGTTCAAGTTGCGGATTCTAAAGGTTTGAAAATAGATGATATCGTTTAAAGTCGGATTCTAAAGCATTGTAAATAGATGACTTTGTTCAAGTTGCGGATTCTTAAGGTTTGAAAATAGATTATATCGTTTAAAGTCGGATTCTAAAGCATTGTAAATAGATGACTTTGTTCAAGTTGCGGATGCTTAAGGTTTGAAAATAGATGATATCGTTTAATGTCGGATACTAAAGCATTGTAAATAGGTGACTTTGTTCAAGTTGCCGATTCTTAAGCTTTGAAAATAGATGATATCGTTTAAAGTCGGATTCCAAAGCATTGTAAATAGATGACTTTGTTCAAGTTGCGGATTCTTAAGGTTTGAAAATAGATGATATCATTTAAAGTCGGATTATAAATCTGTGTAAATAGATGACTTTGTTCAAGTTGCGGATTTTTTCGGTTTGAACATAGATTATATCGCTTAAAGTCGGATTCCAAAGCATTTTAAATAGATGACTTTGTTCAAGTTGCGGATTCTTGATGTTTGAAAATAGATGACATAGTTTAAAGTCGGATTCTAAAGCATTGTAAATAGATGACTTAGTTTAAGTTGCGGATTCTTAAGGTTTGAAAATAGATGATATCGTTTAAAGTCGGATTCGAAAGCATTGTAAATAGATGACTTTGTTCAAGTTGCGGATTCTTAAGGTTCGAAAATAGATTATATCGTTTAAAGTCGGATTCTAAAGTATTGTAAATAGATGACTTTGTTCAAGTGTAGGATTCTTAAGGTTTGAAAATAGATGATATCGTTTAAAGTCGGATTCTAAAGCATTGTAAATAGATGACTTTGTTCAAGTTGCGGATTCTTAAGGTTTGAAAATAGATGATATCGTTTAAAGTCGGATTCTAAAGCATTGTAAATAGATGATTTTGTTCAAGTTGCGGATTCTTAAGGTTTGAAAATAGATGATATCGTTTAAAGTCGGATTCTAAAGCATTGTAAATAGATGACTTTGTTCAAGTTGCTGATTCTTAAATTTTGAAAATAGATGATATCGTTTAATGTCCGATACTAAAGCATTGTAAATAGGTGACTTTGTTCAAGTTGCCGATTCTTAAGCTTTGAAAATAGATCATATCGTTTAAAGTCGGATTCCAAAGCATTGTAAATAGATGACTTTGTTCAAGTTGCGGATTCTTAAGGTTTGAAAATAGATGATATCATTTAAAGTCGGATTATAAAGCTGTGTAAATAGATGACTTTGTTCAAGTTGCGGATTTTTTAGGTTTGAACATAGATTATATCGCTTAAATTCGGATTCCAAAGCATTTTAAATAGATGACTTTGTCTAAGTTGCGGATTCTTGATGTTTGAAAATAGATGACATAGTTTAAAGTCGGATTCTAAAGCATTGTAAATAGATGACTTTGTTCAAGTTGCGGATTCTTAAGGTTTGAAAATAGATGATATCGTTTAAAGTCGGATTCTGAAGCATTGTAAATAGATTACTTTGTTGAAGTGGCGGACTCTTAAGGTTTGAAAATAGATGATATTGTTTAAAGTACGATTCTAAAGCATTGTAAGTAGATGACTTTATTACAGTTGCGGATTCTTAAGGCATGAAAATAGATGATATTGTTTAAAGTCGCTTTCTAAAGCATTGTAAATAGATAGCTTTGTTCAAGTTGCGGATTCTTTAGGTTTGAAAATAGATGATATCGTTTAAAGTCGGATTCTAAAGCATTGTAAATAGATGATTTTGTTAAAGTTGCGGATTCTTAAGGTTTGAAAATAGATGATATCATTGAAAGTCGGATTCCAAAGTATTGTAAATAGATGACTTTGTTCAAGTTGCGGATTCAAAATGTTTGAAAATAGATGATATCGTTTAAAGTCGGATTCTAAAGCATTGTAAATAGATGACTTTGTTCAAGTTGCAGAGTCTTAAGGTTTGAAAATAGATGATATCGTTTAAAGTCGGATTTTAAAGCATTGTAAATAGATGACTTAGTTCGAGTTGCGGATTCTTAAGGTTTGAAAATAGATGATATCGTTTAAAGTCGGATTCTAAAGTATTGTAAATAGATGAATTTGTTCAAGTTGCGGATTCTTAAGGTTTGAAAATAGATGATATGGTTTAAAGTCGGATTCTAAAGCATTGTAAATAGATGACTTTGTTCAAGTTTCGGATTCTTAAGGTTTGAAAATAGATTATATCGTTTAAAGTCGGATTCTAAAGCATTGTAAATAAATGACTTTGTTCAAGTTGCGGACTCTGATAGTTTGAAAATAGATAATATCGTTTAAAGTCGGATTCTAAAGCATTGTAAATAGATGACTTTGTTCAAGTTGCGCATTCTTAAGGTTTGAAAATAGATGATATTGTTTAAAATCGCATTCTAAAGCATTGTAAATAGATGACTTTGTTCAAGTTGCGGATTCTTAAGGTTTGAAAATAGATGATATCGTTTAAAGTCGGATTCTAAAGCATTGTAAATAGATGACTTTGTTCCAGTAGCGGATTCTTAAGGTTTGAAAATAGATGATATCGTTTAAAGTCGGAGTCTAAAGTATTGTAAATAGATGACTTTGTTCAAGTTGCGGATTCTTAAGGTTTGAAAATAGATGATATCGTTTAAAGTCGGATTCTAAAGCATTGTAAATAGATGACTTAGTTCAAGTTGCGGATTCTTAAGGTTTGAAAATAGATTATATCGTTTAAAGTCGGATTCTAAAGCATTGTAAATAGATGACTTTGTTCAAGTTGCGGATTCTTAATGTTTGAAAATAGATGATATCGTTTAAAATCGGATTCTAAAGCATTGTAAATAGATGACTTTGTTCAAGTTGCGGATTCTTAAGGTTTGAAAATAGATGATATCGTTTAAAGTCGGATTCTAAAGCATTGTCAATAGATGACTTTGTTCAAGTTGCCGATTCTTAAGGTTTGAAAATAGATGATATCGTTTAAAGTCGGATTCTAAAGTATTGTAAATAGATGACTTTGTTAAAGTGTCAAATTCTTAAGGTTTGAAAATTAATGATATCGTTTAAAGTCGGATTCTAAAGCATTGTAAATAGATGACTTTGTTTAAGTTGCGGATTCTTAAGGTTTGAATATAGATGATATCGTTTAAAGTCGCATTCTAAAGCATTGTAAATAGATGATTTTGTTTAAGTTGCGGATTCTTAAGGTTTGCAAATAGATGATATCGTTTAAGATCGGATTCCAAACCATTGTAAATAGATGACTTTGTTAAGTTGCAGATTCTTAAGGTTTGAAAATAGATGATATAGTTTAAAGTCGGATTCTACAGCATTGTAAATAGATGACTTTGTTCAAGTGGCCGATTCTTTAGGTTTGAAAATAGATGATATCGTTTAAAGTCGGATTCTAAAGCATTGTAAATAGATGACTTTGTTCAAGATGCGGATTCTTAAGGTTTGAAAATAGATGATATCGTTTAAAGTCGGATTCTAAAGCATTGTAAATAGATTACTTTGTTCAAGTGGCGGACTCTTAAGGTTTGAAAATAGATGATATTGTTTAAAGTACGATTCTAAAGCATTGTAAGTAGATGACTTTATTACAGTTGCGGATTCTTAAGGCTTGAAAATAGATGATATTGTTTAAAGTCGCATTCTAAAGCATTGTAAATAGATGACTTTGTTCAAGTTGCGGATTCTTAAGGTTTGAAAATAGATGATATCGTTTAAAGTCGGATTCTAAAGCATTGTAAATAGATGATTCTGTTCAAGTTGCGGATTCTAAAGGTTTGAAAATAGATGATATCGTTTAAAGTCGGATTCTAAAGCATTGTAAATAGATGACTTTGTTCAAGTTTCCGATTCTTAAGCTTTGAAAATAGATGATATCGTTTAAAGTCGGATTCTAAAGCATTGTAAATAGATGACTTTGTTCAAGTTGCCGATTCTTAAGGATTGAAAATAGATGATATCGGTTAAAGTCGGATTCCAAAGCCTTGTAAATAAATGACTTTGTTCAAGTTGCGGACTCTGATAGTTTGAAAATAGATGATATCGTTTAAAGTCGGATTCTAAAGCATTGTAAATAGATGACTTTGTTCAAGTTGCGGATTCTTAAGGTTTGAAAATAGATGATATTGTTTTAAATCGCATTCTAAAGCATTGTAAATAGATGACTTTGTTCAAGTTGCGGATTCTTAAGGTTTGAAAATAGATGATATCGTTTAAAGTCGGATTCTAAAGTATTGTAAATAGATGAATTTGTTCAAGTTGCGGATTCTTAAGGTTTGAAAATAGATTATATCGTTTAAAGTCGGATTCTAAAGCATTGTAAATAAATGACTTTGTTCAAGTTGCGGACTCTGATAGTTTGAAAATAGATAATATCGTTTAAAGTCGGATTCTAAAGCATTGTAAATAGATGACTTTGTTCAAGTTGCGCATTCTTAAGGTTTGAAAATAGATGATATTGTTTAAAATCGCATTCTAAAGCATTGTAAATAGATGACTTTGTTCAAGTTGCGGATTCTTAAGGTTTGAAAATAGATGATATCGTTTAAAGTCGGATTCTAAAGCATTGTAAATAGATGACATTGTTCCAGTTGCGGATTCTTAAGGTTTGAAAATAGATGATATCGTTTAAAGTCGGAGTCTAAAGTATTGTAAATAGATGACTTTGTTCAAGTTGCGGATTCTTAAGGTTTGAAAATAGATGATATCGTTTAAAGTCGGATTCTAAAGCATTGTAAATAGATGACTTTGTTCAAGTTGCGGATTCTTAAGGTTTGAAAATAGATTATATCGTTTAAAGTCGGATTCTAAAGCATTGTAAATAGATGACTTTGTTCAAGTTGCGGATTCTTAAGGTTTGAAAATAGATGATATCGTTTAAAATCGGATTCTAAAGCATTGTAAATAGATGACTTTGTTCAAGTTGCGGATTCTTAAGGTTTGAAAATAGAATATATCGTTTAAAGTCGGATTCTAAAGCATTGTCAATAGATGACTTTGTTCAAGTTGCCGATTCTTAAGGTTTGAAAATAGATGATATCGTTTAAAGTCGGATTCTAAAGTATTGTAAATAGATGACTTTGTTCAAGTGTCAAATTCTTAAGGTTTGAAAATTAATGATATCGTTTAAAGTCGGATTCTAAAGCATTGTAAATAGATGACTTTGTTCAAGTTGCGGATTCTTAAGGTTTTAAAATTGATGATATCGTTTAAAGTCGCATTCTAAAGCATTGTAAATAGATGATTTTGTTTAAGTTGCGGATTCTTAAGGTTTGCAAATAGATGATATCGTTTAAGATCGGATTCCAAACCATTGTAAATAGATGACTTTGTTAAGTTGCAGATTCTTAAGGTTTGAAAATAGATGATATAGTTTAAAGTCGGATTCTACAGCATTGTAAATAGATGACTTTGTTCAAGTGGCCGATTCTTTAGGTTTGAAAATAGATGATATCGTTTAAAGTCGGATTCTAAAGCATTGTAAATAGATGACTTTGTTCAAGATGCGGATTCTTAAGGTTTGAAAATAGATGATATCGTTTAAAGTCGGATTCTAAAGCATTGTAAATAGATTACTTTGTTCAAGTGGCGGACTCTTAATGTTTGAAAATAGATGATATTGTTTAAAGTACGATTCTAAAGCATTGTAAGTAGATGAATTTATTACAGTTGCGGATTCTTAAGGCTTGAAAATAGATGATATTGTTTAAAGTCGCATTCTAAAGCATTGTAAATAGATGACTTTGTTCAAGTTGCGGATTCTTAAGGTTTGAAAATAGATGATATCGTTTAAAGTCGGATTCTAAAGCATTGTAAATAGAGTATTTTGTTACAGTTGCGGATTATAAAGGTTTGAAAATCGATGATATCGTTTAAAGTCGGATTCTAAAGTATTGTAAATAGATGACTTTGTTCAAGTTGCGGATTCTAAAGGTTTGAAAATAGATGATATCGTTTAAAGTCGGATTCTAAAGCATTGTAAATAGATGACTTTGTTCAAGTTTCAGATTCTTAAGGTTTGAAAATAGATGATATCGTTTAAAGTCGGATTTTAAAGCATTGTAAATAGATGACTTTGTTCAAGTTGCGGATTCTTAAGGTTTGAAAATAGATGATATCGTTTAAAGTCGGATTTTAAAGCATTGTAAATTGGTGACTTTGTTCAAGTTGCGGATTCTTAGAGTTTGAAAATAGATGATATCGTGTAAAGTCGGATTCTAAAGCATTGTAAATAGATGACTTTGTTCAAGTTTCAGATTCTTAAGGTTTGAAAATAGATGATATCGTTTAAAGTCGGATTCTAAAGTATTGTAAATAGATGACTTTGTTCAAGTTGCGGATTCTAAAGGTTTGAAAATAGATGATATCGTTTAAAGTCGGATTCTAAAGCATTGTAAATAGATGACTTTGTTCAAGTTTCAGATTCTTAAGGTTTGAAAATAGATGATATCGTTTAAAGTCGGATTTTAAAGCATTGTAAATAGATGACTTTGTTCAAGTGTCGGATTCTTAAGGTTTGAAAATAGATGATATCGTTTAAAGTCGGATTCTAAAGCATTGTAAATAGATGACTTTGTTCAAGTTGCGGATTTTTAAGGTTTGAAAATAGATGATATCGTTTAAAGTCGGATTCCAAAGCATTGTAAATAGATGACTTTGTTCAAGTTGCGGATTCTTGAGGTTTGAAAATAGATGATATCATTTAAAGTCGGATTATAAAGCTGTGTAAATAGATGACTTTGTTCAAGTTGCGGATTTTTTAGGTTTGAACATAGATTATATCGCTAAAAGTCGGATTCCAAAGCATTGTAAATAGATGACTTTGTTCAAGTTGCGGATTGTTTAGGATTGAAAATAGATGATATCGTTTAAAGTCGGATTCCAAAGCATTGTAAATAGATGACTTTGTTCAAGTTGCCGATTCTTAAGGTTTTAAAATAGATTATATCTTTTAAAGTCGGATTCTAAAGCATTGTAAATAGATGACTTGTTCAAGTCGCCGATTCGCAAGCTTTGAAGAAAGATTATATCGTTTAAAGTCGGATTCTAAAGCACTCTAAATAGATGACTTTGTTCAAGTTTCCGATTCTTAAGGTTTGAAAATAGATGATATCGTTTATAGTTCGATTCTAAAGCATTGTAAATAGATGACTTTGTTCAAGTTGCGGATTCTTAAGGTTTGAAAATAGATGATATCGGTTAAAGTCGGATTCCAGAGTATTGTAAATAGATGACTTTGTTCAAGTTGCGGATTCTTAAGGTTTGAAAATTGATGATATCGTTTAAAGTCGGATTCTAAAGCATTGTAAATAGATGACTTTGTTCAAGTTGGGGATTCTTAAGGTTTGAAAATAGATTATATCGTTTAAAGTCGGATTCTAAAGCATTGTAAATAGATGACTTTGTTCAAGTTGCGGATTCTAAAGGTTTGAAAATAGATGATATCGTTTAAAGTCGGATTCTAAAGCATTGTAAATAGATGACTTTGTTCAAGTTGGGGATTCTTAAGGTTTGAAAATAGATGATATCGTTTAAAATCGGATTCTAAAGCATTGTAAATAGATGACTTTGTTCAAGTTGCGGATTCTTAAGGTTTGAAAATAGATGATATCGTTTAAAGTCGGATTCTAAAGTATTGTAAATAGATGACTTTGTTTAAGTGTCGGACTCTAAAGGTTTAGAAATAGATGATGTCGTTTAAAGTCGGATTCTAAAGCATTGTAAATAGATGACTTTGTTCAAGTTGCCGATTCTTAAGCTTTGAAAATAGATGATATCGTTTAAAGTCGGATTCCAAAGCATTGTAAATAGATGACTTTGTTCAAGTTGCCGATTCTTAAGGTTTTAAAATAGATGATATCGTTTAAAGTAAGATTCTAAAGCATTGTTACCAGATGACTTTGTTCAAGTTACGGACTCTTAAGGTTTGAAAATAGATGATATCGTTTAAAGTTCGATTCTAAAGCATTGCAAATAGATGACTTTGTTCAAGTTGCGGATTCTTAAGGATTGAAAATAGATGATATCGTTTAAAGTCGGATTCTAAAGCATTGTAAATAGATGACTTTGTTCAAGTTGCGAGTTGTTTAGGTGTAAAAGTAAGTGATATCGTTTAATGTCGGATACTAAAGCCTTGTAAATAGATGACTTTGTTTAAGTTGCGGATTCTCAATGTTTGAAAATAGAGTATATCGTTTGTAAGTCGGATTCTAAAGCATTGTAAATAGATGACTTTGTTAGAGTTGCGGACTGCTCAGGTTTGAAAATAGATGATATCGTTTAAAGTCGGATTCTAAAGCATTGAAAATAGATGACTTTGTTCAAGTTGGTGGATTCTTAATGTTTGAAAATAGATTATATCGTTTAAAGTTGGATTCTACAGCATTGTAAATAGATGACTTTGTTCAAATTGCGGATTCTATATGTTTGAAAATCGATGATATCGTTTAAAGTCGTATTCTAAAGCATTGTAAATAGATGACTTTGTTAGAGTTGCGGATCCTTACTGTTTGAAACTAGATGATATCGTTTAAAGTCGGATTCTAAAGCATTGTAAATAGATGACTTTGTTCAGTTGCGGATACTTAATGTTTGAAAATAGATGATATCGTTTAAAGTCGGATTCTAAAGCATTGTAAATAGATGACTTTGTTCCAGTTGCGGATTCTTAAGGTTTTAAAATAGATGAGATGGTTTAAAATCGGATTCTAAAGCATTGTAAGTAGATGACTTTGTTCAAGTTGCCGATTCTTAAAGTTTGAAAATAGATTATATCGTTTAAAGTCGGATTCTAAATCATTGTAAAAAGATGACTTTGTTCAAGTTGCGGATTCTTAAGATTTGAAAATAGATGATAAGGTTTAAAGTCGGATTCTAAAGCATTGTAAATAGATGACTTTGTGAACTGGCGGACTAAAACAGATGATATTGTTTAAAGTACGATTCTAAAGCATTGTAAGTAGATGGCTTTATTACAGTGGCGGATTCTTAAGGTTTGAAAATAGATAATAATGTTTACAGTCGCATTCTAAAGTATTGTAAATTGATAACTTTGTTCAAGTTGCTGATTCTTAAGGTTTGAAAATAGGTGATATTGTTTAAAGTCAGATTCTAAAGT
Organism: Sepiola atlantica; assembly: GCA_963556195.1. NCBI lineage: Eukaryota > Metazoa > Mollusca > Cephalopoda > Sepiida > Sepiolidae > Sepiola > Sepiola atlantica. The sequence goes on from CAUVYP010000015.1 coordinate 255,350, forward strand.
ATTGTAAATAGATTACTTTGTTCCAGTTGCGTATTCTTAAGGTTGTAAAATTGATGATATTGTTTAAAGTCAGATTCTAATGCATTGTAAATACATGACTTTGTTCAAGTTGCGGATTCTTAAGGTTTTAAAATACATGATATCGTTTAAAGTCGGGTTCTAAAGCATTGTAAATAGATGACTGTGTTCAAGTTGCGGATTCTTAAGGTTTTAAAATAGATGATTTCGTTTAATGTCGGATTCTAAAGCATTGTAAATAGATGACTTTGTTCAAGGTGCGGTTTCTGAATGTTTGAAAATAGATGATATAGTTTCAAGTCTTATTCTAAAGCATTGTAAATAGATGACATTGTTCAAGTGGCGGACTAAAATAGATGATATTGTTTAAAGTACGATTCTAAAGCATTGTAAGTAGATGACTTTATTACAGTTGCGGATTCTTTAAGTTTGAAAATAGATGATAATGTTTAAAGTCGCATTCTAAAGCATTGTAAATAGATGACATTGTTACAGGTGCGGATTCTTAAGGTTTGAAAATAGATGATATCGTTTAAAGTTCGATTCTAAAGCATTGTAAATAGATGACTTTGTTCGAGTTGCGGATTCTTAAGGATTGAAAATAGATGATATCGTTTAAAGTCGGATTCTAAAGCATTGTAAATAGATGACGTTGTTCAAGTTGCGAGTTGTTTAAGTTTAAAAGTAAGTGATATCGTTTAATGTCGGATTCTAAAGCATTGTAAATAGATGACTTTGTTTAAGTTGCGGATTCTCAATGTTTGAAAATACATGATATCGTTTTAAGTCGGATTCTAAAGCATTGTAAATAGATAGATTTGTTTAAGTTGCGGATTCTTAATGTTTTAAAATAGATTATATCGTTTAAAGTTGAATTCTTAAGCATTGTAAATAGATGACTTTGTTCAAGTTGGGGATTCTAGATGTTTGAAAATCGATGATATCGTTTAAAGTCGGATTCTAAAGCATTGTAAATAGATGACTTTGTTCAAGTTGCGGATTCTTGATGTTTTAAAATAGATGATATCGTCTAAAGTCGGATTCTAAAGCATTGTAAATAGATTACTTTGTTAGAGTTGCGGATCTTTACTGTTTGAAAATAGATGATATCGTTTAAAGTCGGATTCTAAAGCATTGTAAATAGATGACTTTTTTCAGTTGCGGATACTTAATGTTTGAAATTAGATGATATCGTTTAAAGTCGGATTCTAAAGCATTGTAAATAGATGACTTTGTTCAGTTGCGGATTCTTAAGGTTTTAAAATAGATGAGATGGTTTAAAGTCGGATTCTAAAGCATTGTAAGTAGATGACTTTGTTCAAGTTGCCGATTCTTAAAGTTTGAAAATAGATTATATCGTTTAAAGTCGGATTCTTAATCATTGTAAATAGATGACTTTGTTCAAGTTGCGGATTCTTAAGATTTGAAAATAGATGATATCGTTAAAAGTCGGATTCTAAAGCATTGTAAATAGATGACTTTGTTCAAGTTGCCGATTCTTAAGCTTTGAAAATCGATGATATCGTTTAAAGTCGGATTCCAAAGCATTGTAAATAGATGACTTTGTTCAAGTTGATGATTCTCAAGGTTTTAAAATAGATGATATCGGTGTAAGTCGGATTCTAAAGCATAGTAAATAGATGACTTTGTTCAAGGTGCGGATTCTTAAGGTTGTAAAATAGATTATATCGGTTAAAGCCGGTTCTAACGCATTGTAAATAGATGACTTTGTTCAAGTTGCGGATTCTTAATGTTTGAAAATAGATGATAAGGTTTAAAGTCGGATTCTAAAGCATTGTAAATAGATGACTTTGCTCAACTGGCGGACTAAAACAGATGATATTGTTTAAAGTACGATTCTAAAGCATTGTAATTAGATGACTTTATTACAGTGGCGGATTCTTAAGGTTTTAAAATAGATAATAATGTTTACAGTCGCATTCTAAAGTATTGTAAATAGATGACTTTGTTCAAGTTGCGGATTCTTAAGGTTATAAAATAGATCATATTGTTTAAAGTCAGATTCTAATGCATTGTAAATAGATGACTTTGTTCAAGTTGCGGATTCTTAAGGTTTGAAAATACATGATATCGTTTAAAGTCGGATTCTAAAGCATTGTAAATAGATGACTGTGTTCAGATTGCGGATTCTTTAGGTTTTAAAATAGATGATATCGTTTAATGTCAAATTCTAAAGCATTGTAAATAGATGACTTTGTTCAAGGTGCGGTTTCTGAATGTTTGAAAATAGAGTATATAGTTTCAAGTCATATTCTAAAGCATTGTAAATAGATGACATTGTTCAAGTGGCAGCCACAAAAAGATAATATTGGTTAAAGTACGATTCTAAAGCATTGTAAGTAGATGATTTTATTACAGTTGCGGATTCTTTAAGTTTGAAAATAGATGATAATGTTTAAAGTGGCATTCTTAAGCATTGTAAATAGATGACATTGTTCAAGTTGCGGATTCTTAAAGTTTGAAAATAGATGATATCGTTTAAAGTCGGATTCTAAAGCATTGTAAATAGATGACTTTGTTCAAGTTGCGGATTCTTAAGGTTCTAAAATAGATGATATCGTTTAAAGTTCGATTCTAAAGCATTGTAAATACATGACTTTGTTCAAGTTGCGGATTCTAAAGGATTGAAAATAGATGATATCGTTTAAAGTCGGATTCTAAAGCATTGTAAATAGATGACTTTATTCAAGTTGCGAGTTGTTTAGGTTTAAAAGTAAGTGATATCGTTTAATGTCGGATACTAAAGCCTTGTAAATAGATGACTTTGTTTAAGTTGCGGATTCTCAATGTTTGAAAATAGATGATATCGTTTTAAGTCGGATTCTAAAGCATTGTAAATAGATGACTATGTTCCAGTTGCGGATTCTTAAGGTTTGAAAATAGATGAGATGGTTTAAAGTCGGATTCTAAAGCATTGTAAATAGATGACTTTGTTCAAGTTGCGGATTCTAAAGGTTTGAAAATAGATGATATCGTTTAAAGTCGGATTCTAAAGCCTTGTAAGTAGATGACTTTGTTCAAGTTGCCGATTCTTAATGTTTGAAAATAGATGATATCGTTTAAAGTCGGATTCTAAAGCATTGTAAATAGATTACTTTGTTCAAGTTGCAGACTCTTAAGGTTTTAAAATAGATAATATCGTTTCAAATCGGATTCTAAAGCATTGTAAATAGATGACTTTGTTCAATTGGCCGATTCTTAAGGTGTGAAAATAGATGATATCGTTTAAAGTAGGATTCTAAAGCATTGTAAATAGATGACTTTGTTCAAGTTGCGGACTGCTCAGGTTTGAAAATAGATGATATCGTTTAAAGTCGGATTCTAAAGCATTGAAAATAGATGACTTTGTTCAAATTGGTGGATTCTTACGGTTTGAAAATAGATGATATCGTTTAAAGTCGGATTCTAAAGCATTGTAAATTGATGACTTTGTTCAAGTTGCGGATTCTTAGGGTTTGAAAATAGATGATATCGTTTAAAGTCGGATTCTAAAGAATTGTAAATAGATGACTTTGTTCAAGTTGCTGACTCTTAAGGTTTGAAAATAGATGATATCGTTTAAAGTTCGATTCTAAAGCATTGTAAATAGATAACTTTGTTCAAGTTGCGGATTCTTAATGTTTGAAAATTGATGATATCGTTTAAAGTCGGATTCTAAAGCATTGTAAATAGATGACTTTGTTCAAGTTGCGAGTTGTTTAGGTTTAAAAGTAAGTGATATCGTTTAATGTCGGATACTAAAGCCTTGTAAATAGATGACTTTGTTTAAGTTGCGGATTCTCAATGTTAGAAAATAGATGATATCGTTTGAAGTCGGATTCTAAAGCATTGTAAATAGATGACTTTGTTAGAGTTGCGGACTGCTCAGGTTTGAAAATAGATGATATCGTTTAAAGTCGGATACTAAAGCATTGAAAATAGATGACTTTGTTCAAGTTGGTGGATTCTTAATGTTTGAAAATAGATTATATCGTTTAAAGTTGGATTCTACAGCATTGTAAATATATGACTTTGTTCAAGTTGCGGATTCTATATGTTTGAAAATCGATGATATCGTTTAAAGTCGGATTCTAAAGCATTGTAAATAGATGACTTTGTTCAGTTGCGGATACTTAATGTTTGAAAATAGATGATATCGTTTAAAGTCGGATTCTAAAGCATTGTAAATAGATGACTTTGTTCCAGTTGCGGATTCTTAAGGTTTTAAAATAGATGAGATGGTTTAAAATCGGATTCTAAAGCATTGTAAGTAGATGACTTTGTTCAAGTTGCCGATTCTTAAAGTTTGAAAATAGATGATATCGTTTAAAGTCGGATTCTAAAGCATTGTAAATAGATGACTTTGTTCAAGTTGCGGATTCTTAAGGTTTGAAAATAGATGATATCGTTTAAAGTCGGATTCTAACGCATTGTAAATAGATGACTTTGTTCAAGTTGCGGATTCTTAAGGTTTGAAATAGATGATATCGTTTTAAATCGGATTCTAAAGCATTGTAAATAGATGACTTTGTTCAAGTTGCGGATTCTTAAGGTTTGAAAATAGATGATATCGTTTAAAGTCGGATTCTAAAGTATTGTAAATAGATGACTTTGTTCAAGTGGCGGACTCTTAAGGTTTGAAAATAGATGATATTGTTTAAAGTACAATTCTAAAGCAGTGTAAGTAGATGACTTTATGACAGTTGCGGAATCTTTAGGCTTGAAAATAGATGATATTGTTTAAAGTCGCATTCTAAAGCATGGTAAATAGATGACTTTGTTCAAGTTGCGGATTCTAAAGGTTTGAAAATAGATGATATCGTTTAAAGTCGGATTCTAAAGCATTGTAAATAGATGATGTTGTTCAAGTTGCAGATTCTAAAGGTTCGAAAATAGATGATATCGTTTAAAGTCGGATTCTAAAGCATTGTAAATAGATGACTTTGTTCAAGTTGCGGATTCTTAAGGTTTGAAAATAGATGATATCGTTTAAAGTCAGATTCTAAAGCATTGTAAATAGATGACTTTGTTCGAGTTGCGGATTCTTAAGGTTTTAAAATTGATGATATCGTTTAAAGTCGGATTCTAAAGCATTGTAAATAGATGACTTTGTTCAAGTTGCGGATTCTTAAGGTTGGAAAACAGATGATATCGTTTAAAGTCGGATTCTAAAGTATTGTAAATAGATGACTTTGTTCAAGTGTCGGATTCTTAAGGTTTGAAAATAGATGATATCGTTTAAAGTCGGATTCTAAAGCATTGTAAATAGTTGACTTTGTTCAAGTTGCGGATTCTAAAGGTTTGAAAATAGATGATATCGTTTAAAGTCGGATTCTAAAGCATTGGAAATTGATGACTTTGTTCAAGTTGCGGATTCTTAAGGTTTGAAAATAGATTATATCGTTTAAAGTCGGATTCTAAAGCATTGTAAATAGATGACTTTGTTCAAGTTGCGGATGCTTAAGGTTTGAAAATAGATGATATCGTTTAATGTCGGATACTAAAGCATTGTAAATAGGTGACTTTGTTCAGTTGCGGATTCTTAAGGTTTTAAAATAGATGAGATGGTTTAAAGTCGGATTCTAAAGCATTGTAAGTAGATGACTTTGTTCAAGTTGCCGATTCTTAAAGTTTGAAAATAGATTATATCGTTTAAAGTCGGATTCTTAATCATTGTAAATAGATGACTTTGTTCAAGTTGCGGATTCTTAAGATTTGAAAATAGATGATATCGTTAAAAGTCGGATTCTAAAGCATTGTAAATAGATGACTTTGTTCAAGTTGCCGATTCTTAAGCTTTGAAAATCGATGATATCGTTTAAAGTCGGATTCCAAAGCATTGTAAATAGATGACTTTGTTCAAGTTGATGATTCTCAAGGTTTTAAAATAGATGATATCGGTGTAAGTCGGATTCTAAAGCATAGTAAATAGATGACTTTGTTCAAGGTGCGGATTCTTAAGGTTGTAAAATAGATTATATCGGTTAAAGCCGGTTCTAACGCATTGTAAATAGATGACTTTGTTCAAGTTGCGGATTCTTAATGTTTGAAAATAGATGATAAGGTTTAAAGTCGGATTCTAAAGCATTGTAAATAGATGACTTTGCTCAACTGGCGGACTAAAACAGATGATATTGTTTAAAGTACGATTCTAAAGCATTGTAATTAGATGACTTTATTACAGTGGCGGATTCTTAAGGTTTTAAAATAGATAATAATGTTTACAGTCGCATTCTAAAGTATTGTAAATAGATGACTTTGTTCAAGTTGCGGATTCTTAAGGTTATAAAATAGATCATATTGTTTAAAGTCAGATTCTAATGCATTGTAAATAGATGACTTTGTTCAAGTTGCGGATTCTTAAGGTTTGAAAATACATGATATCGTTTAAAGTCGGATTCTAAAGCATTGTAAATAGATGACTGTGTTCAGATTGCGGATTCTTTAGGTTTTAAAATAGATGATATCGTTTAATGTCAAATTCTAAAGCATTGTAAATAGATGACTTTGTTCAAGGTGCGGTTTCTGAATGTTTGAAAATAGAGTATATAGTTTCAAGTCATATTCTAAAGCATTGTAAATAGATGACATTGTTCAAGTGGCAGCCACAAAAAGATAATATTGGTTAAAGTACGATTCTAAAGCATTGTAAGTAGATGATTTTATTACAGTTGCGGATTCTTTAAGTTTGAAAATAGATGATAATGTTTAAAGTGGCATTCTTAAGCATTGTAAATAGATGACATTGTTCAAGTTGCGGATTCTTAAAGTTTGAAAATAGATGATATCGTTTAAAGTCGGATTCTAAAGCATTGTAAATAGATGACTTTGTTCAAGTTGCGGATTCTTAAGGTTCTAAAATAGATGATATCGTTTAAAGTTCGATTCTAAAGCATTGTAAATACATGACTTTGTTCAAGTTGCGGATTCTAAAGGATTGAAAATAGATGATATCGTTTAAAGTCGGATTCTAAAGCATTGTAAATAGATGACTTTATTCAAGTTGCGAGTTGTTTAGGTTTAAAAGTAAGTGATATCGTTTAATGTCGGATACTAAAGCCTTGTAAATAGATGACTTTGTTTAAGTTGCGGATTCTCAATGTTTGAAAATAGATGATATCGTTTTAAGTCGGATTCTAAAGCATTGTAAATAGATGACTATGTTCCAGTTGCGGATTCTTAAGGTTTGAAAATAGATGAGATGGTTTAAAGTCGGATTCTAAAGCATTGTAAATAGATGACTTTGTTCAAGTTGCGGATTCTAAAGGTTTGAAAATAGATGATATCGTTTAAAGTCGGATTCTAAAGCCTTGTAAGTAGATGACTTTGTTCAAGTTGCCGATTCTTAATGTTTGAAAATAGATGATATCGTTTAAAGTCGGATTCTAAAGCATTGTAAATAGATTACTTTGTTCAAGTTGCAGACTCTTAAGGTTTTAAAATAGATAATATCGTTTCAAATCGGATTCTAAAGCATTGTAAATAGATGACTTTGTTCAATTGGCCGATTCTTAAGGTGTGAAAATAGATGATATCGTTTAAAGTAGGATTCTAAAGCATTGTAAATAGATGACTTTGTTCAAGTTGCGGACTGCTCAGGTTTGAAAATAGATGATATCGTTTAAAGTCGGATTCTAAAGCATTGAAAATAGATGACTTTGTTCAAATTGGTGGATTCTTACGGTTTGAAAATAGATGATATCGTTTAAAGTCGGATTCTAAAGCATTGTAAATTGATGACTTTGTTCAAGTTGCGGATTCTTAGGGTTTGAAAATAGATGATATCGTTTAAAGTCGGATTCTAAAGAATTGTAAATAGATGACTTTGTTCAAGTTGCTGACTCTTAAGGTTTGAAAATAGATGATATCGTTTAAAGTTCGATTCTAAAGCATTGTAAATAGATAACTTTGTTCAAGTTGCGGATTCTTAATGTTTGAAAATTGATGATATCGTTTAAAGTCGGATTCTAAAGCATTGTAAATAGATGACTTTGTTCAAGTTGCGAGTTGTTTAGGTTTAAAAGTAAGTGATATCGTTTAATGTCGGATACTAAAGCCTTGTAAATAGATGACTTTGTTTAAGTTGCGGATTCTCAATGTTAGAAAATAGATGATATCGTTTGAAGTCGGATTCTAAAGCATTGTAAATAGATGACTTTGTTAGAGTTGCGGACTGCTCAGGTTTGAAAATAGATGATATCGTTTAAAGTCGGATACTAAAGCATTGAAAATAGATGACTTTGTTCAAGTTGGTGGATTCTTAATGTTTGAAAATAGATTATATCGTTTAAAGTTGGATTCTACAGCATTGTAAATATATGACTTTGTTCAAGTTGCGGATTCTATATGTTTGAAAATCGATGATATCGTTTAAAGTCGGATTCTAAAGCATTGTAAATAGATGACTTTGTTCAGTTGCGGATACTTAATGTTTGAAAATAGATGATATCGTTTAAAGTCGGATTCTAAAGCATTGTAAATAGATGACTTTGTTCCAGTTGCGGATTCTTAAGGTTTTAAAATAGATGAGATGGTTTAAAATCGGATTCTAAAGCATTGTAAGTAGATGACTTTGTTCAAGTTGCCGATTCTTAAAGTTTGAAAATAGATGATATCGTTTAAAGTCGGATTCTAAAGCATTGTAAATAGATGACTTTGTTCAAGTTGCGGATTCTTAAGGTTTGAAAATAGATGATATCGTTTAAAGTCGGATTCTAACGCATTGTAAATAGATGACTTTGTTCAAGTTGCGGATTCTTAAGGTTTGAAATAGATGATATCGTTTTAAATCGGATTCTAAAGCATTGTAAATAGATGACTTTGTTCAAGTTGCGGATTCTTAAGGTTTGAAAATAGATGATATCGTTTAAAGTCGGATTCTAAAGTATTGTAAATAGATGACTTTGTTCAAGTGGCGGACTCTTAAGGTTTGAAAATAGATGATATTGTTTAAAGTACAATTCTAAAGCAGTGTAAGTAGATGACTTTATGACAGTTGCGGAATCTTTAGGCTTGAAAATAGATGATATTGTTTAAAGTCGCATTCTAAAGCATGGTAAATAGATGACTTTGTTCAAGTTGCGGATTCTAAAGGTTTGAAAATAGATGATATCGTTTAAAGTCGGATTCTAAAGCATTGTAAATAGATGATGTTGTTCAAGTTGCGGATTCTAAAGGTTCGAAAATAGATGATATCGTTTAAAGTCGGATTCTAAAGCATTGTAAATAGATGACTTTGTTCAAGTTGCGGATTCTTAAGGTTTGAAAATAGATGATATCGTTTAAAGTCAGATTCTAAAGCATTGTAAATAGATGACTTTGTTCGAGTTGCGGATTCTTAAGGTTTTAAAATTGATGATATCGTTTAAAGTCGGATTCTAAAGCATTGTAAATAGATGACTTTGTTCAAGTTGCGGATTCTTAAGGTTGGAAAACAGATGATATCGTTTAAAGTCGGATTCTAAAGTATTGTAAATAGATGACTTTGTTCAAGTGTCGGATTCTTAAGGTTTGAAAATAGATGATATCGTTTAAAGTCGGATTCTAAAGCATTGTAAATAGTTGACTTTGTTCAAGTTGCGGATTCTAAAGGTTTGAAAATAGATGATATCGTTTAAAGTCGGATTCTAAAGCATTGGAAATTGATGACTTTGTTCAAGTTGCGGATTCTTAAGGTTTGAAAATAGATTATATCGTTTAAAGTCGGATTCTAAAGCATTGTAAATAGATGACTTTGTTCAAGTTGCGGATGCTTAAGGTTTGAAAATAGATGATATCGTTTAATGTCGGATACTAAAGCATTGTAAATAGGTGACTTTGTTCAAGTTGCCGATTCTTAAGCTTTGAAAATAGATGATATCGTTTAAAGTCGGATTCCAAAGCATTGCAAATAGATGACTTTGTTCAAGTTGCGGATTCTTAAGGTTTGAAAATAGATGATATCATTTAAAGTCGGATTATAAATCTGTGTAAATAGATGACTTTGTTCAAGTTGCGGATTTTTAAGGTTTGAACATAGATTATATCGCTTAAAGTCGGATTCCAAAGCATTTTAAATAGATGACTTTGTTCAAGTTGCGGATTCTTGATGTTTGAAAATAGATGACATAGTTTAAAGTCGGATTCTAAAGCATTGTAAATAGATGACTTAGTTTAAGTTGCGGATTCTTAAGGTTTGAAAATAGATGATATCGTTTAAAGTCGGATTCTAAAGCATTGTAAATAGATGACTTTGTTCAAGTTGCGGATTCTTAAGGTTTGAAAATAGATGATATCGTTTAAAGTCGGATTCTAAAGTATTGTAAATAGATGACTTTGTTCAAGTGTAGGATTTTTAAGGTTTGAAAATAGATGATATCGTTTAAAGTCAGATTCTAAAGCATTGTAAATAGATGACTTTGTTCAAGTTGCGGATTCTTAAGGTTTGAAATAGATGATATCGTTTAAAGTCGGATTCTAAAGCATTGTAAATAGATGACTTTGTTCAAGTTGCGGATTCTTAAGGTTTGAAAATAGATGATATCGTTTAAAGTCGGATTCTAAAGCATTGTAAATAGATGACTTTGTTCAAGTTGCTGATTCTTAAATTTTGAAAATAAATGATATCGTTTAATGTCGGATACTAAAGCATTGTAAATAGGTGACTTTGTTCAAGTTGCCGATTCTTAAGCTTTGAAAATAGATCATATCGTTTAAAGTCGGATTCCAAAGCATTGTAAATAGATGACTTTGTTCAAGTTGCGGATTCTTAAGGTTTGAAAATAGATGATATCATTTAAAGTCGGATTATAAAGCTGTGTAAATAGATGACTTTGTTCAAGTTGCGGATTTTTTAGGTTTGAACATAGATTATATCGCTTAAATTCGGATTCCAAAGCATTTTAAATAGATGACTTTGTCTAAGTTGCGGATTCTTGATGTTTGAAAATAGATGACATAGTTAAAAGTCGGATTCTAAAGCATTGTAAATAGATGACTTTGTTCAAGTTGCGGATTCTTAAAGTTTAAAAATAGATGATATCGTTTAAAGTCGGATTCTGAAGCATTGTAAATAGATTACTTTGTTGAAGTGGCGGACTCTTAAGGTTTGAAAATAGATGATATTGTTTAAAGTACGATTCTAAAGCATTGTAAGTAGATGACTTTATTACAGTTGCGGATTCTTAAGGCATGAAAATAGATGATATTGTTTAAAGTCGCTTTCTAAAGCAGTGTAAATAGATAGCTTTGTTCAAGTTGCGGATTCTTAAGGTTTGAAAATAGATGATATCGTTTAAAGTCGGATTCTAAAGCATTGTAAATAGATGATTTTGTTACAGTTGCGGATTCTTAAGGTTTGAAAATAGATGATATCGTTTAAAGTCAGATTCTAAAGCATTGTAAATAGATGACTTTGTTCGAGTTGCGGATTCTTAAGGTTTTAAAATTGATGATATCGTTTAAAGTCGGATTCTAAAGCATTGTAAATAGATGACTTTGTTCAAGTTGCGGATTCTTAAGGTTGGAAAACAGATGATATCGTTTAAAGTCGGATTCTAAAGTATTGTAAATAGATGACTTTGTTCAAGTGTCGGATTCTTAAGGTTTGAAAATAGATGATATCGTTTAAAGTCGGATTCTAAAGCATTGTAAATAGATGACTTTGTTCAAGTTGCGGATTCTAAAGGTTTGAAAATAGATGATATCGTTTAATGTCGGATTCTAAAGCATTGGAAATTGATGACTTTGTTCAAGTTGCGGATTCTTAAGGTTTGAAAATAGATTATATCGTTTAAAATCGGATTCTAAAGCATTGTAAATAGATGACTTTGTTCAAGTTGCGGATGCTTAAGGTTTGAAAATAGATGATATCGTTTAATGTCGGATACTAAAGCATTGTAAATAGGTGACTTTGTTCAAGTTGCCGATTCTTAAGCTTTGAAAATAGATGATATCGTTTAAAGTCGGATTCCAAAGCATTGTAAATAGATGACTTTGTTCAAGTTGCGGATTCTTAAGGTTTGAAAATAGATGATATCATTTAAAGTCGGATTATAAATCTGTGTAAATAGATGACTTTATTCAAGTTGCGGATTTTTAAGGTTTGAACATAGATTATATCGCTTAAAGTCGGATTCCAAAGCATTTTAAATAGATGACTTTGTTCAAGTTGCGGATTCTTGATGTTTGAAAATAGATGACATAGTTTAAAGTCGGATTCTAAAGCATTGTAAATAGATGACTTAGTTTAAGTTGCGGATTCTTAAGGTTTGAAAATAGATGATATCGTTTAAAGTCGGATTCTAAAGCATTGTAAATAGATGACTTTGTTCAAGTTGCGGATTCTTAAGGTTTGAAAATAGATGATATCGTTTAAAGTCGGATTCTAAAGTATTGTAAATAGATGACTTTGTTCAAGTGTAGGATTTTTAAGGTTTGAAAATAGATGATATCGTTTAAAGTCAGATTCTAAAGCATTGTAAATAGATGACTTTGTTCAAGTTGCGGATTCTTAAGGTTTGAAAATAGATGATATCGTTTAAAGTCGGATTCTAAAGCATTGTAAATAGATGACTTTGTTCAAGTTGCGGATTCTTAAGGTTTGAAAATAGATGATATCGTTTAAAGTCGGATTCTAAAGCATTGTAAAAAGATGACTTTGTTCAAGTTGCGGATTCTAAATGTTTGAAAATAGATGATATCGTTTAATGTCGGATACTAAAGCATTGTAAATAGGTGACTTTGTTCAAGTTGCCGATTCTTAAGCTTTGAAAATAGATCATATCGTTTAAAGTCGGATTCCAAAGCATTGTAAATAAATGACTTTGTTCAAGTTGCGGATTCTTAAGGTTTGAAAATAGATGATATCATTTAAAGTCGGATTATAAAGCTGTGTAAATAGATGACTTTGTTCAAGTTGCGGATTTTTTAGGTTTGAACATAGATTATATCGCTTAAATTCGGATTCCAAAGCATTTTAAATAGATGACTTTGTCTAAGTTGCGGATTCTTGATGTTTGAAAATAGATGACATAGTTTAAAGTCGGATTCTAAAGCATTGTAAATAGATGACTTTGTTCAAGTTGCGGATTCTTAAAGTTTGAAAATAGATGATATCGTTTAAAGTCGGATTCTGAAGCATTGTAAATAGATTACTTTGTTGAAGTGGCGGACTCTTAAGGTTTGAAAATAGATGATATTGTTTAAAGTACGATTCTAAAGCATTGTAAGTAGATGACTTTATTACAGTTGCGGATTCTTAAGGCATGAAAATAGATGATATTGTTTAAAGTCGCTTTCTAAAGCATTGTAAATAGATAGCTTTGTTCAAGTTGCGGATTCTTAAGGTTTGAAAATAGATGATATCGTTTAAAGTCGGATTCTAAAGCATTGTAAATAGATGATTTTGTTACAGTTGCGGATTCTTAAGGTTTGAAAATCGATGATATCGTTGAAAGTCGGATTCCAAAGTATTGTAAATAGATGACTTTGTTCAAGTTGCGGATTCTAAATGTTTGAAAATAGATGATATCGTTTAAAGTCGGATTCTAATACATTGTAAATAGATGACTTTATTCAAGTTGCAGATTCTTAAGGTTTGAAAATAGATGATATCGTTTAAAGTCGGATTTTAAAGCATTGTAAATAGATGACTTAGTTCAAGTTGCGGATTCTTAAGGTTTGAAAATAGATGATATCGTTTAAAGTCGGATTCTAAAGCATTGTAAATAGATGACTTTGTTCAAGTTGCGGATTCTTAAGGTTTGAAAATAGATGATATCGTTTAAAGTCGGATTCTAAAGTATTGTATATAGATGACTTTGTTCAAGTGTCGGATTCTTAAGGTTTGAAAATAGATGATATCGTTTAAAGTCGGATTCTAAAGCATTGTAAATAGATGACTTTGTTCAAGTTGCGGATTCTAAAGGTTTGAAAATAGATGATATCGTTTAAAGTCGGATTCTAAAGCATTGTAAATAGATGACTTTGTTCAAGTTGCGGATTCTTAAGGTTTGAAAATAGATTATATCGTTTAAAGTCGGATTCTAAAGCATTGTAAATAGATGACTTTGTTCAAGTTGCGGATGCTTAAGGTTTGAAAATAGATGATATCGTTTAATGTCGGATACTAAAGCATTGTAAATAGGTGACTTTGTTCAAGTTGCCGATTCTTAAGCTTTGAAAATAGATGATATCGTTTAAAGTCGGATTCCAAAGCATTGTAAATAGATGACTTTGTTCAAGTGGCGGATTCTTAAGGTTTGAAAATAGATGATATCATTTAAAGTCGGATTATAAATCTGTGTAAATAGATGACTTTGTTCAAGTTGCGGATTTTTTAGGTTTGAACATAGATTATATCGCTTAAAGTCGGATTCCAAAGCATTTTAAATAGATGACTTTGTTCAAGTTGCGGATTCTGGATGTTTGAAAATAGATGACATAGTTTAAAGTCGGATTCTAAAGCATTGTAAATAGATGACTTAGTTTAAGTTGCGGATTCTTAAGGTTTGCAAATAGATGATATCGTTTAAGATCGGATTCCAAACCATTGTAAATAGATGACTTTGTTAAGTTGCAGATTCTTAAGGTTTGAAAATAGATGATATAGTTTAAAGTCGGATTCTACAGCATTGTAAATAGATGACTTTGTTCAAGTGGCCGATTCTTTAGGTCTGAAAATAGATGATATCGTTTAAAGTCGGATTCTAAAGCATTGTAAATAGATGACTTTGTTCAAGATGCGGATTCTTAAGGTTTGAAAATAGATGATATCGTTTAAAGTCGGATTCTAAAGCATTGTAAATAGATTACTTTGTTCAAGTGGCGGACTCTTAAGGTTTGAAAATAGATGATATTGTTTAAAGTACGATTCTAAAGCATTGTAAGTAGATGACTTTATTACAGTTGCGGATTCTTAAGGCTTGAAAATAGATGATATTGTTTAAAGTCGCATTCTAAAGCATTGTAAATAGATGACTTTGTTCAAGTTGCGGATTCTTAAGGTTTGAAAATAGATGATATCGTTTAAAGTCGGATTCTAAAGCATTGTAAATAGAGTATTTTGTTACCGTTGCGGATTCTAAAGGTTTGAAAATAGATGATATCGTTTAAAGTCGGATTCTAAAGTATTGTAAATAGATGACTTTGTTCAAGTTGCGGATTCTAAAGGTTTGAAAATAGATGATATCGTTTAAAGTCGGATTCTAAAGCATTGTAAATAGATGACTTTGTTCAAGTTTCAGATTCTTAAGGTTTGAAAATAGATGATATCGTTTAAAGTCGGATTTTAAAGCATTGTAAATAGATGACTTTGTTCAAGTTGCGGATTCTTAAGGTTTGAAAATAGATGATATCGTTTAAAGTCGGATTTTAAAGCATTGTAAATTGGTGACTTTGTTCAAGTTGCGGATTCTTAGAGTTTGAAAATAGATGATATCGTGTAAAGTCGGATTCTAAAGCATTGTAAATAGATGACTTTGTTCAAGTTTCAGATTCTTAAGGTTTGAAAATAGATGATATCGTTTAAAGTCGGATTCTAAAGCATTGTAAATAGATGACTTTGTTCAAGTTGCGGATTCTAAATGTTTGAAAATAGATGATATCGTTTAATGTCGGATACTAAAGCATTGTAAATAGGTGACTTTGTTCAAGTTGCCGATTCTTAAGCTTTGAAAATAGATCATATCGTTTAAAGTCGGATTCCAAAGCATTGTAAATAAATGACTTTGTTCAAGTTGCGGATTCTTAAGGTTTGAAAATAGATGATATCATTTAAAGTCGGATTATAAAGCTGTGTAAATAGATGACTTTGTTCAAGTTGCGGATTTTTTAGGTTTGAACATAGATTATATCGCTTAAATTCGGATTCCAAAGCATTTTAAATAGATGACTTTGTCTAAGTTGCGGATTCTTGATGTTTGAAAATAGATGACATAGTTTAAAGTCGGATTCTAAAGCATTGTAAATAGATGACTTTGTTCAAGTTGCGGATTCTTAAAGTTTGAAAATAGATGATATCGTTTAAAGTCGGATTCTGAAGCATTGTAAATAGATTACTTTGTTGAAGTGGCGGACTCTTAAGGTTTGAAAATAGATGATATTGTTTAAAGTACGATTCTAAAGCATTGTAAGTAGATGACTTTATTACAGTTGCGGATTCTTAAGGCATGAAAATAGATGATATTGTTTAAAGTCGCTTTCTAAAGCATTGTAAATAGATAGCTTTGTTCAAGTTGCGGATTCTTAAGGTTTGAAAATAGATGATATCGTTTAAAGTCGGATTCTAAAGCATTGTAAATAGATGATTTTGTTACAGTTGCGGATTCTTAAGGTTTGAAAATAGATGATATCGTTGAAAGTCGGATTCCAAAGTATTGTAAATAGATGACTTTGTTCAAGTTGCGGATTCTAAATGTTTGAAAATAGATGATATCGTTTAAAGTCGGATTCTAATACATTGTAAATAGATGACTTTATTCAAGTTGCAGATTCTTAAGGTTTGAAAATAGATGATATCGTTTAAAGTCGGATTTTAAAGCATTGTAAATAGATGACTTAGTTCAAGTTGCGGATTCTTAAGGTTTGAAAATAGATGATATCGTTTAAAGTCGGATTCTAAAGCATTGTAAATAGATGACTTTGTTCAAGTTGCGGATTCTTAAGGTTTGAAAATAGATGATATCGTTTAAAGTCGGATTCTAAAGTATTGTATATAGATGACTTTGTTCAAGTGTCGGATTCTTAAGGTTTGAAAATAGATGATATCGTTTAAAGTCGGATTCTAAAGCATTGTAAATAGATGACTTTGTTCAAGTTGCGGATTCTAAAGGTTTGAAAATAGATGATATCGTTTAAAGTCGGATTCTAAAGCATTGTAAATAGATGACTTTGTTCAAGTTGCGGATTCTTAAGGTTTGAAAATAGATTATATCGTTTAAAGTCGGATTCTAAAGCATTGTAAATAGATGACTTTGTTCAAGTTGCGGATGCTTAAGGTTTGAAAATAGATGATATCGTTTAATGTCGGATACTAAAGCATTGTAAATAGGTGACTTTGTTCAAGTTGCCGATTCTTAAGCTTTGAAAATAGATGATATCGTTTAAAGTCGGATTCCAAAGCATTGTAAATAGATGACTTTGTTCAAGTGGCGGATTCTTAAGGTTTGAAAATAGATGATATCATTTAAAGTCGGATTATAAATCTGTGTAAATAGATGACTTTGTTCAAGTTGCGGATTTTTTAGGTTTGAACATAGATTATATCGCTTAAAGTCGGATTCCAAAGCATTTTAAATAGATGACTTTGTTCAAGTTGCGGATTCTGGATGTTTGAAAATAGATGACATAGTTTAAAGTCGGATTCTAAAGCATTGTAAATAGATGACTTAGTTTAAGTTGCGGATTCTTAAGGTTTGCAAATAGATGATATCGTTTAAGATCGGATTCCAAACCATTGTAAATAGATGACTTTGTTAAGTTGCAGATTCTTAAGGTTTGAAAATAGATGATATAGTTTAAAGTCGGATTCTACAGCATTGTAAATAGATGACTTTGTTCAAGTGGCCGATTCTTTAGGTCTGAAAATAGATGATATCGTTTAAAGTCGGATTCTAAAGCATTGTAAATAGATGACTTTGTTCAAGATGCGGATTCTTAAGGTTTGAAAATAGATGATATCGTTTAAAGTCGGATTCTAAAGCATTGTAAATAGATTACTTTGTTCAAGTGGCGGACTCTTAAGGTTTGAAAATAGATGATATTGTTTAAAGTACGATTCTAAAGCATTGTAAGTAGATGACTTTATTACAGTTGCGGATTCTTAAGGCTTGAAAATAGATGATATTGTTTAAAGTCGCATTCTAAAGCATTGTAAATAGATGACTTTGTTCAAGTTGCGGATTCTTAAGGTTTGAAAATAGATGATATCGTTTAAAGTCGGATTCTAAAGCATTGTAAATAGAGTATTTTGTTACCGTTGCGGATTCTAAAGGTTTGAAAATAGATGATATCGTTTAAAGTCGGATTCTAAAGTATTGTAAATAGATGACTTTGTTCAAGTTGCGGATTCTAAAGGTTTGAAAATAGATGATATCGTTTAAAGTCGGATTCTAAAGCATTGTAAATAGATGACTTTGTTCAAGTTTCAGATTCTTAAGGTTTGAAAATAGATGATATCGTTTAAAGTCGGATTTTAAAGCATTGTAAATAGATGACTTTGTTCAAGTTGCGGATTCTTAAGGTTTGAAAATAGATGATATCGTTTAAAGTCGGATTTTAAAGCATTGTAAATTGGTGACTTTGTTCAAGTTGCGGATTCTTAGAGTTTGAAAATAGATGATATCGTGTAAAGTCGGATTCTAAAGCATTGTAAATAGATGACTTTGTTCAAGTTTCAGATTCTTAAGGTTTGAAAATAGATGATATCGTTTAAAGTCGGATTCTAAAGTATTGTAAATAGATGACTTTGTTCAAGTTGCGGATTCTAAAGGTTTGAAAATAGATGATACTGTTTAAAGTCGGATTCTAAAGCATTGTAAATAGATGACTTTGTTCAAGTTTCAGATTCTTAAGGTTTGAAAATAGATGATATCGTTTAAAGTCGGATTTTAAAGCATTGTAAATAGATGACTTTGTTCAAGTGTCGGATTCTTGAGGTTTGAAAATAGATGATATCGTTTAAAGTCGGATTCTAAAGCATTGTAAATAGATGACTTTGTTCAAGTTGCTGATTCTTAAGGTTTGAAAATAGATGATATCGTTTAATGTCGGATACTACAGCATTGTAAATGGGTGACTTTGTTCAAGTTGCGGATTTTTAAGGTTTGAAATTAGATGATATCGTTTAAAGTCGGATTCCAAAGCATTGTAAATAGATGACTTTGTTCAAGTTGCGGATTCTTGAGGTTTGAAAATAGATGATATCATTTAAAGTCGGATTATAAAGCTGTGTAAATAGATGACTTTGTTCAAGTTGCGGATTTTTTAGGTTTGAACATAGATTATATCGCTAAAAGTCGGATTCCAAAGCATTGTAAATAGATGACTTTGTTCAAGTTGCGGATTGTTTAGGATTGAAAATAGATGATATCGTTTAAAGTCGGATTCCAAAGCATTGTAAATAGATGACTTTGTTCAAGTTGCCGATTCTTAAGGTTTAAAAATAGATTATATCTTTTAAAGTCGGATTCTAAAGCATTGTAAATAGATGACTTGTTCAAGTCGCCGATTCTCAAGCTTTGAAGAAAGATTATATCGTTTAAAGTCGGATTCTAAAGCACTCTAAATAGATGACTTTGTTCAAGTTTCCGATTCTTAAGGTTTGAAAATAGATGATATCGTTTATAGTTCGATTCTAAAGCATTGTAAATAGATGACTTTGTTCAAGTTGCGGATTCTTAAGGTTTGAAAATAGATGATATCGGTTAAAGTCGGATTCCAGAGTATTGTAAATAGATGACTTTGTTCAAGTTGCGGATTCTTAAGGTTTGAAAATTGATGATATCGTTTAAAGTCGGATTCTAAAGCATTGTAAATAGATGACTTTGTTCAAGTTGCGGATTCTTAAGGTTTGAAAATAGATGATATCGTTTAAAGTCGGATTCTAAAGCATTGTAAATAAATGACTTTGTTCAAGTTGCGGATTCTTAAGGTTTGAAAATAGATGATATCGTTTAAAGTCGGATTCTAAAGCATTGTAAATAGATGACTTTGTTCAAGTTGGGGATTCTTAAGGTTTGAAAATAGATGATATCGTTTAAAATCGGATTCTAAAGCATTGTAAATAGATGACTTTGTTCAAGTTGCGGATTCTTAAGGTTTGAAAATAGATGATATCGTTTAAAGTCGGATTCTAAAGTATTGTAAATAGATGACTTTGTTTAAGTGTCGGACTCTAAAGGTTTAGAAAAAGATGATGTCGTTTAAAGTCGGATTCTAAAGCATTGTTAATAGATGACTTTGTTCAAGTTGCCGATTCTTAAGCTTTGAAAATAGATGATATCGTTTAAAGTCGGATTCCAAAGCATTGTAAATAGATGACTTTGTTCAAGTTGCCGATTCTTAAGGTTTTAAAATAGATGATATCGTTTAAAGTAAGATTCTAAAGCATTGTTACCAGATGACTTTGTTCAAGTTACGGACTCTTAAGGTTTGAAAATAGATGATATCGTTTAAAGTTCGATTCTAAAGCATTGCAAATAGATGACTTTGTTCAAGTTGCGGATTCTTAAGGATTGAAAATAGATGATATCGTTTAAAGTCGGATTCTAAAGCATTGTAAATAGATGACTTTGTTCAAGTTGCGAGTTGTTTAGGTGTAAAAGTAAGTGATATCGTTTAATGTCGGATACTAAAGCCTTGTAAATAGATGACTTTGTTTAAGTTGCGGATTCTCAATGTTTGAAAATAGAGTATATCGTTTGTAAGTCGGATTCTAAAGCATTGTAAATAGATGACTTTGTTAGAGTTGCGGACTGCTCAGGTTTGAAAATAGATGATATCGTTTAAAGTCGGATTCTAAAGCATTGAAAATAGATGACTTTGTTCAAGTTGGTGGATTCTTAATGTTTGAAAATAGATTATATCGTTTAAAGTTGGATTCTACAGCATTGTAAATAGATGACTTTGTTCAAATTGCGGATTCTATATGTTTGAAAATCGATGATATCGTTTAAAGTCGGATTCTAAAGCATTGTAAATAGATGACTTTGTTAGAGTTGCGGATCCTTACTGTTTGAAACTAGATGATATCGTTTAAAGTCGGATTCTAAAGCATTGTAAATAGATGACTTTGTTCAGTTGCGGATACTTAATGTTTGAAAATAGATGATATCGTTTAAAGTCGGATTCTAAAGCATTGTAAATAGATGACTTTGTTCCAGTTGCGGATTCTTAAGGTTTTAAAATAGATGAGATGGTTTAAAATCGGATTCTAAAGCATTGTAAGTAGATGACTTTGTTCAAGTTGCCGATTCTTAAAGTTTGAAAATAGATTATATCGTTTAAAGTCGGATTCTAAATCATTGTAAAAAGATGACTTTGTTCAAGTTGCGGATTCTTAAGATTTGAAAATAGATGATAAGGTTGTAAGTCGGATTCTAAAGCATTGTAAATAGATGACTTTGTGAACTGGCGGACTAAAACAGATGATATTGTTTAAAGTACGATTCTAAAGCATTGTAAGTAGATGGCTTTATTACAGTGGCGGATTCTTAAGGTTTGAAAATAGATAATAATGTTTACTGTCGCATTCTAAAGTATTGTAAATAGATAACTTTGTTCAAGTTGCTGATTCTTAAGGTTTGAAAATAGGTGATATTGTTTAAAGTCAGATTCTAAAGTATTGTAAATAGATTACTTTGTTCCAGTTGCGTATTCTTAAGGTTGTAAAATTGATGATATTGTTTAAAGTCAGATTCTAATGCATTGTAAATAGATGACTTTGTTCAAGTTGCGGATTCTTAAGGTTTGAAAATACATGATATCGTTTAAAGTCGGGTTCTAAAGCATTGTAAATAGATGACTGTGTTCAAGTTGCGGATTCTTAAGGTTTTAAAATAGATGATTTCGTTTAATGTCGGATTCTAAAGCATTGTAAATAGATGACTTTGTTCAAGGTGCGGTTTCTGAATGTTTGAAAATAGATGATATAGTTTCAAGTCTTATTCTAAAGCATTGTAAATAGATGACATTGTTCAAGTGGCGGACTAAAATAGATGATATTGTTTAAAGTACGATTCTAAAGCATTGTAAGTAGATGACTTTATTACAGTTGCGGATTCTTTAAGTTTGAAAATAGATGATAATGTTTAAAGTCGCATTCTAAAGCATTGTAAATAGATGACATTGTTACAGGTGCGGATTCTTTAGGTTTGAAAATAGATGATATCGTTTAAAGTTCGATTCTAAAGCATTGTAAATAGATGACTTTGTTCGAGTTGCGGATTCTTAAGGATTGAAAATAGATGATATCGTTTAAAGTCGGATTCTAAAGCATTGTAAATAGATGACTTTGTTCAAGTTGCGAGTTGTTTAGGTTTAAAAGTAAGTGATATCGTTTAATGTCGGATTCTAAAGCATTGTAAATAGATGACTTTGTTTAAGTTGCGGATTCTCAATGCTTGAAAATACATGATATCGTTTTAAGTCGGATTCTAAAGCATTGTAAATAGATAGATTTGTTTAAGTTGCGGATTCTTAATGTTTGAAAATAGATTATATCGTTTAAAGTTGAATTCTTAAGCATTGTAAATAGATGACTTTGTTAAAGTTGGGGATTCTAGATGTTTGAAAATCGATGATATCGTTTAAAGTCGGATTTTAAAGCATTGTAAATAGATGACTTTGTTCAAGTTGCGGATTCTTGATGTTTTAAAATAGATGATATCGTCTAAAGTCGGATTCTAAAGCATTGTAAATAGATTACTTTGTTAGAGTTGCGGATCCTTACTGTTTGAAAATAGATGATATCGTTTAAAGTCGGATTCTAAAGCATTGTAAATAGATGACTTTGTTCAGTTGCGGATACTTAATGTTTGAAATTAGATGATATCGTTTAAAGTCGGATTCTAAAGCATTGTAAATAGATGACTTTGTTCAGTTGCGGATTCTTAAGGTTTTAAAATAGATGAGATGGTTTAAAGTCGGATTCTAAAGCATTGTAAGTAGATGACTTTGTTCAAGTTGCCGATTCTTAAAGTTTGAAAATAGATTATATCGTTTAAAGTCGGATTCTAAATCATTGTAAATAGATGACTTTGTTCAAGTTGCGGATTCTTAAGATTTGAAAATAGATGATATCGTTAAAAGTCGGATTCTAAAGCATTGTAAATAGATGACTTTGTTCAAGTTGCCGATTCTTAAGCTTTGAAAATCGATGATATCGTTTAAAGTCGGATTCCAAAGCATTGTAAATAGATGACTTTGTTCAAGTTGATGATTCTCAAGGTTTTAAAATAGATGATATCGGTGTAAGTCGGATACTAAAGCATTGTAAATAGATGACTTTGTTCAAGTTGCCGATTCTTAAAGTTTTAAAATAGATGATATCGTTTAACGTCGGATTCTAAAGCATAGTAAATAGATGACTTTGTTCAAGGTGCGGATTCTTAAGGTTGTAAAATAGATTATATCGGTTAAAGCCGGTTCTAACGCATTGTAAATAGATTACTTTGTTCAAGTTGCGGATTCTTAATGTTTGAAAATAGATGATAAGGTTTAAAGTCGGATTCTAAAGCATTGTAAATAGATGACTTTGCTCAACTGGCGGACTAAAACAGATGATATTGTTTAAAGTACGATTCTAAAGCATTGTAATTAGATGACTTTATTACAGTGGCGGAGTCTTAAGGTTTTAAAATAGATAATAATGTTTACAGTCGCATTCTAAAGTATTGTAAATAGATGACTTTGTTCAAGTTGCGGATTCTTAAGGTTATAAAATAGATCATATTGTTTAAAGTCAGATTCTAATGCATTGTAAATAGATGACTTTGTTCAAGTTGCGGATTCTTAAGGTTTGAAAATACATGATATCGTTTAAAGTCGGATTCTAAAGCATTGTAAATAGATGACTGTGTTCAGATTGCGGATTCTTTAGGTTTTAAAATAGATGATATCGTTTAATGTCAAATTCTAAAGCATTGTAAATAGATGACTTTGTTCAAGGTGCGGTTTCTGAATGTTTGAAAATAGAGTATATAGTTTCAAGTCATATTCTAAAGCATTGTAAATAGATGACATTGTTCAAGTGGCAGCCACAAAAAGATAATATTGTTTAAAGTACGATTCTAAAGCATTGTAAGTAGATTACTTTATTACAGTTGCGGATTCTTTAAGTTTGAAAATAGATGATAATGTTTAAAGTGGCATTCTAAAGCATTGTAAATAGATGACATTGTTCAAGTTGCGGATTCTTAAAGTTTGAAAATAGATGATATCGTTTAAAGTCGGATTCTAAAGCATTGTAAATAGATGACTTTGTTCAAGTTGCGGATTCTTAAGGTTCTAAAATAGATGATATCGTTTAAAGTTCGATTCTAAAGCATTGTAAATACATGACTTTGTTCAAGTTGCGGATTCTAAAGGATTGAAAATAGATGATATCGTTTAAAGTCGGATTCTAAAGCATTGTAAATAGATGACTTTGTTCAAGTTGCGAGTTGTTTAGGTTTAAAAGTAAGTGATATCGTTTAATGTCGGATACTAAAGCCTTGTAAATAGATGACTTTGTTTAAGTTGCGGATTCTCAATGTTTGAAAATAGATGATATCGTTTTAAGTCGGATTCTAAAGCATTGTAAATAGATGACTATGTTCCAGTTGCGGATTCTTAAGGTTTGAAAATAGATGAGATGGTTTAAAGTCGGATTCTAAAGCATTGTAAATAGATGACTTTGTTCAAGTTGCGGATTCTAAAGGTTTGAAAATAGATGATATCGTTTAAAGTCGGATTCTAAAGCCTTGTAAGTAGATGACTTTGTTCAAGTTGCCGATTCTTAATGTTTGAAAATAGATGATATCGTTTAAAGTCGGATTCTAAAGCATTGTAAATAGATGACTTTGTTCAAGTTGCAGACTGCTCAGGTTTGAAAATAGATGATATCGTTTAAAGTCGGATTCTAAAGCATTGAAAATAGATGACTTTGTTCAAATTGGTGGATTCTTACGGTTTTAAAATAGATGATATCGTTTAAAGTCGGATTCTAAAGCATTGTAAATTGATGACTTTGTTCAAGTTGCGGATTCTTAGGGTTTGAAAATAGATGATATCGTTTAAAGTCGGATTCTAAAGAATTGTAAATAGATGACTTTGTTCAAGTTGCTGACTCTTAAGGTTGTAAAATAGATGATATCGTTTAAAGTTCGATTCTAAAGCATTGTAAATAGATAACTTTGTTCAAGTTGCGGATTCTTAATGTTTGAAAATTGATGATATCGTTTAAAGTCGGATTCTAAAGCATTGTAAATAGATGACTTTGTTCAAGTTGCGAGTTGTTTAGGTTTAAAAGTAAGTGATATCGTTTAATGTCGGATACTAAAGCCTTGTAAATAGATGACTTTGTTTAAGTTGCGGATTCTCAATGTTAGAAAATAGATGATATCGTTTGAAGTCGGATTCTAAAGCATTGTAAATAGATGACTTTGTTAGAGTTGCGGACTGCTCAGGTTTGAAAATAGATGATATCGTTTAAAGTCGGATACTAAAGCATTGAAAATAGATGACTTTGTTCAAGTTGGTGGATTCTTAATGTTTGAAAATAGATTATATCGTTTAAAGTTGGATTCTACAGCATTGTAAATATATGACTTTGTTCAAGTTGCGGATTCTATATGTTTGAAAATCGATGATATCGTTTAAAGTCGGATTCTAAAGCATTGTAAATAGATGACTTTGTTAGAGTTGCGGATCCTTACTGTTTGAAAATAGATGATATCGTTTAAAGTCGGATTCTAAAGCATTGTAAATAGATGACTTTGTTCAGTTGCGGATACTTAATGTTTGAAAATAGATGATATCGTTTAAAGTCGGATTCTAAAGCATTGTAAATAGATGACTTTGTTCCAGTTGCGGATTCTTAAGGTTTTAAAATAGATGAGATAGTTTAAAATCGGATTCTAAAGCATTGTAAGTAGATGACTTTGTTCAAGTTGCCGATTCTTAAAGTTTGAAAATAGATGATATCGTTTAAAGTCGGATTCTAAAGCATTGTAAATAGATGACTTTGTTCAAGTTGCGGATTCTTAAGGTTTGAAAATAGATGATATCGTTTAAAGTCGGATTCTAACGCATTGTAAATAGATGACTTTGTTCAAGTTGCGGATTCTTAAGCTTTGAAATAGATGATATCGTTTTAAATCGGATTCTAAAGCATTGTAAATAGATGACTTTGTTCAAGTTGCGGATTCTTAAGGTTTGAAAATAGATGATATCGTTTAAAGTCGGATTCTAAAGTATTGTAAATAGATGACTTTGTTCAAGTGGCGGACTCTTAAGGTTTGAAAATAGATGATATTGTTTAAAGTACAATTCTAAAGCAGTGTAAGTAGATGACTTTATGACAGTTGCGGAATCTTTAGGCTTGAAAATAGATGATATTGTTTAAAGTCGCATTCTAAAGCATTGTAAATAGATGACTTTGTTCAAGTTGCGGATTCTAAAGGTTTGAAAATAGATGATATCGTTTAAAGTCGGATTCTAAAGCATTGTAAATAGATGATGTTGTTCAAGTTGCGGATTCTAAAGGTTCGAAAATAGATGATATCGTTTAAAGTCGGATTCTAAAGCATTGTAAATAGATGACTTTGTTCAAGTTGCGGATTCTTAAGGTTTGAAAATAGATGATATCGTTTAAAGTCAGATTCTAAAGCATTGTAAATAGATGACATTGTTCGAGTTGCGGATTCTTAAGGTTTTAAAATTGATGATATCGTTTAAAGTCGGATTCTAAAGCATTGTAAATAGATGACTTTGTTCAAGTTGCGGATTCTTAAGGTTGGAAAACAGATGATATCGTTTAAAGTCGGATTCTAAAGTATTGTAAATAGATGACTTTGTTCAAGTGTCGGATTCTTAAGGTTTGAAAATAGATGATATCGTTTAAAGTCGGATTCTAAAGCATTGTAAATAGATGACTTTGTTCAAGTTGCGGATTCTAAAGGTTTGAAAATAGATGATATCGTTTAAAGTCGGATTCTAAAGCATTGGAAATTGATGACTTTGTTCAAGTTGCGGATTCTTAAGGTTTGAAAATAGATTATATCGTTTAAAGTCGGATTCTAAAGCATTGTAAATAGATGACTTTGTTCAAGTTGCGGATGCTTAAGGTTTGAAAATAGATGATATCGTTTAATGTCGGATACTAAAGCATTGTAAATAGGTGACTTTGTTCAAGTTGCCGATTCTTAAGCTTTGAAAATAGATGATATCGTTTAAAGTCGGATTCCAAAGCATTGTAAATAGATGACTTTGTTCAAGTTGCGGATTCTTAAGGTTTGAAAATAGATGATATCATTTAAAGTCGGATTATAAATCTGTGTAAATAGATGACTTTGTTCAAGTTGCGGATTTTTAAGGTTTGAACATAGATTATATCGCTTAAAGTCGGATTCCAAAGCATTTTAAATAGATGACTTTGTTCAAGTTGCGGATTCTTGATGTTTGAAAATAGATGACATAGTTTAAAGTCGGATTCTAAAGCATTGTAAATAGATGACTTAGTTTAAGTTGCGGATTCTTAAGGTTTGAAAATAGATGATATCGTTTAAAGTCGGATTCTAAAGCATTGTAAATAGATGACTTTGTTCAAGTTGCGGATTCTTAAGGTTTGAAAATAGATGATATCGTTTAAAGTCGGATTCTAAAGTATTGTAAATAGATGACTTTGTTCAAGTGTAGGATTTTTAAGGTTTGAAAATAGATGATATCGTTTAAAGTCAGATTCTAAAGCATTGTAAATAGATGACTTTGTTCAAGTTGCGGATTCTTAAGGTTTGAAAATAGATGATATCGTTTAAAGTCGGATTCTAAAGCATTGTAAATAGATGACTTTGTTCAAGTTGCGGATTCTTAAGGTTTGAAAATAGATGATATCGTTTAAAGTCGGATTCTAAAGCATTGTAAATAGATGACTTTGTTCAAGTTGCTGATTCTTAAATTTTGAAAATAGATGATATCGTTTAATGTCGGATACTAAAGCATTGTAAATAGGTGACTTTGTTCAAGTTGCCGATTCTTAAGCTTTGAAAATAGATCATATCGTTTAAAGTCGGATTCCAAAGCATTGTAAATAGATGACTTTGTTCAAGTTGCGGATTCTTAAGGTTTGAAAATAGATGATATCATTTAAAGTCGGATTATAAAGCTGTGTAAATAGATGACTTTGTTCAAGTTGCGGATTTTTTAGGTTTGAACATAGATTATATCGCTTAAATTCGGATTCCAAAGCATTTTAAATAGATGACTTTGTCTAAGTTGCGGATTCTAGATGTTTGAAAATAGATGACATAGTTTAAAGTCGGATTCTAAAGCATTGTAAATAGATGACTTTGTTCAAGTTGCGGATTCTTAAAGTTTGAAAATAGATGATATCGTTTAAAGTCGGATTCTGAAGCATTGTAAATAGATTACTTTGTTGAAGTGGCGGACTCTTAAGGTTTGAAAATAGATGATATTGTTTAAAGTACGATTCTAAAGCATTGTAAGTAGATGACTTTATTACAGTTGCGGATTCTTAAGGCATGAAAATAGATGATATTGTTTAAAGTCGCTTTCTAAAGCATTGTAAATAGATAGCTTTGTTCAAGTTGCGGATTCTACAGGTTTGAAAATAGATGATATCGTTTAAAGTCGGATTCTAAAGCATTGTAAATAGATGATTTTGTTACAGTTGCGGATTCTTAAGGTTTGAAAATAGATGATATCGTTTAAAGTCAGATTCTAAAGCATTGTAAATAGATGACTTTGTTCGAGTTGCGGATTCTTAAGGTTTTAAAATTGATGATATCGTTTAAAGTCGGATTCTAAAGCATTGTAAATA
Source organism: Sepiola atlantica (assembly GCA_963556195.1). Lineage (NCBI taxonomy): Eukaryota > Metazoa > Mollusca > Cephalopoda > Sepiida > Sepiolidae > Sepiola > Sepiola atlantica. The sequence continues at coordinate 283,884 of CAUVYP010000015.1, forward strand.
GATGACTTTGTTCAAGTTGCGGATTCTTAAGGTTGGAAAACAGATGATATCGTTTAAAGTCGGATTCTAAAGTATTGTAAATAGATGACTTTGTTCAAGTGTCGGATTCTTAAGGTTTGAATATAGATGATATCGTTTACAGTCGGATTCTAAAGCATTGTAAATAGATGACTTTGTTCAAGTTGCGGATTCTAAAGGTTTGAAAATAGATGATATCGTTTAAAGTCGGATTCTAAAGCATTGGAAATTGATGACTTTGTTCAAGTTGCGGATTCTTAAGGTTTGAAAATAGATTATATCGTTTAAAGTCGGATTCTAAAGCATTGTAAATAGATGACTTTGTTCAAGTTGCGGATGCTTAAGGTTTGAAAATAGATGATATCGTTTAATGTCGGATACTAAAGCATTGTAAATAGGTGACTTTGTTCAAGTTGCCGATTCTTAAGCTTTGAAAATAGATGATATCGTTTAAAGTCGGATTCCAAAGCATTGTAAATAGATGACTTTGTTCAAGTTGCGGATTCTTAAGGTTTGAAAATAGATGATATCATTTAAAGTCGGATTATAAATCTGTGTAAATAGATGACTTTGTTCAAGTTGCGGATTTTTAAGGTTTGAACATAGATTATATCGCTTAAAGTCGGATTCCAAAGCATTTTAAATAGATGACTTTGTTCAAGTTGCGGATTCTTGATGTTTGAAAATAGATGACATAGTTTAAAGTCGGATTCTAAAGCATTGTAAATAGATGACTTAGTTTAAGTTGCGGATTCTTAAGGTTTGAAAATAGATGATATCGTTTAAAGTCGGATTCTAAAGTATTGTAAATAGATGACTTTGTTCAAGTGTAGGATTTTTAAGGTTTGAAAATAGATGATATCGTTTAAAGTCAGATTCTAAAGCATTGTAAATAGATGACTTTGTTCAAGTTGCGGATTCTTAAGGTTTGAAAATAGATGATATCGTTTAAAGTCGGATTCTAAAGCATTGTAAATAGATGACTTTGTTCAAGTTGCGGATTCTTAAGGTTTGAAAATAGATGATATCGTTTAAAGTCGGATTCTAAAGCATTGTAAATAGATGACTTTGTTCAAGTTGCTGATTCTTAAATTTTGAAAATAGATGATATCGTTTAATGTCGGATACTATAGCATTGTAAATAGGTGACTTTGTTCAAGTTGCCGATTCTTAAGCTTTGAAAATAGATCATATCGTTTAAAGTCGGATTCCAAAGCATTGTAAATAGATGACTTTGTTCAAGTTGCGGATTCTTAAGGTTTGAAAATAGATGATATCATTTAAAATCGGATTATAAAGCTGTGTAAATAGATGACTTTGTTCAAGTTGCGGATTTTTTAGGTTTGAACATAGATTATATCGCTTAAATTCGGATTCCAAAGCATTTTTAATAGATGACTTTGTCTAAGTTGCGGATTCTTGATGTTTGAAAATAGATGACATAGTTTAAAGTCGGATTCTAAAGCATTGTAAATAGATGACTTTGTTCAAGTTGCGGATTCTTAAAGTTTGAAAATAGATGATATCGTTTAAAGTCGGATTCTGAAGCATTGTAAATAGATTACTTTGTTGAAGTGGCGGACTCTTAAGGTTTGAAAATAGATGATATTGTTTAAAGTACGATTCTAAAGCATTGTAAGTAGATGACTTCATTACAGTTGCGGATTCTTAAGGCATGAAAATAGATGATATTGTTTAAAGTCGCTTTCTAAAGCATTGTAAATAGATAGCTTTGTTCAAGTTGCGGATTCTTAAGGTTTGAAAATAGATGATATCGTTTAAAGTCGGATTCTAAAGCATTGTAAATAGATGATTTTGTTACAGTTGCGGATTCTTAAGGTTTGAAAATAGATGATATCGTTGAAAGTCGGATTCCAAAGTATTGTAAATAGATGACTTTGTTCAAGTTGCGGATTCTAAATGTTTGAAAATAGATGATATCGTTTAAAGTCGGATTCTAAAGCATTGTAAATAGATGACTTTGTTCAAGTTGCAGATTCTTAAGGTTTGAAAATAGATGATATCGTTTAAAGTCGGATTTTAAAGCATTGTAAATAGATGACTTAGTTCAAGTTGCGGATTCTTAAGGTTTGAAAATAGATGATATCGTTTAAAGTCGGATTCTAAAGCATTGTAAATAGATGACTTTGTTAAAGTTGCGGATTCTTAAGGTTTGAAAATAGATGATATCGTTTAAAGTCGGATTCTAAAGTATTGTATATAGATGACTTTGTTCAAGTGTCGGATTCTTAAGGTTTGAAAATAGATGATATCGTTTAAAGTCGGATTCTAAAGCATTGTAAATAGATGACTTTGTTCAAGTTGCGGATTCTAAAGGTTTGAAAATAGATGATATCGTTTAAAGTCGGATTCTAAAGCATTGTAAATAGATGACTTTGTTCAAGTTGCGGATTCTTAAGGTTTGAAAATAGATTATATCGTTTAAAGTCGGATTCTAAAGCATTGTAAATAGATGACTTTGTTCAAGTTGCGGATGCTTAAGGTTTGAAAATAGATTATATCGTTTAATGTCGGATACTAAAGCATTGTAAATAGGTGACTTTGTTCAAGTTGCCGATTCTTAAGCTTTGAAAATAGATGATATCGTTTAAAGTCGGATTCCAAAGCATTGTAAATAGATGACTTTGTTCAAGTTGCGGATTCTTAAGGTTTGAAAATAGATGATATGATTTAAAGTCGGATTATAAATCTGTGTAAATAGATGACTTTGTTCAAGTTGCGGATTTTTTAGGTTTGAACATAGATTATATCGCTTAAAGTCGGATTCCAAAGCATTTTAAATAGATGACTTTGTTCAAGTTGCGGATTCTTGATGTTTGAAAATAGATGACATAGTTTAAAGTCGGATTCTAAAGCATTGTAAATAGATGACTTAGTTTAAGTTGCGGATTCTTAAGGTTTGAAAATAGATGATATCGTTTAAAGTCGGATTCGAAAGCATTGTAAATAGATGACTTTGTTCAAGTTGCGGATTCTTAAGGTTTGAAAATAGATGATATCGTTTAAAGTCGGATTCTAAAGTATTGTAAATAGATGACTTTGTTCAAGTGTAGGATTCTTAAGGTTTGAAAATAGATGATATCGTTTAAAGTCGGATTCTAAAGCATTGTAAATAGATGACTTTGTTCAAGTTGCGGATTCTTAAGGTTTGAAAATAGATGATATCGTTTAAAGTCGGATTCTAAAGCATTGTAAATAGATGACTTTGTTCAAGTTGCGGATTCTTAAGGTTTGAAAATAGATGATATCGTTTAAAGTCGGATTCTAAAGCATTGTAAATAGATGACTTAGTTCAAGTTGCTGATTCTTAAATTTTGAAAATAGATGATATCGTTTAATGTCGGATACTAAAGCATTGTAAATAGATGACTTTGTTCAAGTTGCCGATTCTTAAGCTTTGAAAATAGATCATATCGTTTAAAGTCGGATTCCAAAGCATTGTAAATAGATGACTTTGTTCAAGTTGCGGATTCTTAAGGTTTGAAAATAGATGATATCATTTAAAGTCGGATTATAAAGCTGTGTAAATAGATGACTTTGTTCAAGTTGCGGATTTTTTAGGTTTGAACATAGATTATATCGCTTAAATGGTGATTCCAAAGCATTTTAAATAGATGACTTTGTCTAAGTTGCGGATTCTTGATGTTTGAAAATAGATGACATAGTTTAAAGTCGGATTCTAAAGCATTGTAAATAGATGACTTTGTTCAAGTTGCGGATTCTTAAGGTTTGAAAATAGATGATATCGTTTAAAGTCGGATTCTGAAGCATTGTAAATAGATTACTTTGTTGAAGTGGCGGACTCTTAAGGTTTGAAAATAGATGATATTGTTTAAAGTACGATTCTAAAGCATTGTAAGTAGATGACTTTATTACAGTTGCGGATTCTTAAGGCATGAAAATAGATGATATTGTTTAAAGTCGCTTTCTAAAGCATTGTAAATAGATAGCTTTGTTCAAGTTGCGGATTCTTTAGGTTTGAAAATAGATGATATCGTTTAAAGTCGGATTCTAAAGCATTGTAAATAGATGATTTTGTTAAAGTTGCGGATTCTTAAGGTTTGAAAATAGATGATATCATTGAAAGTCGGATTCCAAAGTATTGTAAATAGATGACTTTGTTCAAGTTGCGGATTCTAAATGTTTGAAAATAGATGATATCGTTTAAAGTCGGATTCTAAAGCATTGTAAATAGATGACTTTGTTCAAGTTGCAGAGTCTTAAGGTTTGAAAATAGATGATATCGTTTAAAGTCGGATTTTAAAGCATTGTAAATAGATGACTTAGTTCAAGTTGCGGATTCTTAAGGTTTGAAAATAGATGATATCGTTTAAAGTCGGATTCTAAAGCATTGTAAATAGATGATTTTGTTCAAGTTTCGGATTCTAAAGGTTTGAAAATAGATGATATCGTTTAAAGTCGGATTCTAAAGCATTGTAAATAGATGACTTTGTTCAAGTTGCCAATTCTTAAGGATTGAAAATAGATGATATCGGTTAAAGTCGGATTCTAAAGCATTGTAAATAGATGACTTTGTTCAAGTTGCGGACTCTGATAGTTTGAAAATAGATGATAACGTTTAAAGTCGGATTCTAAAGCATTGTAAATAGATGACTTTGTTCAAGTTGCGGATTCTTAAGGTTTAAAAATAGATGATATCGTTTAAAGTCGCATTCTAAAGCATTGTAAATAGATGACTTTGTTCAAGTTGCGGATTCTTAAGGTTTGAAAATAGATGATATGGTTTAATGTCGGATACTAAAGCATTGTAAATAGATGACTTTATTCAAGTTGCCGATTCTTAAGCTTTGAAAATAGATGATATCGTTTAAAGTCAGATTCCAAATCATTGTAAATAGATGGCTTTGTTCAAGTTGCGGATTCTTAAGGTTTGAAAATAGCTGATATCATTTAAAGTCGGATTATAAAGCTGTATAAATAGATGACTTTGTTCAAGTTGCGGAATTTTTAGGTTTGAACATAGATTGTATCGCTTGACGTCGGATTCCAAAGCATTGTAAATAGATGACTTTGTTCAAGTTGCGGATTTTTTAGGTTTGAAAATAGATGATATCGTTTAATGTCGGATACTAAAGCATTGTAAATAGATGACTTTGTTTAAGTTGCCGATTCTTAAGGTTTTAAAATAGATGATATCGGTTAAAGTCAGATTCTAAAGCATTGTAAATAGATGACTTGTTCAAGTCGCCGATTCTCAAGCTTTGAAAATAGATTATATCGTTTAAAGTCGGATTCTAAAGCACTGTAAATAGATGACTTTGTTCAAGTTGCCGATTCTTAATGGGAGGAAAATAGATGATATCGTTTCAAGTTCGATTCTAAAGCATTGTAAATAGATGACTTTGTTCAAGTTGCCGATTCTTAAGCTTTGAAAATAGATGATATCGTTTAAAGTCGGATTCTAAAGCATTGTAAATAGATGACTTTGTTCAAGTTGCGGACTCTGATAGTTTGAAATTAGATGATATCGTTTAAAGTACGATTCTAAAGCATTGTAAATAGATGACTTTCTTCAAGTTGCGGATTCTTAAGGTTTGAAAATAGATGATATTGTTTAAAGTCGCATTCTAAAGCATTGTAAATAAATGATTTTGTTCAAGTTGCGGATTCTTAAGGTTTGAAAATAGATGATATCGTTTAAAGTCGGATTCCAAAGCATTGTAAATAGATGACTTTGTTCAAGTGTCGGACTCTTAAGGTTTGAAAATAGATGATGTCGTTTAAAGTGGGATTCTAAAGCATTGTAAATAGATGACTTTGTTCAAGTTGTGGATTCTTAAGGTTTGAAAATAGATGATATCGTTTAAAGTCGGATTCTAAAGCATTGTAAATAGATGACTTTGTTCAAGTTGCCGATTCTTAAGCTTTGAAAATAGATGATATCGTTTAAAGTCGGATTCCAAAGCATTGTAAATAGATGACTTTGTTCAAGTTGCCGATTCCTAAGGTTTTAAAATAGATGATATCGTTTAAAGTCGGATTCTAAAGCATTGTTACCAGATGACTTTGTTCAAGTTGCGGACTCTTAAGGTTTGAAAATAGATGATATCGTTTAAAGTTCGATTCTAAAGCATTGTAAATAGATGCCTTTGTTCAAGTTGCGGATTCTTAAGGATTGAAAATAGATCATATCGTTTAAAGTCGGATTCTAAAGCATTGTAAATAGATGACTTTGTTCAAGTTGCCGATTCTTAAGCTTTGAAAATAGATGATATCGTTTAAAGTCGAATTCTAAAGCATTGTAAATAGATGACTTTGTTCAAGTTGCCGATTCCTAAGGTTTTAAAATAGATGATATCGTTTAAAGTCTGATACTAAAGCATTGTTATCAGATGACTTTGTTCAAGTAGCGGACTCTTAAGGTTTGAAAATAGATGATATCGTTTAAAGTTCGATTCTAAAGCATTGTAAATAGATGACTTTGTTCAAGTTGCCGATTCTTAAGGATGGAAATAGATGATATCGTTTAAAGTAGGATTCTAAAGCATTGTAAATAGATTACTTTGTTCAAGTTGCGGACTGCTCAGGTTTGAAAATAGATGATATCGTTTAAAGTCGGATTCTAAAGCATTGAAAATAGATTACTTTGTTCAAATTGGTAGATTCTTAGGGTTTGAAAATAGATGATATCGTTTAAATTTCGATTCTAAAGCATTGTAAATAGATGACTTTGTTTAAGTTGCCGATTCCTTAGGTTTTAAAATAGATGATATCGTTTAAAGTCGGATTCTAAAGCATTGTTACCAGATGACTTTGTTCAAGTTGCGGACTCTTAAGGTTTGAAAATAGATGATATCGTTTAAAGTTCGATTCTAAAGCATTGTAAATAGATGCCTTTGTTCAAGTTGCGGATTCTTAAGGATTGAAAATAGATCATATCGTTTAAAGTCGGATTCTAAAGCATTGTAAATAGATGACTTTGTTCAAGTTGCCGATTCTTAAGCTTTGAAAATAGATGATATCGTTTAAAGTCGGATTCTAAAGCATTGTAAATAGATGACTTTGTTCAAGTTGCCGATTCCTAAGGTTTTAAAATAGATGATATCGTTTAAAGTCTGATTCTAAAGCATTGTTATCAGATGACTTTGTTCAAGTAGCGGACTCTTAAGGTTTGAAAATAGATGATATCGTTTAAAGTTCGATTCTAAAGCATTGTAAATAGATGACTTTGTTCAAGTTGCAGATTCTTAAGGTTTCAAAATAGATGATATCGTTTAAAGTCGGATTTTAAAGCATTGTAAATAGATGACTTTGTTCAAGTTGCCGATTCTTAAGGATGGAAATAGATGATATCGTTTAAAGTAGGATTCTAAAGCATTGTAAATAGATTACTTTGTTCAAGTTGCGGACTGCTCAGGTTTGAAAATAGATTATATCGTTTAAAGTCGGATTCTAAAGCATTGAAAATAGATTACTTTGTTCAAATTGGTAGATTCTTAGGGTTTGAAAATAGATGATATCGTTTAAAGTCGGATTCTAAAGCATTGTAAATTGATGACTTTGTTCAAGTTGCGGATTCTTAGGGTTTGTAAATAGATGATATCGTTTAAAGTCGGATTCTAAAGCATTGTAAATAGATGACTTTGTTCAAGTTGCTGACTCTTAAGGTTTGAAAATAGATGATATCGTTTAAAGTTCGATTCTAAAGCATTGTAAATAGATTACTTTGTTCAAGTTGCAGATTCTTAATGTTTGAAAATTGATGATATCGTTTAAAGTCGGATTCTAAAGCATTGTAAATAGATGACTTTGTTCCAGTTGCGGATTCTTAAGGTTTGAAAATAGATGAGATGGTTTAAAGTCGGATTCTAAAGCATTGTAAATAGATGACTTTGTTCAAGTTGCGGATTCTTAAGGTTTGAAAATAGATGATATCGTTTAAAGTCGGATTCTAAAGCCTTGTAAGTAGATGACTTTGTTCAAGTTGCCGATTCTTAATGTTTGAAAATAGATGATATCGTTTAAAGTCGGATTCTAAAGCATTGTAAATAGATTACTTTGTTCAAGTTGCAGACTCTTAAGGTTTTAAAATAGATAATATCGTTTCAAATCGGATTCTAAAGCATTGTAAATAGATGACTTTGTTCAATTTGCCGATGCTTAAGGTGTGAAAATAGATGATATCGTTTAAAGTAGGATTCTAAAGCATTGTAAATAGATTACTTTGTTCAAGTTGCGGACTGCTCAGGTTTGAAAATAGATGATATCGTTTAAAGTCGGATTCTAAAGCATTGAAAATAGATTACTTTGTTCAAATTGGTAGATTCTTAGGGTTTGAAAATAGATGATATCGTTTAAAGTCGGATTCTAAAGCATTGTAAATTGATGACTTTGTTCAAGTTGCGGATTCTTAGGGTTTGTAAATAGATGATATCGTTTAAAGTCGGATTCTAAAGCATTGTAAATAGATGACTTTGTTCAAGTTGCTGACTCTTAAGGTTTGAAAATAGATGATATCGTTTAAAGTTCGATTCTAAAGCATTGTAAATAGATTACTTTGTTCAAGTTGCGGATTCTTAATGTTTGAAAATTGATGATATCGTTTAAAGTCGGATTCTAAAGCATTGTAAATAGATGACTTTGTTCAAGTTGCGAGTTGTTTAGGTTTAAAAGTAAGTGATATCGTTTAATGTCGGATACTAAAGCCTTGTAAATAGATGACTTTGTTAGAGTTGCGGACCGCTCAGGTTTGAACATAGATGATATCGTTTAAAGTCGGATTCTAAAGCATTGAAAATAGATGACTTTGTTCAAGTTGGTGGATTCTTAATGTTTGAAAATAGATTATATCGTTTAAATTTGGATTCTACAGCATTGTAAATAGATGACTTTGTTCAAGTTGCGGATTCTATATGTTTGAAAATCGATGATATCGTTTAAAGTCGGATTCTAAAGCATTGTAAATAGATGACTTTGTTCCAGTTGCGGATTCTTAAGGTTTTAAAATAGATGAGATGGTTTAAAATCGAATTCTAAAGCATTGTAAGTAGATGACTTTGTTCAAGTTGCCGATTCTTAAAGTTTGAAAATAGATTATATCGTTTAAAGTCGGATTCCAAAGCATTGTAAATAGATGACTTTGTTCAAGTTGCCGATTCTTAAGCTTTGAAAATAGATGATATCGTTTAAAGTCGGATTCTAAAGCATTGTAACCAGATTACTTGTTCAAGTCGCGGATTCTCAAGCTTTGAAAATAGATGATATCGGTTAAAGTCGGATTCTAAAGCACTGTAAATAGATGACTTGGTTCAAGTTGCCGATTCTTAAGGTTTGAAAATAGATGATATCGTTTAAATTTCGATTCTAAAGCATTGTAAATAGATGACTTTGTTTAAGCTGTGAGTTCTTAAGGTTTAAAAGTAGATGATATCGTTTAATGTCGGATACTAAAGCATTGCAAATAGATTACTATGTTCAAGTTACGTATTCTTAAGCTTTTAAAATAGATGATATAATTTAAAGTCGGATTATAAAGCATTGTAAATAGATTACATTGTTACAGTTGAGGATTTTTATGGTTTGAACATAGATGATATCGTCTAAAGTCGGATTCTAAACCATTGTAAATAGATGACTTAGTTCAAGTGGCGGACTCTTAAGGTTTGAAAATAGATTATATTGTTTAAAGTACGATTCTAAAGCATTGTAAGTAGATGACTTTATTACAGTTGCGGATTCTTAAGGTTTGAAAATAGATGATATCGTTTAAAGTCGCATTCTAAAGCATTGTAAATAGATGACTTTGTTCAAGTAGCGGATTCTTAAGGTTTGAAAATAGATGAGATGGTTTAAAATCGGATTCTAAAGCATTGTAAGTAGATGACTTTGTTCAAGTTGCGGATTCTTAAGGTTTGAAAATAGATGATATCGTTTAAAGTTTGATTCTAAAGTATTGTAAATAGATGACTTTGTTCAAGTGTCGGACTCTTAAGGTTTGAAAATAGATGATATCGTTTAAAGTGGGATTCTAAAGCATTGTAAATAGATGACTTTGTTCAGTTGCGATACTTAATGTTTGAAAATAGATGATATCGTTTAAAGTCGGATTCTAAAGCATTGTAAATAGATGACTTTGTTCAAGTTGCCGATTCTTTAGCTTTGAAAATAGATGATATCGTTTAAAGTCGGATTCCAAAGCATTGTAAATAGATGACTTTGTTCAAGTTTCCGATTCTTAAGGTTTTAAAATAGATGATATCGTTTAAAGTCGGATTCTAAAGCATTGTAACCAGATGACTTGTTCAAGTCGCCGATTCTCAAGCTTTGAAAATAGATGATATCGGTTAAAATCGGATTCTAAAGCACTGTAAATAGATGACTTTGTTCAAGTTGCTGATTCTTAAGGTTTGAAAATAGATGATATTGTTTAAAGTTCGATTCTAAAGCATTGTAAATTAATTACTATGTTCAAGTTACGTATTCTTAAGGTTTTAAAATAGATGATATAATTTAAAGTCGGATTATAAAGCATTGTAAATAGATGACTTTGTTCAAGTTGCGGATTCTTTAGGTTTGAAAATAGATGGTATCGTTTAAAGTCGGACTCTAAAGCATTGTAAATAGATGACTTTGTTCAAGTTGCCGATCCTTAAGCTTTGAAAATAAATGATATCGTTTAAAGTCGGATTCCAAAGCATTGTAAATAGATGACTTTGTTCAAGTTGCCGATTCTTAAAGTTTTAAAATAGATGATATCGGTTAAAGTCGGATTCTAAAGCATTGTAAATAGATGACTTTGTTCAAGTTGCGAGTTCTTAAGGTTTAAAACTAGATGATATATTTTAATGTCGGATTCTAAAGCATTGTAAATAGATGACCTTGTTCAAGTTGCGGATTCCTGAGGTTTAAAATAGATGATATCGGTTAAAGTCGGATTCTAAAGCATTGTAAATAGATGACTTTGTTCAAGTTGCGGACTCTGATAGTTTGAAAATAGATTATATCGTTTAAAGTCGGATTCTAAAACATTATAAATAGATGACTTTGTTCAAGTCGCGGATTATTAAAGTTTGAAAATAGATGATATCGTTTAAAGTCGGATTCTAAAGCATTGTAAATAGATGACTGTGTACAAGTTGCACATTCTTAAGGTTTGAAAATAGATGATATCGTTTAAGATCGGATTCCAAAGCATTGTAAATAGATAACTTTGTTCAAGTTGCGGATTCTTTGGGTTTGAAAGTAGATGATATCGTTTAAAGTCGGATTCTAAAGCATTGTAAATAGATGACTTTGTTCAGGTTGCCGATTCTTAAGCTTTGAAAATAAATGATATCGTTTAAAGTCGGATCCCAAAGCATTGTAAATAGATGACTTTGTTCAAGTTGCCGATTCTTAAGGTTTTAAAATAGATGATATCGGTTAAAGTCTGATTCTAAAGTATTGTAAATAGATGACTTGTTAAAGTCGCCGATTCTCAAGCTTTGAGAATAGATGATATCGTTTAAAGTCGGATTCTTAAACACTGTAAATAGATGACTTTTCAAGTTGCCGATTTTGAAGGTTCGAAAATAGATGATATCGTTTAAAGTCGGATACTAAAGCATTGTAAATAGATGACTTTGTTCAAGTTGCGGATTCTTGAGGTTTAAAATAGATGATATCGGTATAAGTCGGATTCTAAAGCATTGTAAATAGATGACTTTGTTTAAGTTGCGGACTCTGATAGTTTGAAAATAGATTATATCGTTTAAAGTCGGATTCTAAAGCATTGTAAATAGATGACTTTGTTCAAGTCGCGGATTATTAAGGTTTGAAAATAGATGATATCGTTTAAAGTCGGATTATCAAGCATTGTAAATAGATGACTGTGTACAAGTTGCACATTCTTAAGGTTTGAAAATAGATGATATCGTTTAAGATCGGATTCCAAACCATTGTAAATAGATGACTTTGTTAAGAGGCCGATACTTTAGGTTTGAAAATAGATGATATCGTTTAAAGTCGGATTCTAAAGCATTGTAAATAGATGACTTTGTTCAAGTGGCGGACTCTTAAGGTTTGTAAATAGATTATATTGTTTAAAGTACGATTCTAAAGCATTGTAAGTAGATGACATAATTACAGTTGCGGATTCTTAAGGTTTGAAAATAGATGATATTGTTTAAAGTCGCATTCTAAAGCATTGTAAATAGATGACTTTGTTCAAGTTGCCGATTCTTAAGGTTTGAAAATAGATGATATCGTTTAAAGTCGGATTCTAAAGCATTGTAAATAGATGACTTTGTTCAAGTTGCGGATTCATAAGGTTTGAAAATAGATGATATCGTTTAAAGTCGGATTCTAAAGTATTGTAAATAGATGACTTTGTTCAAGTTGCGGATTCTTAAGGTTTGAAAATAGTTGATATCGTTTAAAGTCGGATTCTAAAGCATTGTAAATAGATGACTTTGTTCAAGTTGCGGATTCTTAAGGTTTGAAAATAGATGATATCGTTTAAAGTCGGATTCTAAAGCATTGTAAATAGATGACTTTGTTCAAGTTGCGGATTCTTAAGGTTTGAAAATAGATGATATCGTTTAAAATCGGATTCTAAAGCATTGTAAATAGATGACTTTGTTCAAGTGGCGGATTCTTAAGGTTTGAAAATAGATGATATCGTTTAAAGTCGGATTCTAAAGCATTGTAAATAGATGACTTTGTTCAAGTCGCGGACTCTTAAGCTTTGAAAATAGATGATATTTTTTAAAGTACGATTCTAAAGCATTGTAAGTAGATTACTTTATTACAGTTGCGGATTCTTAAGGCTTGAAAATAGATGATATTGTTTCAAGTGGGATTCTAAAGCATTGTAAATAGATGATTTTGTTCAAGTTCCGGATTCTTAAGGTTTGAAAATAGATGATATCGTTTAAAGTCGGATTCTAAAGCATTGTAAATAGATGACTTTGTTCAAGTTGCGGATTCTTAAGGTTTGAAAATAGATGATATCGTTTAAAGTCGGATTCTACAGCATTGTAAATAGATGACTTTGCTCAAGTGGCGGATTCTTAAGGTTTGAAAATAGATGATATCGTTTAAGTCGGATACTAAAGCATTGTAAATAGATGACTTTCTTCAAGTTGCCGACTCTTAAGGTTTGGAAATAGATGATATCGTTTAAAGTTCGATTCTAAAGCATTGTAAATAGATTACTTTGTTCAAGTTGCAGACTCTTAATGTTTTAAAATAGATAATATCGTTTCAAATCGGATTCTAAAGCATTGTAAATAGATGACATTGTTCAATTTGCCGATTCTTAAGGTGTGAAAATAGATGATATCGTTTAAAGTAGGATTCTAAAGCATTGTAAATAGATTACTTTGTTCAAGTTGCGGACTGCTCAGGTTTGAAAATAGATGATATCGTTTAAAGTCGGATTCTAAAGCATTGAAAATAGATTACTTTGTTCAAATTGGTAGATTCTTAGGGTTTGAAAATAGATGATATCGTTTAAAGTCGGATTCTAAAGCATTGTAAATTGATGACTTTGTTCAAGTTGCGGATTCTTAGGGTTTGTAAATAGATGATATCGTTTAAAGTCGGATTCTAAAGCATTGTAAATAGATGACTTTGTCCAAGTTGCTGACTCTTAAGGTTTGAAAATAGATGATATCGTTTAAAGTTCGATTCTAAAGCATTGTAAATAGATGACTTTGTTCAAGTTGCGGATTCTTAATGTTTGAAAATTGATGATTTCGTTTAAAGTCGGATTCTAAAGCATTGTAAATAGATGACTTTGTTCAAGTTGCGAGTTGTTTAGGTTTAAAAGTAAGTGATATCGTTTAATGTCGGATACTAAAGCCTTGTAAATAGATGACTTTGTTAGAGTTGCGGACCGCTCAGGTTTGAAAATAGATGATATCGTTTAAAATCGGATTCTAAAGCATTGAAAATAGATGACTTTGTTCAAGTTGGTGGATTCTTAATGTTTGAAAATAGATTATATCGTTTAAATTTGGATTCTACAGCATTGTAAATAGATGACTTTGTTCAAGTTGCGGATTCTATATGTTTGAAAATCGATGATATCGTTTAAAGTCGGATTCTAAAGCATTGTAAATAGATGACTTTGTTCCAGTTGCGGATTCTTAAGGTTTTAAAATAGATGAGATGGTTTAAAATCGAATTCTAAAGCATTGTAAGTAGATGACTTTGTTCAAGTTGCCGATTCTTAAAGTTTGAAAATAGATTATATCGTTTAAAGTCGGATTCTAAAGCATTGTAAATAGATGACTTTGTTCAAGTTGCGGATTCTTAAGGTTTGAAAATAGATGATATCGTTTAAAGTCGGATTCCAAAGCATTGTAAATAGATGACTTTGTTCAAGTTGCTGATTCTTAAGCTTTGAAAATAGATGATATCGTTTAAAGTCGGATTCTAAAGCATTGTAACCAGATTACTTGTTCAAGTCGCGGATTCTCAAGCTTTGAAAATAGATGATATCGGTTAAAGTCGGATTCTAAAGAACTGTAAATAGATGACTTTGTTCAAGTTGCCGATTCTTAAGGTTTGAAAATAGATGATATCGTTTAAATTTCGATTCTAAAGCATTGTAAATAGATGACTTTGTTTAAGCTGTGAGTTCTTAAGGTTTAAAACTAGATGATATCGTTTAATGTCGGATACTAAAGCATTGTAAATAGATTACTATGTTCAAGTTACGTATTCTTAAGCTTTTAAAATAGATGATATAATTTAAAGTCGGATTATAAAGCATTGTAAATAGATTACATTGTTACAGTTGAGGATTTTTATGGTTTGAACATAGATGATATCGTTTAAAGTCGGATTCTAAAGCATTGTAAATAGATGACTGTGTACAAGTTGCACATTCTTAAGGTTTGAAAATAGATGATATCGTTTAAGATCGGATTCCAAACCATTGTAAATAGATGACTTTGTTAAGTGGCCGATACTTTAGGTTTGAAAATAGATGATATCGTTTAAAGTCGGATTCTAAAGCATTGTAAATAGATTACTTTGTTCAAGTTGCGGTTTCTTAAGGTTTGAAAATAGATGATATCGTCTAAAGTCGGATTCTAAAGCATTGTAAATAGATGACTTAGTTCAAGTGGCGGACTCTTAAGGTTTGAAAATAGATTATATTGTTTAAAGTACGATTCTAAAGCATTGTAAGTAGATGACTTTATTACAGTTGCGGATTCTTAAGGTTTGAAAATAGATGATATTGTTGAAAGTCGCATTCTAAAGCATTGTAAATAGATGACGTTGTTCAAGTTGCCGATTCTTAAGGTTTGAAAATAGATGAGATGGTTTAAAATCGGATTCTAAAGCATTGTAAGTAGATGACTTTGTTCAAGTTGCGGATTCTTAAGGTTTGAAAATAGATGATATCGTTTAAAGTTTGATTCTAAAGTATTGTAAATAGATGACTTTGTTCAAGTGTCGGACTCTTAAGGTTTGAAAATAGATGATATCGTTTAAAGTGGGATTCTAAAGCATTGTAAATAGATGACTTTGTTCAGTTGCGATTCTTAAGCTTTGAAAATAGATGATATCGTTTAAAGTCGGATTCCAAAGCATTGTAAATAGATGACTTTGTTCAAGTTTCCGATTCTTAAGGTTTTAAAATAGATGATATCGTTTAAAGTCGGATTCTAAAGCATTGTAACCAGATGACTTGTTCAAGTCGCCGATTCTCAAGCTTTGAAAATAGATGATATCGGTTAAAGTCGGATTCTAAAGCACTGTAAATAGATGACTTTGTTCAAGTTGCTGATTCTTAAGGTTTGAAAATAGATGATATTGTTTAAAGTTCGATTCTAAAGCATTGTAAATAGATGACTTTGTTCAAGCTGTTGGTTCTTAAGGTTCAAAACTAGATGATATCGTTTAATGTCGGATACTAAAGCATTGTAAATTAATTACTATGTTCAAGTTGCGGATTCTTAAGGTTTTAAAATAGATGATATAATTTAAAGTCGGATTATAAAGCATTGTAAATAGATTACATTGTTAAAGTTGCGGATTCTTTGGGTTTTAAAATAGATGGTATCGTTTAAAGTCGGACTCTAAAGCATTGTAAATAGATGACTTTGTTCAAGTTGCCGATCCTTAAGCTTTGAAAATAAATGATATCGTTTAAAGTCGGATTCCAAAGCATTGTAAATAGATGACTTTGTTCAAGTTGCCGATTCTTAAAGTTTGAAAATAGATGATATCGGTTAAAGTCGGATTCTAAAGCATTGTAAATAGATGACTTGTTCAAGTTGCGGACTCTGATAGTTTGAAAATAGATTATATCGTTTAAAGTCGGATTCTAAAGCATTATAAATAGATGACTTTGTTCAAGTCGCGGATTATTAAAGTTTGAAAATAGATGATATCGTTTAAAGTCGGATTCTAAAGCATTGTAAATAGATGACTGTGTACAAGTTGCACATTCTTAAGGTTTGAAAATAGATGATATCGTTTAAAATCGGATTCTTAAACACTGTAAATAGATGACTTTGTTCATGTTGCCGATTTTTAAGGTTTGAAAATAGATGATATCGTTTAAAGTCGGATTCTAAGCATTGTAAATAGATGACTTTGTTCAAGTTGCGAGTTCTTAAGGTTTAAAACTAGATGATATATTTTAATGTCGGATTCTAAAGCATTGTAAATAGATTGCCTTGTTCAAGTTGCGGATTCTTGAGGTTTAAAATAGATGATATCGGTTAAAGTCGGATTCTAAAGCATTGTAAATAGATGACTTTGTTCAAGTTGCGGACTCTGATAGTTTGAAAATAGATTATATCGTTTAAAGTCGGATTCTAAAGCATTATAAATAGATGACTTTGTTCAAGTCGCGGATTATTAAAGTTTGAAAATAGATGATATCGTTTAAAGTCGGATTCTAAAGCATTGTAAATAGATGACTGTGTACAAGTTGCACATTCTTAAGGTTTGAAAATAGATGATATCGTTTAAGATCGGATTCCAAAGCATTGTAAATAGATAACTTTGTTCAAGTTGCGGATTCTTTGGGTTTGAAAGTAGATGATATCGTTTAAAGTCGGATTCTAAAGCATTGTAAATAGATGACTTTGTTCAGGTTGCCGATTCTTAAGCTTTGAAAATAAATGATATCGTTTAAAGTCGGATTCCAAAGCATTGTAAATAGATGACTTTGTTCAAGTTGCCGATTCTTAAGGTTTTAAAATAGATGATATCGGTTAAAGTCGGATTCTAAAGTATTGTAAATAGATGACTTGTAAAAGTCGCCGATTCTCAAGCTTTGAGAATAGATGATATCGTTTAAAGTCGGATTCTTAAACACTGTAAATAGATGACTTTTCAAGTTGCCGATTTTGAAGGTTCGAAAATAGATGATATCGTTTAAAGTCGGATACTAAGCATTGTAAATAGATGACTTTGTTCAAGTTGCGAGTTCTTAACGTTTAAAACTAGATGATATATTTCAATGTCGGATTCTAAAGCATTGTAAATAGATGACCTTGTTCAAGTTGCGGATTCTTGAGGTTTAAAATAGATGATATCGGTTAAAGTCGGATTCTAAAGCATTGTAAATCGATGACTTTGTTTAAGTTGCGGACTCTGATAGTTTGAAAATAGATTATATCGTTTAAAGTCGGATTCTAAAGCATTGTAAATAGATGACATTGTTCAAGTCGCGGATTATTAAGGTTTGAAAATAGATGATATCGTTTAAAGTCGGATTATCAAGCATTGTAAATAGATGACTGTGTACAAGTTGCACATTCTTAAGGTTTGAAAATAGATGATATCGTTTAAAGTCGGATTCTAAAGCATTGTAAATAGATGACTTTGTTCAAGTTGCGGATTCTTAAGGTTTGAAAATAGATGATATCGTTTAAAGTCGGATTCTAAAGCATTGTAAATAGATGACTTTGTTCAAGTTGCGGATTCTTAAGGTTTGAAAATAGATGATATCTTTTAAAATCGGATTCTAAAGCATTGTAAATAGATGACTTTGTTCAAGTGGCGGATTCTTAAGGTTTGAAAATAGATGATATCGTTTAAAGTCGGATTCTAAAGCATTGTAAATAGATGACTTTGTTCAAGTCGCGGACTCTTAAGCTTTGAAAATAGATGATATTGTTTAAAGTACGATTCTAAAGCATTGTAAGTAGATTACTTTATTACAGTTCCGGATTCTTAAGGTTTGAAAATAGATGATATCGTTTAAAGTCGGATTCTAAAGCATTGTAAATAGATGACTTTGTTCAAGTTGCGGATTCTTAAGGTTTGAAAATAGATGATATCGTTTAAAGTCGGATTCTACAGCATTGTAAATAGATGACTTTGCTCAAGTGGCGGATTCTTAAGGTTTGAAAATAGATGATATCGTTTAAGTCGGATACTAAAGCATTGTAAATAGATGACTTTCTTCAAGTTGCCGACTCTTAAGGTTTGGAAATAGATGATATCGTTTAAAGTTCGATTCTAAAGCATTGTAAATAGATTACTTTGTTCAAGTTGCAGACTCTTAATGTTTTAAAATAGATAATATCGTTTCAAATCGGATTCTAAAGCATTGTAAATAGATGACTTTGTTCAATTTGCCGATTCTTAAGGTGTGAAAATAGATGATATCGTTTAAAGTAGGATTCTAAAGCATTGTAAATAGATTACTTTGTTCAAGTTGCGGACTGCTCAGGTTTGAAAATAGATGATATCGTTTAAAGTCGGATTCTAAAGCATTGAAAATAGATTACTTTGTTCAAATTGGTAGATTCTTAGGGTTTGAAAATAGATGATATCGTTTAAAGTCGGATTCTAAAGCATTGTAAATTGATGACTTTGTTCAAGTTGCGGATTCTTAGGGTTTGTAAATAGATGATATCGTTTAAAGTCGGATTCTAAAGCATTGTAAATAGATGACTTTGTTCAAGTTGCTGACTCTTAAGGTTTGAAAATAGATGATATCGTTTAAAGTTCGATTCTAAAGCATTGTAAATAGATGACTTTGTTCAAGTTGCGGATTCTTAATGTTTGAAAATTGATGATTTCGTTTAAAGTCGGATTCTAAAGCATTGTAAATAGATGACTTTGTTCAAGTTGCGAGTTGTTTAGGTTTAAAAGTAAGTGATATCGTTTAATGTCGGATACTAAAGCCTTGTAAATAGATGACTTTGTTAGAGTTGCGGACCGCTCAGGTTTGAAAATAGATGATATCGTTTAAAGTCGGATTCTAAAGCATTGAAAATAGATGACTTTGTTCAAGTTGGTGGATTCTTAATGTTTGAAAATAGATTATATCGTTTAAATTTGGATTCTACAGCATTGTAAATAGATGACTTTGTTCAAGTTGCGGATTCTATATGTTTGAAAATCGATGATATCGTTTAAAGTCGGATTCTAAAGCATTGTAAATAGATGACTTTGTTCCAGTTGCGGATTCTTAAGGTTTTAAAATAGATGAGATGGTTTAAAATCGAATTCTAAAGCATTGTAAGTAGATGACTTTGTTCAAGTTGCCGATTCCTAAAGTTTGAAAATAGATTATATCGTTTAAAGTCGGATTCTAAAGCATTGTAAATAGATGACTTTGTTCAAGTTGCGGATTCTTAAGGTTTGAAAATAGATGATATCGTTTAAAGTCGGATTCCAAAGCATTGTAAATAGATGACTTTGTTCAAGTTGCCGATTCTTAAGCTTTGAAAATAGATGATATCGTTTAAAGTCGGATTCTAAAGCATTGTAACCAGATTACTTGTTCAAGTCGCGGATTCTCAAGCTTTGAAAATAGATGATATCGGTTAAAGTCGGATTCTAAAGCACTGTAAATAGATGACTTTGTTCAAGTTGCCGATTCTTAAGGTTTGAAAATAGATGATATCGTTTAAATTTCGATTCTAAAGCATTGTAAATAGATGACTTTGTTTAAGCTGTGAGTTCTTAAGGTTTAAAACTAGATGATATCGTTTAATGTCGGATACTAAAGCATTGCAAATAGATTACTATGTTCAAGTTACGTATTCTTAAGCTTTTAAAATAGATGATATAATTTAAAGTCGGATTATAAAGCATTGTAAATAGATTACATTGTTACAGTTGAGGATTTTTATGGTTTGAACATAGATGATATCGTTTAAAGTCGGATTCTAAAGCATTGTAAATAGATGACTGTGTACAAGTTGCACATTCTTAAGGTTTGAAAATAGATGATATCGTTTAAGATCGGATTCCAAACCATTGTAAATAGATGACTTTGTTAAGTGGCCGATACTTTAGGTTTGAAAATAGATGATATCGTTTAAAGTCGGATTCTAAAGCATTGTAAATAGATTACTTTGTTCAAGTTGCGGTTTCTTAAGGTTTGAAAATAGATGATATCGTCTAAAGTCGGATTCTAAAGCATTGTAAATAGATGACTTAGTTCAAGTGGCGGACTCTTAAGGTTTGAAAATAGATTATATTGTTTAAAGTACGATTCTAAAGCATTGTAAGTAGATGACTTTATTACAGTTGCGGATTCTTAAGGTTTGAAAATAGATGATATTGTTGAAAGTCGCATTCTAAAGCATTGTAAATAGATGACGTTGTTCAAGTTGCCGATTCTTAAGGTTTGAAAATAGATGAGATGGTTTAAAATCGGATTCTAAAGCATTGTAAGTAGATGACTTTGTTCAAGTTGCGGATTCTTAAGGTTTGAAAATAGATGATATCGTTTAAAGTTTGATTCTAAAGTATTATAAATAGATGACTTTGTTCAAGTGTAGGACTCTTAAGGTTTGAAAATAGATGATATCGTTTAAAGTGGGATTCTAAAGCATTGTAAATAGATGACTTTGTTCAGTTGCGATTCTTAAGCTTTGAAAATAGATGATATCGTTTAAAGTCGGATTCCAAAGCATTGTAAATAGATGACTTTGTTCAAGTTTCCGATTCTTAAGGTTTTAAAATAGATGATATCGTTTAAAGTCGGATTCTAAAGCATTGTAACCAGATGACTTGTTCAAGTCGCCGATTCTCAAGCTTTGAAAATAGATGATATCGGTTAAAGTCGGATTCTAAAGCACTGTAAATAGATGACTTTGTTCAAGTTGCTGATTCTTAAGGTTTATAAAATAGATGATATTGTTTAAAGTTCGATTCTAAAGCATTGTAAATAGATGACTTTGTTCAAGCTGTTGGTTCTTAAGGTTCAAAACTAGATGATATCGTTTAATGTCGGATACTAAAGCATTGTAAATTAATTACTATGTTCAAGTTACGTATTCTTAAGGTTTTAAAATAGATGATATAATTTAAAGTCGGATTATAAAGCATTGTAAATAGATTACATTGTTAAAGTTGCGGATTCTTTGGGTTTTAAAATAGATGGTATCGTTTAAAGTCGAACTCTAAAGCATTGTAAATAGATGACTTTGTTCAAGTTGCCGATCCTTAAGCTTTGAAAATAAATGATATCGTTTAAAGTCGGATTCCAAAGCATTGTAAATAGATGACTTTGTTCAAGTTGCCGATTCTTAAAGTTTTAAAATAGATGATATCGGTTAAAGTCGGATTCTAAAGCATTGTAAATAGATGACTTGTTCAAGTTGCGGACTCTGATAGTTTGAAAATAGATTATATCGTTTAAAGTCGGATTCTAAAGCATTATAAATAGATGACTTTGTTCAAGTCGCGGATTATTAAAGTTTGAAAATAGATGATATCGTTTAAAGTCGGATTCTAAAGCATTGTAAATAGATGACTGTGTACAAGTTGCACATTCTTAAGGTTTGAAAATAGATGATATCGTTTAAAATCGGATTCTTAAACACTGTAAATAGATGACTTTGTTCATGTTGCCGATTTTTAAGGTTTGAAAATAGATGATATCGTTTAAAGTCGGATTCTAAGCATTGTAAATAGATGACTTTGTTCAAGTTGCGAGTTCTTAAGGTTTAAAACTAGATGATATATTTTAATGTCGGATTCTAAAGCATTGTAAATAGATTGCCTTGTTCAAGTTGCGGATTCTTGAGGTTTAAAATAGATGATATCGGTTAAAGTCGGATTCTAAAGCATTGTAAATAGATGACTTTGTTCAAGTTGCGGACTCTGATAGTTTGAAAATAGATTATATCGTTTAAAGTCGGATTCTAAAGCATTATAAATAGATGACTTTGTTCAAGTCGCGGATTATTAAAGTTTGAAAATAGATGATATCGTTTAAAGTCGGATTCTAAAGCATTGTAAATAGATGACTGTGTACAAGTTGCACATTCTTAAGGTTTGAAAATAGATGATATCGTTTAAGATCGGATTCCAAAGCATTGTAAATAGATAACTTTGTTCAAGTTGCGGATTCTTTGGGTTTGAAAGTAGATGATATCGTTTAAAGTCGGATTCTAAAGCATTGTAAATAGATGACTTTGTTCAGGTTGCCGATTCTTAAGCTTTGAAAATAAATGATATCGTTTAAAGTCGGATTCCAAAGCATTGTAAATATATGACTTTGTTCAAGTTGCCGATTCTTAAGGTTTTAAAATAGATGATATCGGTTAAAGTCGGATTCTAAAGTATTGTAAATAGATGACTTGTTAAAGTCGCCGATTCTCAAGCTTTGAGAATAGATGATATCGTTTAAAGTCGGATTCTTAAACACTGTAAATAGATGACTTTTCAAGTTGCCGATTTTGAAGGTTCGAAAATAGATGATATCGTTTAAAGTAGGATACTAAGCATTGTAAATAGATGACTTTGTTCAAGTTGCGAGTTCTTAACGTTCAAAACTAGATGATATATTTTAATGTCGGATTCTAAAGCATTGTAAATAGATGACCTTGTTCAAGTTGCAGATTCTTGAGGTTTAAAATAGATGATATCGGTTAAAGTCGGATTCTAAAGCATTGTAAATCGATGACTTTGTTTAAGTTGCGGACTCTGATAGTTTGAAAATAGATTATATCGTTTAAAGTCGGATTCTAAAGCATTGTAAATAGATGACATTGTTCAAGTCGCGGATTATTAAGGTTTGAATATAGATGATATCGTTTAAAGTCGGATTATCAAGCATTGTAAATAGATGACTGTGTACAAGTTGCACATTCTTAAGGTTTGAAAATAGATTATATCGTTTAAGATCGGATTCCAAACCATTGTAAATAGATGACTTTGTTAAGAGGCCGATACTTTAGGTTTTCAAATAGATGATATCGTTTAAAGTCGGATTCTAAAGCATTGTAAATAGATGACTTTGTTCAAGTGGCGGACTCTTAAGGTTTGAAAATAGATTATATTGTTTAAAGTACGATTCTAAAGCATTGTAAGTAGATGACATAATTACAGTTGCGGATTCTTAAGGTTTGAAAATAGATGATATCGTTTAAAGTCGGATTCTAAAGCATTGTAAATAGATGACTTTGTTCAAGTTGCGGATTCTTAAGGTTTGAAAATAGATGATATCGTTTAAAGTCGGATTCTAAAGCATTGTAAATAGATGACTTTGTTCAAGTTGCGGATTCTTAAGGTTTGAAAATAGATGATATCGTTTAAAATCGGATTCTAAAGCATTGTAAATAGATGACTTTGTTCAAGTGGCGGATTCTTAAGGTTTGAAAATAGATGATATCGTTTAAAGTCGGATTCTAAAGCATTGTAAATAGATGACTTTGTTCAAGTCGCGGACTCTTAAGCTTTGAAAATAGATGATATTGTTTAAAGTACGATTCTAAAGCATTGTAAGTAGATTACTTTATTACAGTTGAGGATTCTTAAGGCTTGAAAATAGATGATATTGTTTCAAGTGGGATTCTAAAGCATTGTAAATAGATGATTTTGTTCAAGTTCCGGATTCTTAAGGTTTGAAAATAGATGATATCGTTTAAAGTCGGATTCTAAAGCATTGTAAATAGTTGACTTTGTTCAAGTTGCGGATTCTTAAGGTTTGAAAATAGATGATATCGTTTAAAGTCGGATTCTACAGCATTGTAAATAGATGACTTTGCTCAAGTGGCGGATTCTTAAGGTTTGAAAATAGATGATATCGTTTAAGTCGGATACTAAAGCATTGTAAATAGATGACTTTCTTCAAGTTGCGGATTCTTAAGGTTTGAAAATAGATGATATCATTTAAAGTCGGATTCTAAAGTATTGTAAATAGATGACTTTGTTCAAGTGTCGGATTCTTAAGGTTTGAAAATAGATGATATCGTTTAAAGTCGGATTCTAAAGCATTGTAAATAGATGACTTTGTTCAAGTTGCGGATTCTTAAGGTTTGAAAATAGATGATATCGTTTAAAGTCGGATTCTAAAGCATTGTAAATAGATGACTTTGTTCAAGTTGCGAGTTCTCAAGCTTTGAGAATAGATGATATCGTTTAAAGTCGGATTCTTTAACACTGTAAATAGATGACTTTGTTCAAGTTGCCGATTTTTAAGGTTTGAAAGTAGATGATATCGTTTAAAGTCGGATTCTAAAGCATTGTAAATAGATGACTTTGTTCAAGTTGCGAGTTCTTAAGGTTTAAAACTAGATGATATATTTTAATGTCGGATTCTAAAGCATTGTAAATAGATGACCTTGTTCAAGTTGCGGATTCTTGAGGTTTTAAATAGATGATATCGGTTAAAGTCGGATTCTAAAGCATTGTAAATAGATGACTTTGTTCAAGTTGCGGACTCTGATAGTTTGAAAATAGATTATATCGTTTAAAGTCGGATTCTAAAGCATTGTAAATAGATGACTTTGTTTCCAGTCGCGGATTATTAAGGTTTGAAAATAGATGATATCGTTTAAAATCGGATTATCAAGCATTGTAAATAGATGACTGTGTACAAGTTGCACATTCTTAAGGTTTGAAAATAGATGATATCGTTTAAGATCGGATTCCAAAACATTGTAAATAGATGACTTTGTTAGTGGCCGATACTTTAGGTTTGAAAATAGATGATATCGTTTAAAGTCGGATTCTAAAGCATTGTAAATAGATGACTTTGTTCAAGTTGCGGTTTCTTAAGGTTTGAAAATAGATGATATCGTTTAAAGTCGGATTCTAAAGCATTGTAAATAGATGACTTTGTTCAAGTGGCGGACTCTTAAGGTTTGAAAATAGATTATATTGTTTAAAGTACGATTCTAAAGCATTGTAAGTAGATGACTTTATTACAGTTGCGGATTCTTAAGGTTTGAAAATAGATGATATTGTTTAAAGTCGCATTCTAAAGCATTGTAAATAGATGACTTTGTTCAAGTTGCCGATTCTTAAGGTTTGAAAATAGATGATATCGTTTAAAGTCGCATTCTAAAGCATTGTAAATAGATGACTTTGTTCAAGTTGCGGATTCTTAAGGTTTGAAAATAGATGATATCGTTTAAAGTCGGATTCTAAAGTATTGTAAATAGAGTACTTTGTTCAAGTTGCGGATTCTTAAGGTTTGAAAATAGATGATATCGTTAAAAGTCGGATTCTATAGCATTGTAAATAGATGACTTTGTTCAAGTTGCGGATAATTAAGGTTTGAAAATAGATGATATCGTTTAAAGTCGGATTCTAAAGCATTGTAAATAGATGACTTTGTTCAAGTTGCGGATTCTTAAGGTTTGAAAATAGATGATATCGTTTAAAATCGGATTCTAAAGCAATGTAAATAGAAGACTTTGTTTAAGTTGCGGATTCTTAAGGTTTGAAAATAGATGATATCGTTTAAAGTCGGATTCTAAAGCATTGTAAATAGATGACTTTGTTCAAGTTGCGGATTCTTAAGGTTTGAAAATAGATGATATCGTTTAAAGTCAGATTCTAAAGCATTGTAAATAGATGACTTTATTCAAGTGGCCGATACTTTAGGTTTGAAAATAGATGATATCGTTTAAAGTCGGATTCTAAAGCATTGTAAATAGATGACTTTGTTCAAGTTGCGGTTTCTTAAGGTTTAAAAATAGATAATATCGTTTAATGTCGGATTCTAAAGCATTGTAAATAGATGACTTTGTTCAAGTGGCGGACTCTTAAGGTTTGAAAATATATTATATTGTTAAAAGTGCGATTCTAAAGCATTGTAAGTAGATGACTTTATTACAGTTGCGGATTCTTAAGGTTTAAAAATAGATGATATTGTTTAAAGTCGCATTCTAAAGCATTGTAAATAGATGACTTTGTTCAAGTTGCCGATTCTTAAGGTTTGAAAATAGATGATATCGTTTAAAGTCGGATTCTAAAGCATTGTAAATAGATGACTTTGTTCAAGTTGCCGATGCACAAGGTTTGAAAATAGATGATATCGTTTAAAGTCGGATTCTAAAGTATTGTAAATAGATTACTTTGTTCAAGTTGCGGATTCTTAAGGTTTCGAAATAGATGATATCGTTAAAAGTCGGATTCTAAAGCATTGTAAATAGATGACTTTGTTCAAGTTGCGGATTCTTAAGGTTTGAAAATAGATGATATCGTTTAAAGTCGGATTCTAAAGTATTCTAAATAGATGACTTTTTCAAGTTGCGGATTCTTTAGGTTTGAAAATAGATGATATCGTTTAAAATCGGATTCTAAAGAATTGTAAATAGATGACTTTGTTCAAGTTGCGAGTTCTTTAGGTTTGAAAATAGATGATATCGTTTAAAGTCGGATTCTAAAGCATTGTAAATAGATGACTTTGTTCAAGTTACCGGATCTGAAGGTTTTAAAATAGATGATATCGTTTCAAGTCGGATTCTAACGCATTGTAAATCAAGGACTTGTTCAAGTTGCCGATTCTCAAGCTTTGAAAATAGATGATGTCGTTTTAAGTCGGATTCTAAAGCACTGTAAATAGATGACTTTGTTCAAGTTGCCGATTCTTAAGGTTTGAAAGTAGATGATATCGTTTAAAGTTAAATTCTAAAGCATTGTAAATAGATGACTTTGTTAAAGTTGCCGATACGTAAGGATTGAAAATAGATGATATCGGTAAAAGTCGGATTCTAAAGCATTGTAAATTGATGACTTTGTTCAAGTTGCGGACTCTGATAGTTTGAAAATAGATTATATCGTTTAAAGTCGGATTCTAAAGCATTGTTAATAGATGACTTTGTTCAAGTTGCGGATTCTTAAGGTTTGAAAATAGATGATATTGTTAAAAGTCGGATTCTAAAGCATTGTAAATAGATGACTTTGTTCAAGTTGCGGATTCTTTAGGTTTGAAAATAGATTATATCGTTTAAAGTCGCATTCTAAAGCATTGTAAAAAGATGTCTTTGTTCAAGTTGCGGATTCTTAAGGGTACAAATAGATCATATCGTTTAAAGTCGGATTCTAAAGCATTGTAAATAGATGACTTTGTTCAAGTTGCGGATTCTTAAGGTAGGCAAATAGATGATATCGTTTAAAGTCGGATTCTAAAGTATTGTAAATAGATGACTTTGTTCAAGTGTCGGATTCTTAAGGTTTGAAAATAGATGATATCGTTTAAAGTTGGATTCTAAAGCATTGTAAATAGATGACTTTGTTCAAGTTGCGGATTCTTAAGGTTTGAAAATAGATGATATCGTTTAAAGTCGGATTCTAAAGCATTGTAAATAGATGACATTGTTCAAGTTGCGAGGTCTTAAGGTTTAAAACTAGATGATATCGTTTAATGTCGGATACTAAAGCATTGTAAATAGATTACTATGTTCAAGTTCCGTATTCTTAAGGTTTGAAAATAGATGATATCATTTAAAGTCGGATTATAAAGCATTGTAAATAGATGACTTTGTTCAAGTTGCGGATTCTTTAGGTTTGAAAATAGATGATATCGTTTAAAGTCGGATTCTAAAGCATTGTAAATAGATGACTTTGGTCAAGTTTCCGATTCTTAAGCTTTGAAAATAGATGATATCGTTTAAAGTCAGATTCCAAAGCATTGTAAATCGATGACTTTGTTCAAGTTGCCGATTCTTAAGGATTGAAAATAGATTATATCGGTTAAAGTCGGATTCTAAAGCATTGTAAATAGATGACTTTGTTCAAGTTGCGAGTTCTTAAGGTTTAAAACTAGATGATATATTTTAATGTCGGATTCTAAAGTATTGTAAATAGATGACCTTGTTCAAGTTGCGGATTCTTGAGGTTTAAAATAGATGATATCGGTTAAAGTCGGATTCAAAAGCATTGTAAATAGATGACTTTGTTCAAGTTGCGGACTCTGATAGTTTGAAAATAGATTATATCGTTTAAAGTCGGATTCTAAAGCATTATAAATAGATGCCATTGTTCAAATCGCGGATTATTAAGGTTTGAAAATAGATGATATCGTTTAAAGTCGGATTCTAAAGCATTGTAAATAGATGACTGTGTACAAGTTGCACATTCTTAAGGTTTGAAAATAGATGATATCGTTTAAGATCGGATTCCAAACCATTGTAAATAGATGACTTTGTTAAGTTGCGGATTCTTAAGGTTTGAAAATAGATGATATCGTTTAAAGTCGGATTCTAAAGCATTGTAAATAGATGACTTTGTTCAATTTGCGGATTCTTAAGGTTGGAAAATAGATGATATCGTTTAAAGTCGCATTCTAAAGTATTGTAAATAGATGACTTTGTTCAAGTGTGGGATTTTTAAGGTTTGAAAATAGATGATATCGTTTAAAGTTGGATTCTAAAGCATTGTAAATAGATTACTTTGTTCAAGTTGCGGATTCTTAACGTTTGAAAATAGATGATATCGTTTAAAGTCGGATTCTAAAGCATTGTAAATAGATTACTTTGTTCAAGTTGCGAGTTCTTAAGGTTTAAAACTAGATGATATCGTTTAATGTACGATACTAAAGCATTGTAAATAGATTACTATGTTCAAGTTCCGTATTCTAAAGGTTTGAAAATAGATGATATCATTTAAAGTCGGATTATAAAGCATTGTAAGTAGATGACTTTGTTCAAGTTGCGGATTCTTTAGGTTTGAAAATAGATGATATCGTTTAAAGTCGGATTCTAAAGCATTGTAAATAGATGACTTTGTTCAAGTTGCCGATTCTTAAGCTTTGAAAATAGATGATATCGTTTAAAGTCGGATTCCAAAGCATTGTAAATAGATGACTTTGTTCAAGTTGTCGATTCTTAAGGATTGAACATAGATGATATCGGTTAATATCGGATTCTAAAGCATTGTAAATAGATGACTTTGTTCAAGTTGCGGACTCTGATGGTTTGAAAATAGATTATATCGTTTAAAGTCGGATTCTAAAGCATTGTAAATAGATGACTTTGTTCAAGTTGCGGATTCTTAAGGTTTGAAAATAGATGATATTGTTTTAAGTCGGATTCTAAAGCATTGTAAATAGAGGACTTTGTTCAAGTTGCGGATTCTTAAGGTTTGAAAATAGATGATATCGTTTAAAGTCAGATTCCAAAGCATTGTAAATCGAGGACTTTGTTCAAGTTGCCGATTCTTAAGGATTGAAAATAGATTATATCGGTTAAAGTCGGATTCTAAAGCATTGTAAATAGATGACTTTGTTCAAGTTGCGAGTTCTTAAGGTTTAAAACTAGATGATATATTTTAATGTCGGATTCTAAAGCATTGTAAATAGATGACCTTGTTCAAGTTGCGGATTCTTGAGGTTTAAAATAGATGATATCGGTTAAAGTCGGATTCAAAAGCATTGTAAATAGATGACTTTGTTCAAGTTGCGGACTCTGATAGTTTGAAAATAGATTATATCGTTTAAAGTCGGATTCTAAAGCATTATAAATAGATGCCATTGTTCAAATCGCGGATTATTAAGGTTTGAAAATAGATGATATCGTTTAAAGTCGGATTCTAAAGCATTGTAAATAGATGACTGTGTACAAGTTGCACATTCTTAAGGTTTGAAAATAGATGATATCGTTTAAGATCGGATTCCAAACCATTGTAAATAGATGACTTTGTTAAGTTGCGGATTCTTAAGGTTTGAAAATAGATGATATCGTTTAAAGTCGGATTCTAAAGCATTGTAAATAGATGACTTTGTTCAATTTGCGGATTCTTAAGGTTGGAAAATAGATGATATCGTTTAAAGTCGGATTCTAAAGTATTGTAAATAGATGACTTTGTTCAAGTGTGGGATTTTTAAGGTTTGAAAATAGATGATATCGTTTAAAGTTGGATTCTAAAGCATTGTAAATAGATTACTTTGTTCAAGTTGCGGATTCTTAACGTTTGAAAATAGATGATATCGTTTAAAGTCGGATTCTAAAGCATTGTAAATAGATGACTTTGTTCAAGTTGCGAGTTCTTGAGGTTTAAAACTAGATGATATCGTTTAATGTACGATACTAAAGCATTGTAAATAGATTACTATGTTCAAGTTCCGTATTCTAAAGGTTTGAAAATAGATGATATCATTTAAAGTCGGATTATAAAGCATTGTAAGTAGATGACTTTGTTCAAGTTGCGGATTCTTTAGGTTTGAAAATAGATGATATCGTTTAAAGTCGGATTCTAAAGCATTGTAAATAGATGACTTTGTTCAAGTTGCCGATTCTTAAGCTTTGAAAATAGATGATATCGTTTAAAGTCGGATTCCAAAGCATTGTAAATAGATGACTTTGTTCAAGTTGTCGATTCTTAAGGATTGAACATAGATGATATCGGTTAATATCGGATTCTAAAGCATTGTAAATAGATGACTTTGTTCAAGTTGCGGACTCTGCTGGTTTGAAAATAGATTATATCGTTTAAAGTCGGATTCTAAAGCATTGTAAATAGATGACTTTGTGCAAGTTGCGGATTCTTAAGGTTTGAAAATAGATGATATTGTTTTAAGTCGGATTCTAAAGCATTGTAAATAGAGGACTTTGTTCAAGTTGCGGATTCTTAAGGTTTGAAAATAGATGATATCGTTTAAAGTCGGATTATCAAGCATTGTAAATAGATGACTGTGTACAAGTTGCACATTCTTAAGGTTTGAAAATAGATGATATCGTTTAAGATCGGATTCCAAAACATTGTAAATAGATGACTTTGTTAGTGGCCGATACTTTAGGTTTGAAAATAGATGATATCGTTTAAAGTCGGATTCTAAAGCATTGTAAATAGATGACTTTGTTCAAGTTGCGGTTTCTTAAGGTTTGAAAATAGATGATATCGTTTAAAGTCGGATTCTAAAGCATTGTAAATAGATGACTTTGTTCAAGTGGCGGACTCTTAAGGTTTGAAAATAGATTATATTGTTTAAAGTACGATTCTAAAGCATTGTAAGTAGATGACTTTATTACAGTTGCGGATTCTTAAGGTTTGAAAATAGATGATATTGTTTAAAGTCGCATTCTAAAGCATTGTAAATAGATGACTTTGTTCAAGTTGCCGATTCTTTAGGTTTGAAAATAGATGATATCGTTTAAAGTCGGATTCTAAAGCATTGTAAATAGATGACTTTGTTCAAGTTGCGGATTATTAAGGTTTGAAAATAGATGATATCGTTTAAAGTCGGATTCTAAAGTATTGTAAATAGATGACTTTGTTCAAGTTGCGGATTCTTAAGGTTTGAAAATAGATGATATCGTTAAAAGTCGGATTCTATAGCATTGTAAATAGATGAGTTTGTTCAAGTTGCGGATTATTAAGGTTTGAAAATAGATGATATCGTTTAAAGTCGGATTCTAAAGCATTGTAAATAGATGACTTTGTTCAAGTTGCGGATTCTTAAGGTTTAAAACTAGATGATATCGTTTAATGTCGGATACTAAAGCATTGTAAATAGATTACTATGTTCAAGTTCCGTATTCTAAAGGTTTGAAAATAGATGATATCATTTAAAGTCGGATTATAAAGCATTGTAAATAGATGACTTTGTTCAAGTTGCGGATTCTTTAGGTTTGAAAATAGATGATATCGTTTAAAGTCGGATTCTAAAGCACTGTAAATAGATGACTTTGTTCAAGTTGCCGATTCTTAAGGTTTGAAAATAGATGATATCGTTTAAAGTTCGATTCTAAAGCATTGTAAATAGATGACTTTGTTCAAGTTGCCGATTCTTAAGGATTGAAAATAGATGATATCGTTTAAAGTCGGATTCTAAAGCATTGTAAATAGATGACTTTGTTCAAGTTGTCGATTCTTAAGGATTGAACATAAATGATATCGGTTGATATCGGATTCTAAAGCATTGTAAATAGATGACTTTGTTCAAGTTGCGGACTCTGATGGTTTGAAAATAGATTATATCGTTTAAAGTCGGATTCTAAAGCATTGTAAATAGATGACTTTGTTCAAGTTGCGGATTCTTAAGGTTTGAAAATAGATGATATTGTTTTAAGTCGGATTCTAAAGCATTGTAAATAGAGGACTTTGTTCAAGTTGCGGATTCTTAAGGTTTGAAAATAGATGATATCGTTTAAAGTCGGATTCTAAAGCATTGTAAATAGATGACTGTGTACAAGTTGCGGATTCTTAAGGTTTGAAAATAGATGATATCGTTTAAGATCGGATTCCAAACCATTGTAAATAGATGACTTTGTTAAGTTGCGGATTCTTAAGGTTTGAAAATAGATGATATCGTTTAAAGTCGGATTCTACAGCATTGTAAATAGATGACCTTGTTCAAGTTGCGGATTCTTGAGGTTTTAAATAGATGATATCGGTTAAAGTCGGATTCTAAAGCATTGT
This sequence comes from Sepiola atlantica, assembly GCA_963556195.1. Classification (NCBI taxonomy): domain Eukaryota; kingdom Metazoa; phylum Mollusca; class Cephalopoda; order Sepiida; family Sepiolidae; genus Sepiola; species Sepiola atlantica. Next base: position 316,452 of record CAUVYP010000015.1, read on the forward strand.
AAATAGATGACTTTGTTCAAGTTGCGGACTCTGATAGTTTGAAAATAGATTATATCGTTTAAAGTCGGATTCTAAAGCATTGTAAATAGATGACTTTGTTTCCAGTCGCGGATTATTAAGGTTTGAAAATAGATGATATCGTTTAAAGTCGGATTATCAAGCATTGTAAATAGATGACTGTGTACAAGTTGCACATTCTTAAGGTTTGAAAATAGATGATATCGTTTAAGATCGGATTCCAAAACATTGTAAATAGATGACTTTGTTAGTGGCCGATACTTTAGGTTTGAAAATAGATGATATCGTTTAAAGTCGGATTCTAAAGCATTGTAAATAGATGACTTTGTTCAAGTTGCGGTTTCTTAAGGTTTGAAAATAGATGATATCGTTTAAAGTCGGATTCTAAAGCATTGTAAATAGATGACTTTGTTCAAGTGGCGGACTCTTAAGGTTTGAAAATAGATTATATTGTTTAAAGTACGATTCTAAAGCATTGTAAGTAGATGACTTTATTACAGTTGCGGATTCTTAAGGTTTAAAAATAGATGATATTGTTTAAAGTCGCATTCTAAAGCATTGTAAATAGATGACTTTGTTCAAGTTGCCGATTCTTAAGGTTTGAAAATAGATGATATCGTTTAAAGTCGGATTCTAAAGCATTGTAAATAGATGACTTTGTTCAAGTTGCGGATTATTAAGGTTTGAAAATAGATGATATCGTTTAAAGTCGGATTCTAAAGTATTGTTAATAGATGACTTTGTTCAAGTTGCGGATTCTTAAGGTTTGAAAATAGATGATATCGTTAAAAGTCGGATTCTATTGCATTGTAAATAGATGACTTTGTTCAAGTTGCGGATTATTAAGGTTTGAAAATAGATGATATCGTTTAAAGTCGGATTCTAAAGCATTGTAAATAGATGACTTTGTTCAATTGCGGATTCTTAAGGTTTGAAAATAGATGATATCGTTTAAAATCGGATTCTAAAGCAATGTAAATAGAAGACTTTGTTTAAGTTGCGGATTCTTAAGGTTTAAAACTAGATGATATCGTTTAATGTCGGATTCTAAAGCATTGTAAATAGATGACTTTGTTCAAGTGGCGGACTCTTAAGGTTTGAAAATAGATTATATTGTTTAAAGTACGATTCTAAAGCATTGTAAGTAGATGACTTTATTACAGTTGCGGATTCTTAATGTTTAGAAAATAGATGATATTGTTTAAAGTCGCATTCTAAAGCATTGTAAATAGATGACTTTGTTCAAGTTGCCGATTCTTAAGGTTTGAAAATAGATGATATCGTTTAAAGTCGGATTCTAAAGCATTGTAAATAGATGACTTTGTTCAAGTTGCGGATTATTAAGGTTTGAAAATAGATGATATCGTTTAAAGTCGGATTCTAAAGTATTGTAAATAGATGACTTTGTTCAAGTTGCGGATTCTTAAGGTTTGAAAATAGATGATATCGTTAAAAGTCGGATTCTATAGCATTGTAAATAGATGACTTTGTTCAAGTTGCAGATTATTAAAGTTTGAAAATAGATGATATCGTTTAAAGTCGGATTCTAAAGCATTGTAAATAGATGACTTTGTTCAAGTTGCGGATTCTTAAGGTTTGAAAATAGATGATATCGTTTAAAGTTCGATTCTAAAGCATTGTAAATAGATGACTTTGTTCAAGTTGCCGATTCTTAAGGATTGAAAATAGATGATATCGTTTAAAGTCGGATTCTAAAGCATTGTAAATAGATGACTTTGTTCAAGTTGTCGATTCTTAAGGATTGAACATAGATGATATCGGTTAATATCGGATTCTAAAGCATTGTAAATAGATGACTTTGTTCAAGTTGCGGACTCTGATGGTTTGAAAATAGATTATATCGTTTAAAGTCGGATTCTAAAGCATTGTAAATAGATGACTTTGTTCAAGTTGCGGATTCTTAAGGTTTGAAAATAGATGATATTGTTTTAAGTCGGATTCTAAAGCATTGTAAATAGAGGACTTTGTTCAAGTTGCGGATTCTTAAGGTTTGAAAATAGATGATATCGTTTAAAGTCGGATTCTAAAGCATTGTAAATAGATGACTGTGTACAAGTTGCGGATTCTTAAGGTTTGAAAATAGATGATATCGTTTAAGATCGGATTCCAAACCATTGTAAATAGATGACTTTGTTAAGTTGCGGATTCTTAAGGTTTGAAAATAGATGATATCGTTTAAAGTCGGATTCTACAGCATAGTAAATAGATGACCTTGTTCAAGTTGCGGATTCTTGAGGTTTTAAATAGATGATATCGTTTTAAGTCGGATTCTAAAGCATTGTAAATAGATGACTTTGTTCAAGTTGCGGACTCTGATAGTTTGAAAATAGATTATATCGTTTAAAGTCGGATTCTAAAGCATTGTAAATAGATGACTTTGTTTCCAGTCGCGGATTATTAAGGTTTGAAAATAGATGATATCGTTTAAAGTCGGATTATCAAGCATTGTAAATAGATGACTGTGTACAAGTTGCACATTCTTAAGGTTTGAAAATAGATGATATCGTTTAAGATCGGATTCCAAAACATTGTAAATAGATGACTTTGTTAGTGGCCGATACTTTAGGTTTGAAAATAGATGATATCGTTTAAAGTCGGATTCTAAAGCATTGTAAATAGATGACTTTGTTCAAGTTGCGGTTTCTTAAGGTTTGAAAATAGATGATATCGTTTAAAGTCGGATTCTAAAGCATTGTAAATAGATGACTTTGTTCAAGTGGCGGACTCTTAAGGTTTGAAAATAGATTATATTGTTTAAAGTACGATTCTAAAGCATTGTAAGTAGATGACTTTATTACAGTTGCGAATTCTTAAGGTTTGAAAATAGATGATATTGTTTAAAGTCGCATTCTAAAGCATTGTAAATAGATGACTTTGTTCAAGTTGCCGATTCTTAAGGTTTGAAAATAGATGATATCGTTTAAAGTCGGATTCTAAAGCATTGTAAATAGATGACTTTGTTCAAGTTGCGGATTATTAAGGTTTGAAAATAGATGATATCGTTTAAAGTCGGATTCTAAAGTATTGTAAATAGATGACTTTGTTCAAGTTGCGGATTCTTAAGGTTTGAAAATAGATGATATCGTTAAAAGTCGGATTCTATAGCACTGTAAATAGATGACTTTGTTCAAGTTGCGGATTATTAAGGTTTGAAAATAGATGATATCGTTTAAAGTCGGATTCTACAGCATTGTAAATAGATGACTTTGTTCAAGTTGCGGATTCTTAAGGTTTGAAAATAGATGATATCGTTAAAAATCGGATTCTAAAGCAATGTAAATAGAAGACTTTGTTTAAGTTGCGGATTCTTAAGGTTTAAAACTAGATGATATCGTTTAATGTCGGATACTAAAGCATTGTAAATAGATTACTATGTTCAAGTTCCGTATTCTTAAGGTTTGAAAATAGATGATATCATTTAAAGTCGGATTATAAAGCATTGTAAATAGATGACTTTGTTCAAGTTGCGGATTCTTTAGGTTTGAAAATAGATGATATCGTTTAAAGTCGGATTCTAAAGCATTGTAAATAGATGACTTTGGTCAAGTTTCCGAATCTTAAGCTTTGAAAATAGATGATATCGTTTAAAGTCAGATTCCAAAGCATTGTAAATAGATGACTTTGTTCAAGTTGCCGATTCTTAAGGATTGAAAATAGATTATATCGGTTAAAGTCGGATTCTAAAGCATTGTAAATAGATGACTTTGTTCAAGTTGCGAGTTCTTAAGGTTTAAAACTAGATGATATATTTTAATATCGGATTCTAAAGCATTGTAAATAGATGACCTTGTTCAAGTTGCGGATTCTTGAGGTTTAAAATAGATGATATCGGTTAAAGTCGGATTCAAAAGCATTGTAAATAGATGACTTTGTTCAAGTTGCGGACTCTGATAGTTTGAAAATAGATTATATCGTTTAAAGTCGGATTCTAAAGCATTATAAATAGATGACATTGTTCAAATCGCGGATTATTAAGGTTTGAAAATAGATGATATCGTTTAAAGTCGGATTCTAAAGCATTGTAAATAGATGACTGTGTACAAGTTGCACATTCTTAAGGTTTGAAAATAGATGATATCGTTTAAGATCGGATTCCAAACCATTGTAAATAGATGACTTTGTTAAGTTGCGGATTCTTAAGGTTTGAAAATAGATGATATCGTTTAAAGTCGGATTCTAAAGCATTGTAAATAGATGACTTTGTTCAATTTGCGGATTCTTAAGGTTGGAAAATAGATGATATCGTTTAAAGTCGGATTCTAAAGTATTGTAAATAGATGACTTTGTTCAAGTGTGGGATTCTTAAGGTTTGAAAATAGATGATATCGTTTAAAGTTGGATTCTAAAGCATTGTAAATAGATTACTTTGTTCAAGTTGCGGATTCTTAACGTTTGAAAATAGATGATATCGTTTAAAGTCGGATTCTAAAGCATTGTAAATAGATGACTTTGTTCAAGTTGCGAGTTCTTAAGGTTTAAAACTAGATGATATCGTTTAATGTACGATACTAAAGCATTGTAAATAGATTACTATGTTCAAGTTCCGTATTCTAAAGGTTTGAAAATAGATGATATCATTTAAAGTCGGATTATAAAGCATTGTAAGTAGATGACTTTGTTCAAGTTGCGGATTCTTAGGTTTGAAAATAGATGATATCGTTTAAAGTCGGATTCTAAAGCATTGTAAATAGATGACTTTGTTCAAGTTGCCGATTCTTAAGCTTTGAAAATAGATGATATCGTTTAAAGTCGGATTCCAAAGCATTGTAAATAGATGACTTTGTTCAAGTTGCCGATTCTTAAGGTTTGAAAATAGATGATATCGTTTCAAGTCGGATTCTAAAGCATTGTAAATTAATGACTTGTTCAAGTCGCCGATTCTCAAGCTTTGAAAGTAGATGATATCGTTTAAAGTCGGATTCTAAAGCACTGTAAATAGATGACTTTGTTCAAGTTGCCGATTCTTAAGGTTTGAAAATAGATGATATCGTTTAAAGTTCGATTCTAAAGCATTGTAAATAGATGACTTTGTTCAAGTTGCCGATTCTTAAGGATTGAAAATAGATGATATCGTTTAAAGTCGGATTCTACAGCATTGTAAATAGATGACCTTGTTCAAGTTGCGGATTCTTGAGGTTTGAAAATAGATGATATCGTTTAAAGTCGGATTCTAAAGCATTGTAAATAGATGACTGTGTACAAGTTGCGGATTCTTAAGGTTTGAAAATAGATGATATCGTTTAAGATCGGATTCCAAACCATTGTAAATAGATGACTTTGTTCAAGTTGCGGATTCTTAAGGTTTGAAAATAGATGATATCGTTTAAAGTCGGATTCTACAGCATTGTAAATAGATGACCTTGTTCAAGTTGCGGATTCTTGAGGTTTTAAATAGATGATATCGGTTAAAGTCCGATTCTAAAGCATTGTAAATAGATGACTTTGTTCAAGTTGCGGACTCTGATAGTTTGAAAATAGATTATATCGTTTAAAGTCGGATTCTAAAGCATTGTAAATAGATGACTTTGTTTCCAGTCGCGGATTATTAAGGTTTGAAAATAGATGATATCGTTTAAAGTCGGATTATCAAGCATTGTAAATAGATGACTGTGTACAAGTTGCACATTCTTAAGGTTTGAAAATAGATGATATCGTTTAAGATCGGATTCCAAAACATTGTAAATAGATGACTTTGTTAGTGGCCGATACTTTAGGTTTGAAAATAGATGATATCGTTTAAAGTCGGATTCTAAAGCATTGTAAATAGATGACTTTGTTCAAGTTGCGGTTTCTTAAGGTTTGAAAATAGATGATATCGTTTAAAGTCGGATTCTAAAGCATTGTAAATAGATGACTTTGTTCAAGTGGCGGACTCTTAAGGTTTGAAAATAGATGATATTGTTTAAAGTACGATTCAAAAGCATTGTAAGTAGATGACTTTATTAAAGTTGCGGATTCTTAAGGTATTAAAATAGATGACATTGTTTAAAGTCGCATTCTAAAGCATTGTAAATAGATGACTTTGTTCAAGTTGCGGATTCTTAAGGTTTGAATATAGATGATATCGGTTTAAGTCGGAGTATAAAGCATTGTAAATAGATAACTTTGTTGAAGTTGCGGATTCTTAAGGTTTGAAAATAGATGATATCGTTTAAAGTCTGATTCTAACGCATTGTAAATAGATGACTTTGTTCAAGTTGCGGATTCTTTAGGTTTGAAAATCGATGATATCGTTTAAAGTCGGATTCTAAAGCATTGTAAATAGATGACTTTGTTCAAGTTGCGGATTCTTAAGGTTTGAAAATAGATGATATCGTTAAAAGTCGGATTCTAAAGCATTGTAAATAAATGACTTTGTTCAAGTTGCGGATTCTTAAGGTTTGAAAATAGATGATATCCTTTAAAGTCGGATTCTAAAGCATTGTAAATAGATGACTTTGTTCAAGTTGCGAGTTCTTAAGGTTTGAAAATAGATGATATCGTTTAAAGTCGGATTCTAAAGCATTGTAAATAGATGACTTTGTTCAAGTTGCGGATTCTTAAGGTTTGAAAATAGAAGATAATGTTTAAATTAGGATTCAAAAGCATTGTAAATAGATGACTTCGTTCAAGTTGCGGATTCTTAAGGTTATAAAATAGATGATATCGTTTAAAGTCGAATTCTACAGCATTGTAAATAGATGACTTTGTTCAAGTGGCCGATACTTTAGGTTTGAAAATAGATGATATCGTTTGAAGTCGGATTCTAAAGCATTGTAAATAGATGACTTTGTTCAAGTTGCCGATTCTTAAGCTTTGAAAATAGATTATATCGTTTAAAGTCGGAGTCCAAAGCATTGTAAATAGATGACTTGGTTCAAGTTAAGGATTCTTAAGGTTTGAAAATAGATGATATCGCTTAAAGTCGGATTCTTAAGCATTGTAAATAGATGACTTTGTTCAAGTTGCGGATTCTTAAGGTTTGAAAATAGATGATATCGTTTAAAGTCGGATTCTAAAGCATTGTAAATAGATGACTATGTTCAAGTTACGTATTCTTAAGGTTTGAAAATAGATGATATCATTTAAAGTCGGATTATAAAGCATTTGTTCAAGTTGCGGATTTTTTAAGCTTTGAAAATAGATGATATCGTTTAAAGTCGGATTCTAAAGCATTGTAAATAGATGACTTTGTTCAAGTTGCCGATTCTTAAGGTTTTAAAATAGATGATATATTTTCAAGTCGGATTCTAAAGCATTTTAAATCAATGACTTGTTCAAGTCGCCGATTCTCAAGCTTTGAAAATAGATGATATCGTTTAAAGTCGGATTCTAAAGCACTGTAAATAGATGACTTTGTTCAAGTTGCCGATTCTTAAAGTTTGAAAATAGATGATATCGTTTAAAGTTCGATTCTAAAGCATTGTAAATAGATGACTTTGTACAAGTTGCCGATTCTTAAGAATTGAAAATAGATGATATCGTTTAAAGTCGGATTCTAAAGCATTGTAAATAGATGACTTTGTTCAAGTTGCCGATTCTTAAGGATTGAAAATAGATGATATCGGTTAAAGTCGTATTTTAAAGCATTGTAAATAGATGACTTTGTTCAAGTTGACGATTCTTAAGGTTTGAAAATTGATGATATCGTTTAAAGTCGGATTCTAAAGCATTGTAAATAGATAACTGTGTTCAAGTTGCGGATTCTTAAAGTTTGAAAATAGATGATATCGTTTAAGATCGGATTCCAAACAATTGTAAATAGATGACTTTGTTCAAGTTGCGGATTCTTAAGATTTGAAAATAGATGATATCGTTTAAAGTCGGATTCTACAGCATTGTAAATAGATGACTTTGTTCAAGTGGCCGATACTTTAGGTTTGAAAATAGATGATATCGTTTAAAGTCGGATTCTAAAGCATTGTAAATAGATGGCCTTGTTCAAGTTGCGGATTCTTGATGTTTGAAAATAGATGATATCGTTTTAAGTCGGATTCTAAAGCATTGTAAATAGATGACTTTGTTCAAGTTGCGGATTCTTAAGGTTTGAAAATAGATGATATCGTTTCAAGTCGGATTCTAAAGCATTGTCAATAGATGACTTTGTTCAAGTTTCCGATTCTTAAGCTTTGAAAATAGATAATATCGTTTAAAGTCAGATTCCAAAGCATTGTAAATAGATGACTTTGTTCAAGTTGCCGATTCTTAAGGTTTTAAAATAGATGATATCGTTTCAAGTCGGATTCTAAAGCATTGTAAATAGATGACTTTGTTCAAGTTGCCGATTCTTAAGGATTGAAAATAGATGATATCGTTCAAAGTCGGATTCTAAAGCATTGTAAATAGATGACTTTGTTCAAGTTGCCGATACTTAAGGATTAAAAATAGATGATATCGGTTAAAGTCGGATTCTAAAGCATTGTAAATAGATGACATGGTTCACGTTGCGGACTCTGATAGTTTGAAAATAGATTATATCGTTTAAAGTCGGATTCTAAAGCATTGTTAATAGATGACTTTGTTCAAGTTGCGGATTCTTAAGGTTTGAAAATAGATGATATTGTTTTAAGTCGGATTCTAAAGCATTGTAAATAGATGACTTTGTTCAAGTTGCGGATTCTTAAGGTTTGAAAATTGATGATATCGTTTAAAGTCGGATTCTAAGCATTGTAAATAGATGACTGTGTTCAAGTTGCGGATTCTAAAGGTTTGAAAATAGATCATATCGTTTAAGATCGGATTACAAACCATTGTAAATAGATGACTTTGTCAAGTTGCGGATTCTTAAGGTTCAAAAATAGATGATATCGTTTATAGTCGGATTCTAAAGCATTGTAAATAGATGACCTTGTTCAAGTTGCGAATGCTTGATGTTTGAAAATAGATGACATAGTTTAAAGACGGATTCTAAAGCATTGTAAATAGATTACTTTGTTCAAGTTGCGGATTCTTAAGGTTTGAAAATAGATGATATCGTTTAAAGTCGGATTCTACAGCATTGTAAATAGATGACTTTGTTCAAGTGGCCGATACTTTTGGTTTGAAAATAGATGATATCGTTTAAAGTCGGATTCTAAAGCATTGTAAATAGATGACCTTGTTCAAGTTGCGGATTCTTGATGTTTGAAAATAGATGATATCGTTTTAAGTCGGATTCTAAAGCATTGTAAATAGATGACTTTGTTCAAGTTGCGGATTCTTAAGGTTTGAAAATAGATGATATCGTTTCAAGTCGGATACTAAAGCATTGTCAATAGATGACTTTGTTCAAGTTTCCGATTCTTAAGCTTTGAAAATAGATGATATCGTTTAAAGTCAGATTCCAAAGCATTGTAAATAGATGACTTTGTTCAAGTTGCCGATTCTTAAGGTTTTAAAATAGATGATATCGTTTCAAGTCGGATTCTAAAGCATTGTAAATAGATGACTTTGTTCAAGTTGCCGATTCTTAAGGATTGAAAATAGATGATATCGTATAAAGTCGGATTCTAAAGCATTGTAAATAGATGACTTTGTTCAAGTTGCCGATACTTAAGGATTAAATATAGATGATATCGGTTAAAGTCGCATTCTAAAGCATTGTAAATAGATTACTTTGTTCAAGTTGCGGATTCGTAAGGTTTGAAAATAGATCATATCGTTTAAAGTCGGATTCTAAGCATTGTAAATAGATGACTGTGTTCAAGTTGCGGATTCTTAAGGTTTGAAAATAGATGATATCGTTTAAGATCGGATTACAAACCATTGTAAATAGATGACTTTGTTAAGTTGCGGATTCTTAAGGTTTGAAAATAGATGATATCGTTTAAAGTCGGATTCTACAGCATTGTTAATAGATGACTTTGTTCAAGTGGCCGATACTTTAGGTTTGAAAATAGATGAAATCGTTTATAGTCGGATTCTAAAGCATTGTAAATAGATGACCTTGTTCAAGTTGCGGATGCTTGATGTTTGAAAATAGATGACATAGTTTAAAGTCGGATTCTAAAGCATTGTAAATAGATGACTTTGTTCAAGTTGCGGATTCTTTAGGTTTGAAAATAGATGATATCGTTTAAAGTCGGATTCTAAAGCATTGTAAATAGATGACTTTGTTCAAGTGGCGGACTCTTAAGGTTTGAAAATAGATGATATTGTTTAAAGTACGATTCTAAAGCATTGTAAGTAGATGACTTTATAACAGTTGCGGATTCTTAAGGTTTGAAAATAGATGACATTGTTTAAAGTCGCATTCTAAAGCATTGTAAATAGATGACTTTGTTCAAGTTGCGGATTCTTAAGGTTTGAAAATAGATGATATCGGTAAAAGTCGGATTCTAAAGCATTGTAAATAGATTACTTTGTTCAAGTTGCGGATTCTTAAGGTTTGAAAATAGATAGTATCCTTTAAAGTCGGATTCTAAAGCATTGTAAATAGATGACTTTGTTCAAGTTCTGGATTCTTAAGGTTTGAAAATAGATGATATCGTTTAAAGTCGGATTCTAAAGCATTGTAAATAGATGACTTTGTTCAAGTTGCGGATTCTTAAGGTTTAAAATAGATTATATCGTTTAAAGTCGGATTCTAAAGCATTGTAAATAAATGACTTTGTTCAAGTTGCGGATTCTTAAGGGGGTGAAAATAGATGATATCGTTTAAAGTCGGATTCTACAGCATTGTAAATAGATGACTTTGTTCAAGTTGCGGATTCTTAAGGTTTGAAAATAGAAGATAATGTTTAAAGTAGGATTCAAAAGCATTGTAAATAGATGACTTCGTTCAAGTTGCGGATTCTTTAGGTTTTAAATCAGATGATATCGTTGCAAGTGTTATTCTAAAGCATTGTAAATAGATGACTTTGTTCAAGTTGCGGATTCTTAAGGGTTGAACATCGATGATATCGTTTGAAGTCGCATTGTAAAGCATTGTAAACAGATGACTTTGTTCAAGTTGCCGATTCTTAAGCTTTGAAAAAAGATGATATCGTTTAAAGTCGGATTCCAAAGCATTGTAAATAGATGACTTTGTTCAAGTTGCGGATTCTTAAGGTTTGAAAATAGATGATATTGTTTAAAGTACAGTTCTAAAGCATTGTAAGTAGATGACTTTATAACAGTTGCGGATTCTTAAGGTTTGAAAATAGATGACATTGTTTACAGTCGCATTCTAAAGCATTGTAAATAGATGACTTTGTTCAAGTTGCGGATTCTTAAGGTTTGAAAATAGAAGATAATGTTTAAAGTAGGATTCAAAAGCATTGTAAATAGATGACTTCGTTCAAGTTGCGGATTCTTTATGTATTAAATCAGATGATATCGTTGCAAGTGTGATTCTAAAGCATTGTAAATAGATGACTTTAATCAAGTTGCAGATTCTTAAGGGTTGAAAATCGATGATATCGTTTAAAGTCGGATTCCAAAGCATTGTAAATAGATGACTTTGTTCAAGTTGCCGATTCTTAAGTTTGAAAATAGATGATATGGTTTAAAGTCGGATTCTAAAGCATTGTAAATAGATAACTTTGGTCAAGATGCGGACTCTTAAGGTTTGAAAATAGATGATATTGTTTAAAGTACGATTCTAAAGACTTGAAAGTAGATGACTTTGTTAAAGTTGCGGATTCTTAAGGTTTGAAAATAGATGATATCGTTTAAAGTCGGATTCTACAGCATTGTAAATAGATGACTTTGTTCAAGTGGCCGATACTTTAGGTTTGAAAATAGATGATATCGTTTAAAGTCGGATTCTAAAGCATTGTAAATAGATGACCTTGTTCAAGTTTCGGATGCTTGATGTTTGAAAATAGAGTACATAGTTTAAAGTCGGATTCTAAAGCATTGTAAATAGATGACTTTGTTCAAGTTGCGGATACTTAAGATTTGAAAATAGATGATATCGTTTAAAGTCGGATTCTAAAGCATTGTAAATAGATGACATTGTTCAAGTTGCCGATTCTTAAGCTTTGAAAATAGATGATATCGTTTAAAGTCGGATTCCAAAGCATTGTAAATAGATGACTTTGTTCAAGTTGCCGATTCTTAAAGTTTTTAAATAGATGATATCGTTTCAAGTCGGATTCTAAAGCATTGTTAATTAATGACTTGTTCAAGTCGCCGATTCTCAAGCTTTGAAAATAGATGATATCGTTTAAAGTCGGATTCTAAAGCACTGTAAATAGATGACTTTGTTCAAGTTGCCGATTCTCAAGGTTTGAAAATAGATGATATCGTTTAAAGTTCGATTCTAAAGCATTGTAAATAGATGACTTTGTTCAAGTTGCGGATTCTTAAGGTTTGAAAATAGATTATATCGTTTAAAGTCGGATTCTAACGCATTGTAAATAGATGACTTTGTTCAAGTTGCCGATTCTTAAGGTTTGAAAATAGATGATATCGTTTTAAGTCGGATTCTAAAGCATTGTAAATAGATGACTTTGTTCAAGTTGCGGATTCTTAAGGTTTGAAAATAGATTATATCGTTTAAAGTCGGATTCTAAAGCATTGTAAATAAATGACTTTGTTCAAGTTGCGGATTCTTAAGGGGGTGAAAATAGATGATATCGTTTAAAGTCGGATTCTAAAGCATTGTAAATAGATGACTTTGTTCAAGTTGCGGATTCTTAAGGTTTGAAAATAGAAGATAATGTTTAAATTAGGATTCAAAAGCATTGTAAATAGATGACTTCGTTCAAGTTGCGGATTCTTAAAGTTTTAAATCAGATGATATCGTTGCAAGTGTGATTCTAAAACATTGTAAATAGATGACTTTGTTCAAGTAGCGGATTCTTAAGGTTTGAAAATAGATGATATCGTTTAAAGTCGGATTCAAAAGCATTGTAAATAGATGACTTGTTCAAGTTGCCGATTCTTAAGCTTTGAAAATAGATGATATGGTTTAAAGTCGGATTCTAAAGCATTGTAAATAGATAACTTTGGTCAAGATGCGGACTCTTAAGGTTTGAAAATAGATGATATTGTTTAAAGTACGATTCTAAAGACTTGTAAGTAGATGACTTTATTACAGTTGCGGATTCTTAAGGTTTGAAAATAGATGAAATTGTTTAAAGTCGCATTCTAAAGCATTGTAAATAGATGACTTTGTTCAAGTTGCGGATTCTTAAGGTTTGAAAATAGATGATATCGGTTAAAGTCGGATTCTAAAGCATTGTAAATAGATGACTTTGTTCAAGTTGCGGATTCTTAAGGTTTGAAAGTAGATGATATCGTTTAAAGTCGGATTCTACAGCATTGTAAATACATGACTTTGTTCAAGTGGCCGATACTTTAGGTTTGAAAATAGATGATATCGTTTAAAGTCGGATTCTAAAGCATTGTAAATAGATGACCTTGTTCAAGTTGCGGAGGCTTGATGTTTGAAAATAGAGTACATAGTTTAAAGTCGGATTCTAAAGCATTGTAAATAGATGACTTTGTTCAAGTTGCGGATTCTTAAAGTTTGAAAATAGATGATATCGTTTAAAGTCGGATTCTAAAGCATTGTAAATAGATGACTTTGGTCAAGATGCGGACTCTTAAGGTTTGAAAATAGATGATATTGTTTAAAGTACGATTCTAAAGACTTGTAAGTAGATGACTTTATTACAGTTGCGGATTCTTAAGGTTTGAAAATAGATGACATTGTTTAAAGTCGCATTCTAAAGCATTGTAAATAGATGACTTTGTTCAAGTTGCGGATTCTTAAGGTTTGAAAATAGATTATATCGGTTAAAGTCGGATTCTAAAGCATTGTAAATAGATGACTTTGTTCAAGTTGCGGATTCTTAAGGTTTGAAAATAGATGATATCGTTTAAAGTCGGATTCTAAAGCATTGTAAATAGATGACTTTGTTCAAGTTGCGGATTCTTAAGAATTGAAAATAGATGATATCGTTTAAAGTCGGATTCTAAAGCATTGTAAATAGATGACTTTGTTCAAGTTGCGGATTCTTAACGTTTGAAAATAGATGATATCGTTTAAAGTCGGATTCTAAAGCATTGTAAATAAATGACTTTGTTCAAGTTGCGGATTCTTAAGGTTTGAAAATAGATGATATCGTTTAAAGTCGGATTCTAAAGTATTGTAAATAGATGACTTTGTTCAAGTTGCGGATTCTTAAGGTTTGAAAATAGATGATATCGTTTAAAGTCGGATTCTAAAGCATTGTAAATAGATGACTTTGTTCAAGTTGCGGATTCTTAAGGTTTGAAAATAGATGATATCGTTTAAAGTCAGATTCTAAAGCATTGTAAATAGATGACTTTGTTCAAATTGCGGATTCTTAAGGTTTGAAAATAGATGATATCGTTTAAAATCGGATTCTAAAGCATTGTAAATAGATGACTTTGTTCAAGTTTCGAGTTCTTTAGGTTTGAAAATAGATGATATCGTTTAAAGTCGGATACTAAAGCATTGTAAATAGATGACTTCGTTCAAGTTGCCGATTCTTAAGCTTTGAAAATAGATGATATCGTTTAAAGTCGGATTCCAAAGCATTGTAAATTGATGACTTTGTTCAAGTTGCCGATTCTTAAGGTTTTAAAATAGATGATATCGTTTAAAGTCGGATTCTACAGCATTGTAAATAGATGACTTTGTTAAAGTGGCCGATACTTTAGGTTTGAAAATAGATGATATCGTTTAAAGTCGGATTCTAAAGCATTGTAAATAGATGACCTTGTTCACGTTGCGGATTCTTAATGTTTGAAAATAGATTATATCGTTTTAAGTCGGATTCTAAACCATTGTAAATAGATGACTTTGTTCAAGTTGCGGATTCTTAAGGTTTGAAAATAGATGATATCGTTTCAAGTCGGATTCTAAAGCATTGTAAATAGATGACTTTGTTCAAGTGGCGGACTCTTAAGGTTTGAAAATAGATGATATTGTTTAAAGTACGATTCTAAAGCATTGTAAGTAGATGACTTTATTACAGTGGCGGATGCTTTAGTTTTGAAAATAGATGATATCATTTAAAGTCGGATTATAAAGCATTGTAAATAGATGACTTTGTTCAAGTTGCGGAGTCTTTAGGTTTGAAAATAGATGATATCGTTTAAAGTACGATTCTAAAGCATTGTAAATAGATGACATTGTTCAAGTTGCCGATTCTTAAGCTTTGAAAATAGATGATATCGTTTAAAGTCGGATTCCAAAGCATTGTAAATAGATGACTTTGTTCAAGTTGCCGATTCTTAAGGTTTTTAAATAGATGATATCGTTTCAAGTCGGATTCTAAAGCATTGTTAATTAATGACTTGTTCAAGTCGCCGATTCTCAAGCTTTGAAAATAGATGATATCGTTTAAAGTCGGATTCTAAAGCACTGTAAATAGATGACTTTGTTCAAGTTGCGGATTCTTAAGGTTTGAAAATAGATGATATCGTTTAAAGTTCGATTCTAAAGCATTGTAAATAGATGACTTTGTTCAAGTTGATGATTCTTAAGGTTTGAAAATAGATGATATCGTTTAAAGTCGGATTCTAACGCATTGTAAATAGATGACTTTGTTTAAGTTGCCGATTCTTAAGGTTTGAAAATAGATGATATCGTTTAAAGTCGGATTCTAAAGCATTGTAAATAGATGACTTTGTTCAAGTTGCGGATTCTTAAGGTTTGAAAATAGATGATATCGTTTAAAGTCGGATTCTAAAGCATTGTAAATAAATGACTTTGTTCAAGTTGCGGATTCTTAAGGGGGTGAAAATAGATTATATCGTTTAAAGTCGGATTCTAAAGCATTGTAAATAGATGACTTTGTTCAAGTTGCGGATTCTT
Source organism: Sepiola atlantica (assembly GCA_963556195.1). Taxonomy (NCBI): domain Eukaryota; kingdom Metazoa; phylum Mollusca; class Cephalopoda; order Sepiida; family Sepiolidae; genus Sepiola; species Sepiola atlantica. Next base: position 332,224 of record CAUVYP010000015.1, read on the forward strand.
AAGGTTTGAAAATAGAAGATAATGTTTAAATTAGGATTCAAAAGCATTGTAAATAGATGACTTCGTTCAAGTTGCGGATTCTTAAGGTTTTAAATCAGATGATATCGTTGCAAGTGTGATTCTAAAGCATTGTAAATAGATGACTTTGTTCAAGTTGCGGATTCTTAAGGTTTGAAAATAGATGATATCGTTTAAAGTCGGATTCTTAAGCATTGTAAATAGATGACTTGTTCAAGTTGCGGATTCTTAAGGTTTGAAAATAGATGATATGGTTTAAAGTCGGATTCTAAAGCATTGTAAATAGATAACTTTGGTCAAGATGCGGACTCTTAAGGTTTGAAAATAGATGATATTGTTTAAAGTAAGATTCTAAAGACTTGTAAGTAGATGACTTCATTACAGTTGCGGATTCTTAAGGTTTGAAAATAGATGACATTGTTTAAAGTCGCATTCTAAAGCATTGTAAATAGATGACTTTGTTCAAGTTGCGGATTCTTAAGGTTTGAAAATAGATGATATCGGTTAAAGTCGGATTCTACAGCATTGTAAATAAATGACTTTGTTCAAGTTGCGGATTCTTAAGGTTTGAAAATAGATGATATCGTTTAAAGTCGGATTCTACAGCATTGTAAATAGATGACTTTGTTCAAGTGGCCGATACTTTAGGTTTGAAAATAGATGATATCGTTTAAAGTCGGATTCTAAAGCATTGTAAATAGATGACCTTGTTCAAGTTTCGGATGCTTGATGTTTGAAAATAGAGTACACAGTTTAAAGTCAGATTCTAAAGCATTGTAAATAGATGACTTTGTTCAAGTTGCGGATTCTTAAGGTTTGAAAATAGATGATATCGTTTAAAGTCGGATTCTAAAGCATTGTAAATAGATGACTTTGGTCAAGATGCGGACTCTTAAGGTTTGAAAATAGATGATATTGTTTAAAGTACGATTCTAAAGACTTGTAAGTAGATGGCTTTATGACAGTTGCGGATTCTTAAGGTTTGAAAATAGATGACATTGTTTAAAGTCGCATTCTAAAGCATTGTAAATAGATGACTTTGTTCAAGTTGCGGATTCTTAAGGTTTGAAAATAGATGATATCGGTTAAAGTCGGATTCTAAAGCATTGTAAATAGATTACTTTGTTCAAGTTGCGGATTCTTAAGGTTTGAAAATAGATGATATCGTTTAAAGTCGGATTCTACAGCATTGTAAATAAATGACTTTGTTCAAGTGGCCGATAATTTAGGTTTGAAAATAGATGATATCGGTTAAAGTCGGATTCTAAAGTATTGTAAATAGATGACCTTGTTCAAGTTGCGGATGCTTGATGTTTGAAAATAGAGTACATAGTTTAAAGTCGGATTCTAAAGCATTGTAAATAGATGACTTTGTTCAAGTTGCGGATTCTTAAGGTTTGAAAATAGATGATATCGTTTAAAGTCGGATTCTAAAGCATTGTAAATAGATGACTTTGGTCAAGATGCGGACTCTTAAGGTTTGAAAATAGATGATATTGTTTAAAGTACGATTCTAAAGACTTGTAAGTAGATGACTTTATTACAGTTGCGGATTCTTAAGGTTTGAAAATAGATGACATTGTTTAAAGTCGCATTCTAAAGCATTGTAAATAGATGACTGTGTTCAAGTTGCGGATTCTTAAGGTTTGAAAATAGATGATATCGGTTAAAGTCGGATTCTAAAGCATTGTAAATAGATGACTTTGTTCAAGTTGCGGATTCTTAAGGTTTGAAAATAGATGATATCGTTTAAAGTCGGATTCTAAAGCATTGTAAATAGATGACTTTGTTCAAGTTGCGGATTCTTAAGAATTGAAAATAGATGATATCGTTTAAAGTCGGATTCTAAAGCATTGTAAATAAATGACTTTGTTCAAGTTGCGGATTCTTAAGGTTTGAAAATAGATGATATCGTTTAAAGTCGGATTCTAAAGTATTGTAAATAGATGACTTTGTTCAAGTTGCGGATTCTCAAGGTTTGAAAATAGATGATATCGTTTAAAGTCGGATTCTAAAGCATTGTAAATAGATGACTTTGTTCAAGTTGCGGATTCTTAAGGTTTGAAAATAGATGATATCGTTTAAAGTCAGATTCTAAAGCATTGTAAATAGATGACTTTGTTCAAATTGCGGATTCTTACGGTTTGAAAATAGATGATATCGTTTAAAATCGGATTCTAAAGCATTGTAAATAGATGACTTTGTTCAAGTTTCGAGTTCTTTAGGTTTGAAGATAGATGATATCGTTTAAAGTCGGATTCTAAAGCATTGTAAATAGATGACTTCGTTCAAGTTGCCGATTCTTAAGCTTTGAAAATAGATGATATCGTTTAAAGTCGGATTCCAAAGCATTGTAAATAGATGACTAGGTTCAAGTTGCCGATTCTTAAGGTTTTAAAATAGATGATATCGTTTAAAGTCGGATTCTACAGCATTGTAAATAGATGACTTTGTTCAAGTGGCCGATACTTTAGGTTTGAAAATAGATGATATCGTTTCAAGTCGGATTCTAAAGCATTGTAAATAGATGACCTTGTTCACGTTGCGGATTCTTAATGTTTGAAAATAGATGATATCGTTTTAAGTCGGATTCTAAAGCATTGTAAATAGATGACTTTGTTCAAGTTGCGGATTCTTAAGGTTTGAAAATAGATGATATCGTTTCAAGTCGGATTCTAAAGCATTGTAAATAGATGACTTTGTTCAAGTGGCGGACTCTTAAGGTTTGAAAATAGATGATATTGTTTAAAGTACGATTCTAAAGCATTGTAAGTAGATGACTTTATTACAGTGGCGGATGCTTTAGTTTTGAAAATAGATGATATCATTTAAAGTCGGATTATAAAGCATTGTAAATAGATGACTTTGTTCAAGTTGCGGAGTCTTTAGGTTTGAAAATATTTGATATCGTTTAAAGTACGATTCTAAAGCATTGTAAATAGATGACATTGTTCAAGTTGCCGATTCTTAAGCTTTGAAAATAGATGATATCGTTTAAAGTCGGATTCCAAAGCATTGTAAATAGATGACTTTGTTCAAGTTGCCGATTCTTAAGGTTTTTAAATAGATGATATAGTTTCAAGTCGGATTCTAAAGCATTGTTAATTAATGACTTGTTCAAGTCGCCGATTCTCAAGCTTTGAAAATAGATGATATCGTTTAAAGTCGGATTCTAAAGCACTGTAAATAGATGACTTTGTTCAAGTTGCGGATTCTTAAGGTTTGAAAATAGATGATATCGTTTAAAGTTCGATTCTAAAGCATTGTAAATAGATGACTTTTTTCAAGTTGCGGATTCTTAAGGTTTGAAAATAGATGATATCGTTTAAAGTCGGATTCTAACGCATTGTAAATAGATGACTTTGTTCAAGTTGCCGATTCTTAAGGTTTGAAAATAGATGATATCGTTTAAAGTCGGATTCTAAATTATTGTAAATAGATGACTTTGTTCAAGTTGCGGATTCTTAAGGTTTGAAAATAGATGATATCGTTTAAAGTCGGATTCTAAAGCATTGTAAATAAATGACTTTGTTCAAGTTGCGGATTCTTAAGGGGGTGAAAATAGATAATATCGTTTAAAGTCAGATTCTAAAGCATTGTAAATAGATATACTTTGTTCAAGTTGCGGATACTTAAGGTTTAAAAATAGAAGATAATGTTTAAATTAGGATTCAAAAGCATTGTAAATAGATGACTTCGTTCAAGTTGCGGATTCTTAAGGTTTTAAATCAGATGATATCGTTGCAAGTGTGATTCTAAAGCATTGTAAATAGATGACTTTGTTCAAGTTGCGGATTCTTAAGGTTTGAAAATAGATGATATCGTTTAAAGTCGGATTCTTAAGCATTGTAAATAGATGACTTGTTCAAGTTGCCGATTCTTAAGCTTTGAAAATAGATTATATGGTTTAAAGTCGGATTCTAAAGCATTGTAAATAGATAACTTTGGTCAAGATGCGGACTCTTAAGGTTTGAAAATAGATGATATCGTTTAAAGTCGGATTCTAAAGCATTGTAAATAGATGACTTTGTTCAAGTTGCGGATTCTTAAGGTTTGAAAATAGATTATATCGTTTAAAGTCGGATTCTAAAGCATTGTAAATAAATGACTTTGTTCAAGTTGCGGATTCTTAAGGGGGTGAAAATAGATGATATCGTTTAACGTCGGATTCTAAAGCATTGTAAATAGATGACTTTGTTCAAGTTGCGGATTCTTAAGGTTTGAAAATAGATGATAATGTTTAAATTAGGATTCAAATGCATTGTAAATAGATGACTTCGTTCAAGTTGCGGATTCTTAAGGTTTGAAAATAGATGATATCGTTTAAAGTCGGATTCTAACGCATTGTAAATAGATGACTTTGTTCAAGTTGCGGATTCTTAAGGTTTGAAAATAGATGATATCGTTTAAAGTCGGATTCTAAAGCATTGTAAATAGATGACTTTGGTCAAGATGCGGACTCTTAAGGTTTGAAAATAGATGATATTGTTTTAAGTACGATTCTAAAGACTTGTAAGTAGATGACTTTATTACAGTTGCGGATTCTTAAGGTTTGAAAATAGATGACATTGTTTAAAGTCGCATTCTAAAGCATTGTAAATAGATGACTTTGTTCAAGTTGCGGATTCTTAAGGTTTGAAAATAGATGATATCGGTTAAAGTCGGATTCTAAAGCATTGTAAATAGATAACTTTGTTCAAGTTGCGGATTCTTAAGGTTTGAAAATAGATGATATCGTTTAAAGTCGGATTCTAAAGCATTGTAAATAGATGACTTTGTTCAAGTTGCGGATTCTTAAGAATTGAAAATAGATGATATCGTTTAAAGTCAGATTCTAAAGCATTGTAAATAGATGACTTTGTTCAAGTTGCGGATTCTTAACGTTTGAAAATAGATGATATCGTTTAAAGTCGGATTCTAAAGCATTGTAAATAAATGACTTTGTTCAAGTTGCGGATTCTTAAGGTTTGAAAATAGATGATATCGTTTAAAGTCGGATTCTAAAGTATTGTAAATAGATGACTTTGTTCAAGTTGCGGATTCTTAAGGTTTGAAAATAGATGATATCGTTTAAAGTCGGATTCTAAAGCATTGTAAATAGATGACTTTGTTCAAGTTGCGGATTCTTAAGGTTTGAAAATAGATGATATCGTTTAAAGTCAGATTCTAAAGCATTGTAAATAGATGACTTTGTTCAAATTGCGGATTCTTACGGTTTGAAAATAGATGATATCGTTTAAAATCGGATTCTAAAGCATTGTAAATAGATGACTTTGTTCAAGTTTCGAGTTCTTTAGGTTTGAAGATAGATGATATCGTTTAAAGTCGGATTCTAAAGCATTGTAAATAGATGACTCTGTTCAAGTTGCCGATTCTTAAGCTTTGAAAATAGATGATATCGTTTAAAGTCGGATTCCAAAGCATTGTAAATAGATGACTTTGTTCAAGTGGCCGATTCTTAAGGTTTTAAAATAGATGATATCGTTTAAAGTCGGATTCTACAGCATTGTAAATAGATGACTTTGTTCAAGTGGCCGATACTTTAGGTTTGAAAATAGATGATATCGTTTCAAGTCGGATTCTAAAGCATTGTAAATAGATGACCTTGTTCACGTTGCGGATTCTTAATGTTTGAAAATAGATGATATCGTTTTAAGTCGGATTCTAAAGCATTGTAAATAGATGACTTTGTTCAAGTTGCGGATTCTTAAGGTTTGAAAATAGATGATATCGTTTCAAGTCGGATTCTAAAGCATTGTAAATAGATGACTTTGTTCAAGTGGCGGACTCTTAAAGTTTGAAAATAGATGATATTGTTTAAAGTACGATTCTAAAGCATTGTAAGTAGATGACTTTATTACAGTGGCGGATGCTTTAGTTTTGAAAATAGATGATATCATTTAAAGTCGGATTATAAAGCATTGTAAATAGATGACTTTGTTCGAGTTGCGGAGTCTTTAGGTTTGAAAATATTTGATATCGTTTAAAGTACGATTCTAAAGCATTGTAAATAGATGACATTGTTCAAGTTGCCGATTCTTAAGCTTTGAAAATAGATGATATCGTTTAAAGTCGGATTCCAAAGCATTGTAAATAGATGACTTTGTTCAAGTTGCCGATTCTTAAGGTTTTTAAATAGATGATATCGTTTCAAGTCAGATTCTAAAGCATTGTTAATTAATGACTTGTTCAAGTCGCCGATTCTCAAGCTTTGAAAATAGATGATATCGTTTAAAGTCGGATTCTAAAGCACTGTAAATAGATGACTTTGTTCAAGTTGCGGATTCTTAAGGTTTGAAAATAGATGATATCGTTTAAAGTTCGATTCTAAAGCATTGTAAATAGATGACTTTTTTCAAGTTGCGGATTCTTAAGGTTTGAAAATAGATGATATCGTTTAAAGTCGGATTCTAACGCATTGTAAATAGATGACTTTGTTCAAGTTGCCGATTCTTAAGGTTTGAAAATAGATGATATCGTTTAAAGTCGGATTCTAAATTATTGTAAATAGATGACTTTGTTCAAGTTGCGGATTCTTAAGGTTTGAAAATAGATGATATCGTTTAAAGTTGGATTCTAAAGCATTGTAAATAAATGACTTTGTTTAAGTTGCGGATTCTTAAGGGGGTGAAAATAGATAATATCGTTTAAAGTCAGATTCTAAAGCATTGTAAATAGATATACTTTGTTCAAGTTGCGGATACTTAAGGTTTAAAAATAGAAGATAATGTTTAAATTAGGATTCAAAAGCATTGTAAATAGATGACTTCGTTCAAGTTGCGGATTCTTAAGGTTTTAAATCAGATGATATCGTTGCAAGTGTGATTCTAAAGCATTGTAAATAGATGACTTTGTTCAAGTTGCGGATTCTTAAGGTTTGAAAATAGATGATATCGTTTAAAGTCGGATTCTTAAGCATTGTAAATAGATGACTTGTTCAAGTTGCCGATTCTTAAGCTTTGAAAATAGATGATATGGTTTAAAGTCGGATTCTAAAGCATTGTAAATAGATAACTTTGGTCAAGATGCGGACTCTTAAGGTTTGAAAATAGATGATATCGTTTAAAGTCGGATTCTACAGCATTGTAAATAGATGACTTTGTTCAAGTTGCGGATTCTTAAGGTTTGAAAATAGATCATATCGTTTAAAGTCGGATTCTAAAGCATTGTAAATAGATGACTTTGTTCAAGTTGCTGATTCTTAAGGTTTGAAAATAGAAGATAATGTTTAAATTAGGATTCAAAAGCATTGTAAATAGATGACTTTGTTCAAGTTGCGGATTCTTAAGGGGGTGAAAATAGATGATATCGTTTAAAGTCGGATTCTAAAGCATTGTAAATAGATGACTTTGTTCAAGTTGCGGATTCTTAAGGTTTGAAAATAGATGATAATGTTTAAATTAGGATTCAAAAGCATTGTAAATAGATGACTTCGTTCAAGTTGCGGATTCTTAAGGTTTAAAAATAGATGATATCGTTTAAAGTCGGATTCTAACGCATTGTAAATAGATGACTTTGTTCAAGTTGCGGATTCTTAAGGTTTGAAAATAGATTATATCGTTTAAAGTCGGATTCTAAAGCATTGTAAATAAATGACTTTGTTCAAGTTGCGGATTCTTAAGGGGTTGAAAATAGATGATATCGTTTAAAGTCGGATTCTAAAGCATTGTAAATAGATGACTTTGTTCAAGTTGCTGATTCTTAAGGTTTGAAAATAGAAGATAATGTTTAAATTAGGATTCAAAAGCATTGTAAATAGATGACTTCGTTCAAGTTGCGGATTCTTAAGGTTGTAAATCAGATGATATCGTTGCAAGTGTGATTCTAAAGCATTGTAAATAGATGACTTTGTTCAAGTTGCGGATTCTTAAGGTTTGAAAATAGATGATATCGTTTAAAGTCGGATTCTTAAGCATTGTAAATAGATGACTTGTTCAAGTTGCCGATTCTTAAGCTTTGAAAATAGATGATATGGTTTAAAGTCGGATTCTAAAGCATTGTAAATAGATAACTTTGGTCAGGATGCGGACTCTTAAGGTTTGAAAATAGATGATAGTGTTTAAAGTACGATTCTAAAGACTTGTACGTAGATGACTTTATTACAGTTGCGGATTCTTAAGGTTTGAAAATAGATGACATTGTTTAAAGTCGCATTCTAAAGCATTGTAAATAGATGACTTTGTTCAAGTTGCGGATTCTTAAGGTTTGAAAATAGATGATATCGGTTAAAGTCGGATTCTAAAGCATTGTAAATAGATGACTTTGTTCAAGTTGCGGATTCTTAAGGTTTGAAAATAGATGATATCGTTTAAAGTCGGATTCTAACGCATTGTAAATAGATGACTTTGTTCAAGTTGCGGATTCTTAAGGTTTGAAAATAGATGATATCGTTAAAAGTCGGATTCTAAAGCATTGTAAATAGATGACTTTGTTCAAGTTGCGGATTCTTAACGTTTGAAAATAGATTATATCGTTTAAAGTCGGATTCTAAAGCATTGTAAATAAATGACTTTGTTCAAGTTGCGGATTCTTAAGGTTTGAAAATAGATGATATCGTTTAAAGTCGGATTCTAAAGTATTGTAAATAAATGACTTTGTTCAAGTTGCGGATTCTTAAGGTTTTAAAAATAGATGATATCGTTTAAAGTCGGATTCTAAAGCATTGTAAATAGATGACTTTGTTCAAGTTGCGGATTCTTAAGGTTTGAAAATAGATGATATCGTTTAAAGCTACATTCTAAAACATTGTAAATAGATGACTTTGTTCAAATTGCGGATTCTTAAGGTTTGAAAATATATGATATCGTTTAAAATCGGATTCTAAAGCATTGTAAATAGATGACTTTGTTCAAGTTTCGAGTTCTTTAGGTTTGAAAATAGATGATATCGTTTAAAGTCGGATTCTAAAGCATTGTAAATAGATGACTTCGTTCAAGTTGCCGATTCTTAAGCTTTGAAAATAGATGATATCGTTTTAAGTCGGATTCCAAAGCATTGTAAATAGATGACTTTGTTCAAGTTGCCGATTCTTAAGGTTTTAAAATAGATGATATCGTTTAAAGTCGGATTCTACAGCATTGTAAATAGATGACTTTGTTCAAGTGGCCGATATTTTAGGTTTGAAAATAGATGATATCGTTTAAAGTCGGATTCTAAAGCATTGTAAATAGATGACTTTGTTCAAGTTGCGGAGTCTTTAGGTTTGGAAATAGATGATATCGTTTAAAGTAAGATTCTAAAGCATTGTAAATAGATGACTTTGTTCAAGTTGTCGATTCTTAAGCTTTGAAAATAGATGATATCGTTTAAAGTCGGATTCCAAAGCATTGTAAATAGATGACTTTGTTCAAGTTGCCGATTCTTAAGGTTTTTAAATAGATGATATCGTTTCAAGTCGGATTCTAAAGCATTGTTAATTAATGACTTGTTCAAGTCGCCGATTCTCAAGCTTTGAAAATAGATGATATCGTTTAAAGTCGGATTCTAAAGCACTGTAAATAGATGACTTTGTTCAAGTTGCCGATTCTTAAGGTTTGAAAATAGATGATATCGTTTAAAGTCGGATTCTAAAGCATTGTAAATAGATGACTTTGTTCAAGTTGCGGATTCTTAAGGTTTGAAAATAGATGATATCGTTTAAAGTCGGATTCTAAAGCATTGTAAATAAATGACTTTGTTCAAGTTGCGGATTCTTAAGGTTTGAAAATAGATGATATCGTTTAAAGTCGGATTCTAAAGTATTGTAAATAGATGACTTTGTTCAAGTTGCGGATTCTTTAAGGTTTGAAAATAGATGATATCGTTTAAAGTCGGATTCTAAAGCATTGTAAATAGATGACTTTGTTCAAGTTGCCGATTCTTAAGGTTTGAAAATAGATGATATCGTTTAAAGTCAGATTCTAAAGCATTGTAAATAGATGACTTTGTTCAAATTGCGGATTCTTAAGGTTTGAAAATAGATGATATCGTTTAAAATCGGATTCTAAAGCATTGTAAATAGATGACTTTGTTCAAGTTTAAAGTTCTTTAGGTTTGAAAATAGATGATATCGTTTAAAGTCGGATTCTAAAGCATTGTAAATAGATGACTTCGTTCAAGTTGCCGATTCTTAAGCTTTGAAAATAGATGATATCGTTTAAAGTCGGATTCCAAAGCATTGTAAATAGATGACTTTGTTCAAGTTGCCGATTCTTAAGGTTTTAAAATACATGATATCGTTTTAAGTCGGATTCTACAGCATTGTAAATAGATGACTTTGTTCAAGTGGCCGATACGTTAGGTTTGAAAATAGATGATATCGTTTAAAGTCGGATTCTAAAGCATTGTAAATAGATGACCTTGTTCACGTTGCGGATTCTTAATGTTTGAAAATAGATGATATCGTTTTAAGTCGGATTCTAAAGCATTGTAAATAGATGACTTTGTTCAAGTTGCGGATTCTTAAGGTTTGAAAATAGATGATATCGTTTCAAGTCGGATTCTAAAGCATTGTAAATAGATGACATTGTTCAAGTGGCGGACTCTTAAGGTTTGAAAATAGATGATATTGTTTAAAGTACGATTCTAAAGCATTGTAAGTAGATGACTTTATTACAGTGGCGGATGCTTTAGTTTTGAAAATAGATGATATCATTTAAAGTCGGATTATAAAGAATTGTAAATAGATGACTTTGTTCAAGTTGCGGAGTCTTTAGGTTTGAAAATAGATGATATCGTTTAAAGTCGGATTCTAAAGCATTGTAAATAGATGACTTTGTTCAAGTTGCCGATTCTTAAGGTTTTAAAATAGATGATATCGTTTCAAGTCGGATTCTAAAGCATTGTTAATTAATGACTTGTTCAAGTCGCCGATTCTCAAGCTTTGAAAATAGATGATATCGTTTAAAGTCGGATTCTAAAGCACTGTAAATAGATGACTTTGTTCAAGTTGCCGATTCTTAAGCTTTGAAAATAGATGATATCGTTTAAAGTTCGATTCTAAAGCATTGTAAATAGATGACTTTGTTCAAGTTGCGGATTCTTAAGGTTTGAAAATATATGATATCCTTTAAAGTCGGATTCTAACGCATTGTTAATAGATGACTTTGTCCAAGTTGCGGATTCTTAAGGTTTGAAAATAGATGATATCGTTTAAAGTCGGATTCTAAAGCATTGTTAATTAATGACTTGTTCAAGTCGCCGATTCTCAAGCTTTGAAAATAGATGATATCGGTTAAAGTCGGATTCTAAAGCACTGTAAATAGATGACTTTGTTCAAGTTGCCGATTCTTAAGGTTTGAAAATCGATGATATCGTTTAAAGTTCGATTCTAAAGCATTGTAAATAGATGACTTTGTTCAAGTTGCGGATTCTTAAGGTTTGAAAATATATGATATCCTTTAAAGTCAGATTCTAACGCATTTAAAATAGATGACTTTGTCCAAGTTGCGGATTCTTAAGGTTTGAAAATAGATGATATCGTTTAAAGTCGGATTCTAAAGCATTGTAAATAGATGACTTTGTTTAAGTTGCGGATTCTTAAGGTTTGAAAATAGATGATATCGTTTAAAGTCGGATTCTAAAGCATTGTAAATAAATAACTTTGTTCAAGTTGCGGATTCTTAAGGTTTGAAAATAGATGATATCGTTTAAAGTCGGATTCTAAAGCATTGTAAATAGATGACTTTGTTCAAGTTGCGGATTCTTAAGGTTTTAAAATAGATGATATCGTTTAAAGTCAGATTCTCAAGCATTGTAAATAGATGACTTTGTTCAAATTGCGGATTCTTAAGGTTTGAAAATAGATGATATCGTTTAAAATCGGAGTCTAAAGCATTGTAAATAGATGACTTTGTTCAAGTTGCGAGTTCTTTAGGTTTGAAAATATATGATATCGTTTAAAGTCGGATTCCAAAGCATTGTAAATAGATGACTTTGTTCAAGTTGCCGATTCTTAAGCTTTGAAAATAGATGATATCGTTTAAAGTCGGATTCTACAGCATTGTAAATAGATGACTTTTTTCAAGTGGCCGATACTTTAGGTTTGAAAATAGATGATATCGTTTAAAGTCGGATTCTAAAGCATTGTAAATAGATGACCTTGTTCACGTTACGGATTCTTAATGTTTGAAAATAGATGATATCGTTTTAAGTAAGATTCTAAAGCATTGTAAATAGATGACTTTGTTCAAGTTGCGGATTCTTAAGGTTTGAAAATAGATGATATCGTTTCAAGTCGGATTCTAAAGCATTGTAAGTAGATGACTTTGTTCAAGTGGCGGACTCTTAAGGTTTGAAAATAGATGATATTGTTTAAAGTACGATTCTAAAGCATTGTAAGCAGATGACTTTATTACAGTTGCGGATGCTTTAGTTTTGAAAATAGATTATATCATTTAAAGTCGGATTACAAAGCATTGTAAATAGATGACTTTGTTCAAGTTGCGGATTCTTAAGGTTTGAAAATAGATGATATCGTTTAAAGTCGGATTCTAAATCATTGTAAATAGATGACTTTGTTCAAGTTGCGGATTCTTAAGGTTTGAAAATAGATGATATCGTTTAAAGTCGGATTCTAAAGCATTGTAAATAAATGACTTTGTTCAAGTTGCGGATTCTTAAGGTGGTGAAAATAGATAATATCGTTTAAAGTCGGATTCTAAAGCATTGTAAATAGATATACTTTGTTTAAGTTGCGGATTCTTAAGGTTTGAAAATAGAAGATAATGTTTAAATTAGGATTCAAAAGCATTGTAAATAGATGACTTCGTTGAAGTTGCGGATTCTTAAGGTTTTAAATCAGATGATATCGTTGCAAGTGTGATTCTAAAGCATTGTAAATAGATGACTTTGTTCAAGTTGCGGATTCCTAAGGTTTGAAAATAGATGATATCGTTTAAAGTCGGATTCTTAAGCATTGTAAATAGATGACTTGTTCAAGTTGCCGATTCTTAAGCTTTGAAAATAGATGATATGGTTTACAGTCGGATTCTAAAGCATTGTAAATAGATAACTTTGGTCAAGATGCGGACTCTTAAGGTTTGAAAATAGATGATATCGTTTAAAGTCGGATTCTAAAGCATTGTAAATAGATGACTTTGTTCAAGTTGCGGATTCTTAAGGTTTGAAAATAGATTATATCGTTTAAAGTCGGATTCTAAAGCATTGTAAATAAATGACTTTGTTCAAGTTGCGGATTCTTAAGGGGGTGAAAATAGATGATATCGTTTAAAGTCGGATTCTAAAGCATTGTAAATAGATGACTTTGTTCAAGTTGCGGATTCTTAAGGTTTGAAAATAGAAGATAATGTTTAAATTAGGATTCAAAAGCATTGTAAATAGATGACTTCGTTGAAGTTGCGGATTCTTAAGGTTTGAAAATAGATGATATCGTTTAAAGTCGGATTCTAACGCATTGTAAATAGATGACTTTGTTCAAGTTGCCGATTCTTAAGGTTTGAAAATAGATGATATCGTTTAAAGTCGGATTCTAAAGCATTGTAAATAGATGACTTTGTTCAAGTTGCGGATTCTTAAGGTTTGAAAATAGATTATATCGTTTAAAGTCGGATTCTAAAGCATTGTAAATAAATGACTTTGTTCAAGTTGCGGATTCTTAAGGGGGTGAAAATAGATGATATCGTTTAAAGTCGGATTCTAAAGCATTGTAAATAGATGACTTTGTTCAAGTTGCGGATTCTTAAGGTTTGAAAATAGAAGATAATGTTTAAATTAGGATTCAAAAGCATTGTAAATAGATGACTTCGTTGAAGTTGCGGATTCTTAAGGTTGTAAATCAGATGATATCGTTGCAAGTGTTATTCTAAAGCATTGTAAATAGATGACTTTGTTCAAGTTGCGGATTCTTAAGGTTTGAAAATAGATGATATCGTTTAAAGTCGGATTCTTAAGCATTGTAAATAGATGACTTGTTCAAGTTGCCGATACTTAAGCTTTGAAAATAGATGATATGGTTTAAAGTCGGATTCTAAAGCATTGTAAATAGATAACTTTGGTCAAGATGCGGACTCTTAAGGTTTGAAAATAGATGATAGTGTTTAAAGTACGATTCTAAAGACTTGTAAGTAGATGACTTTATTACAGTTGCGGATTCTTAAGGTTTGAAAATAGATTACATTGTTTAAAGTCGCATTCTAAAGCATTGTAAATAGATGACTTTGTTCAAGTTGCGGATTCTTAAGGTTTGAAAATAGATGATATCGGTTAAAGTCGGATTCTAAAGCATTGTAAATAGATGACTTTGTTCAAGTTGCGGATTCTTAAGGTTTGAAAATAGATGATATCGTTTAAAGTCGGATTCTAACGCATTGTAAATAGATGACTTTGTTCAAGTTGCGGATTCTTAAGGTTTGAAAATAGATGATATCGTTTAAAGTCGGATTCTAAAGCATTGTAAATAGATGACTTTGTTCAAGTTGCGGATTCTTAACGTTTGAAAATAGATTATATCGTTTAAAGTCGGATTCTAAAGCATTGTAAATAAATGACTTTGTTCAAGTTGCAGATTCTTAAGGTTTGAAAATAGATGATATCGTTTAAAGTCGGCTTCTAAAGTATTGTAAATAGATGACTTTGTTCAAGTTGCGGATTCTTAAGGTTTTGAAAACAGATGATATCGTTTAAAGTCGGATTCTAAAGCACTGTAAATAGATGACTTTGTTCAAGTTGCGGATTCTTAAGGTTTGAAAATAGATGATATCGTTTAAAGTCAGATTCTAAAACATTGTAAATAGATGACTTTGTTCAAATTGCGGATTCTAAAGGTTTGAAAATAGATGATATCGTTTAAAATCGGATTCTAAAGCATTGTAAATAGATGACTTTGTTCAAGTTTCGAGTTCTTTAGGTTTGAAAATAGATAATATCGTTTAAAGTCGGATTCTAAAGCATTGTAAATAGATGACTTCGTTCAAGTTGCCGATTCTTAAGCTTTGAAAATAGATGATATCGTTTAAAGTCGGATTCCAAAGCATTGTAAATAGATGACTTTGTTCAAGTTGCCGATTCTTAAGGTTTTAAAATAGATGATATCGTTTAAAGTCGGATTCTACAGCATTGTAAATAGATGACTTTGTTCAAGTGGCCGATATTTTAGGTTTGAAAATAGATGATATCGTTTAAAGTCGGATTCTAAAGCATTGTAAATAGATGACCTTGTTCACGTTGCGGATTCTTAATGTTTGAAAATAGATGATATCGTTTTAAGTCGGATTCTAAAGCATTGTAAATAGATGACTTTGTTCAAGTTGCGGATTCTTAAGGTTTGAAAATAGATGATATCGTTTCAAGTCGGATTCTAAAGCATTGTAAATAGATGACTTTGTTAAAGTGGCGGACTCTTAAAGTTTAAAAATAGATGATATTTTTAAAGTACGATTCTAAAGCATTGTAAGTAGATGACTTTATTACAGTGGCGGATGCTTTAGTTTTGAAAATAGATGATATCATTTAAAGTCGGATTATAAAGCATTGTAAATAGATGACTTTGTTCAAGTTGCGGAGTCTTTAGGTTTGAAAATAGATGATATCGTTTAAAGTCGGATTCTAAAGCATTGTAAATAGATGACTTTGTTCAAGTTGTCGATTCTTAAGCTTTGAAAATAGATGATATCGTTTAAAGTCGGATTCCAAAGCATTGTAAATAGATGACTTTGTTCAAGTTGCCGATACTTAAGGTTTTTAAATAGATGATATCGTTTCAAGTCGGATTCTAAAGCATTGTTTATTAATGACTTGTTCAAGTCGCCGATTCTCAAGCTTTGAAAATAGATGATATCGTTTAAAGTCGGATTCTAAAGCATTGTAAATAGATGACTTCGTTCAAGTTGCCGATTCTTAAGCTTTGAAAATAGATGATATCGTTTAAAGTCGGATTCCAAAGCATTGTAAATAGATGACTTTGTTCAAGTTGCCGATTCTTAAGGTTTTAAAATAGATGATATCGTTTAAAGTCGGATTCTACAGCATTGTAAATAGATGACTTTGTTCAAGTGGCCGATATTTTAGGTTTGAAAATAGATGATATCGTTTAAAGTCGGATTCTAAAGCATTGTAAATAGATGACCTTGTTCACGTTGCGGATTCTTAATGTTTGAAAATAGATGATATCGTTTTAAGTCGGATTCTAAAGCATTGTAAATAGATGACTTTGTTCAAGTTGCGGATTCTTAAGGTTTGAAAATAGATGATATCGTTTCAAGTCGGATTCTAAAGCATTGTAAATAGATGACTTTGTTAAAGTGGCGGACTCTTAAGGTTTGAAAATAGATGATATTGTTTAAAGTACGATTCTAAAGCATTGTAAGTAGATGACTTTATTACAGTGGCGGATGCTTTAGTTTTTAAAATAGATGATATCATTTAAAGTCGGATTATAAAGCATTGTAAATAGATGACTTTGTTCAAGTTGCGGAGTCTTTAGGTTTGAAAATAGATGATATCGTTTAAAGTCGGATTCTAAAGCATTGTAAATAGATGACTTTGTTCAAGTTGTCGATTCTTAAGCTTTGAAAATAGATGATATCGTTTAAAGTCGGATTCCAAAGCATTGTAAATAGATGACTTTGTTCAAGTTGCCGATTCTTAAGGTTTTTAAATAGATGATATCGTTTCAAGTCGGATTCTAAAGCATTGTTAATTAATGACTTGTTCAAGTCGCCGATTCTCAAGCTTTGAAAATAGATGATATCGTTTAAAGTCAGATTCTAAAGCATTGTAAATAGATGACTTTGTTCAAATTGCGTATTCTTAAGGTTTGAAAATAGATGTTATCGTTTAAAATCGGATTCTAAAGCATTGTAAATAGATGACTTTGTTCAAGTTTCGAGTTCTTTAGGTTTGAAAATAGATGATATCGTTTAAAGTCGGATTCTAAAGCATTGTAAATAGATGACTTCGTTCAAGTTGCCGATTCTTAAGCTTTGAAAATAGATGATATCGTTTAAAGTCGGATTCCAAAGCATTGTAAATAGATGACTTTGTTCAAGTTGCCGATTCTTAAGGTTTCAAAATACATGATATCGTTTTAAGTCGGATTCTACAGCATTGTAAATAGATGACTTTGTTCAAGTGGCCTATACTTTAGGTTTGAAAATAGATGATATCGTTTAAAGTCGGATTCTAAAGCATTGTAAATAGATGACCTTGTTCACGTTGCGGATTCTTAATGTTTGAAAATAGATGATATCGTTTTAAGTCGGATTCTAAAGCATTGTAAATAGATGACTTTGTTCAAGTTGCGGATTCTTAAGGTTGAAAATAGATGATATCGTTTCAAGTCGGATTCTAAAGCATTGTAAATAGATGACATTGTTCAAGTGGCGGACTCTTAAGGTTTGAAAATAGATGATATTGTTTAAAGTACGATTCTAAAGCATTGTAAGTAGATGACTTTATTACAGTGGCGGATCCTTTAGTTTTGAAAATAGATGATATCATTTAAAGTCGGATTATAAAGCATTGTAAATAGATGACTTTGTTCAAGTTGCGGAGTCTTTAGGTTTGAAAATAGATGATATCGTTTAAAGTCGGATTCTAAAGCATTGTAAATAGATGACTTTGTTCAAGTTGCCGATTCTTAAGGTTTTTAAATAGATGATATCGTTTCAAGTCGGATTCTAAAGCATTGTTAATTAATGACTTGTTCAAGTCGCCGATTCTCAAGCTTTGAAAATAGATGATATCGTTTAAAGTCGGATTCTAAAGCACTGTAAATAGATGACTTTGTTCAAGTTGCCGATTCTTAAGGTTTGAAAATCGATGATATCGTTTAAAGTTCGATTCTAAAGCATTGTAAATAGATGACTTTGTTCAAGTTGCGGATTCTTAAGGTTTGAAAATATATGATATCCTTTAAAGTCGGATTCTAACGCATCGTAAATAGATGACTTTGTCCAAGTTGCGGATTCTTAAGGTTTGAAAATAGATGATATCGTTTAAAGTCGGATTCTAAAGCATTGTAAATAGATGACTTTGTTCAAGTTGCGGATTCTTAAGGTTTGAAAATAGATGATATCGTTTAAAGTCGGATTCTAAAGCATTGTAAATAAATAACTTTGTTCAAGTTGCGGATTCTTAAGGTTTGAAAATAGATGATATCGTTTAAAGTCGGATTCTAAAGCATTGTAAATAGATGACTTTGTTCAAGTTGCGGATTCTTAAGGTTTTAAAATAGATGATATCGTTTAAAGTCAGATTCTCAAGCATTGTAAATAGATGACTTTGTTCAAATTGCGGATTCTTAAGGTTTGAAAATAGATGATATCGTTTAAAATCGGATTCTAAAGCATTGTAAATAGATGACTTTGTTCAAGTTGCGAGTTCTTTAGGTTTGAAAATATATGATATCGTTTAAAGTCGGATTCCAAAGCATTGTAAATAGATGACTTTGTTCAAGTTGCCGATTCTTAAGCTTTGAAAATAGATGATATCGTTTAAAGTCGGATTCTACAGCATTGTAAATAGATGACTTTTTTCAAGTGGCCGATACTTTAGGTTTGAAAATAGATGATATCGTTTAAAGTCGGATTCTAAAGCATTGTAAATAGATGACCTTGTTCACGTTACGGATTCTTAATGTTTGAAAATAGATGATATCGTTTTAAGTCGGATTCTAAAGCATTGTAAATAGATGACTTTGTTCAAGTTGCGGATTCTTAAGGTTTGAAAATAGATGATATCGTTTCAAGTCGGATTCTAAAGCATTGTAAATAGATGACTTTGTTCAAGTGGCGGACTCTTAAGGTTTGAAAATAGATGATATTGTTTAAAGTACGATTCTAAAGCATTGTAAGTAGATGACTTTATTACAGTTGCGGATGCTTTAGTTTTGAAAATAGATGATATCATTTAAAGTCGGATTACAAAGCATTGTAAATAGATGACTTTGTTCAAGTTGCGGATTATTAAGGTTTGAAAATAGATGATATCGTTTAAAGTCGGATTCTAAAGCATTGTAAATAGATGACTTTGTTCAAGTTGCGGATTCTTAAGGTTTGAAAATAGATTATATCGTTTAAAGTCGGATTCCAAAGCATTGTAAATAGATGACTTTGTTCAAGTTGCCGATTCTTAAGGTTTTTAAATAGATGATATCGTTTCAAGTTGGATTCTAAAGCATTGTTAATTAATGACTTGTTCAAGTCGCCGATTCTCAAGCTTTGAAAAAAGATGATATCGGTTAAAGTCGGATTCTGAAGCAGTGTAAATTAATGACTTGTTCAAGTTGCCGATTCTTAAGGTTTGAAAATAGATGATATCGTTTAAAGTCGGATTCTAAAGCACTGTAAATAGATGACTTTGTTCAAGTTGCCGATTCTTAAGTTTGAAAATAGATGACATCGTTTAAAGTTCGATTCTAAAGCATTGTAAATAGATGACTTTGTTCAAGTTGCGGATTCTTAAGGTTTGAAAATAGATGATATCGTTTAAAGTCGGATTCTAAAGCATTGTAAATAGATGACTTTGTTCAAGTTGCGGATTCTTAAGGTTTGAAAATAGATGATATCGTTTAAAGTCGGATTCTAAAGCATTGTAAATAAAATACTTTGTTCAAGTTGCGGATTCATAAGGTTTGAAAATAGATGATATCGTTTAAAGTCGGATTCTAAAGTATTGTAAATAGATGACTTTGTTCAAGTTGCGGATTCTTAAGGTTGTAAAATAGATGATATCGTTTAAATTCAGATTCTAAAGCATTGTAAATAGATGACTTTGTTCAAATTGCGGATTCTTAAGGTTTGAAAATAGATGATATCGTTTAAAATCGGATTCTAAAGCATTGTAAATAGATGACTTTGTTCAAGTTGCGAGTTCTTTAGGTTTGAAAATATATGATATCGTTTAAAGTCGGATTCCAAAGCATTGTAAATAGATGACTTTGTTCAAGTTGCCGATTCTTAAGCTTTGAAAATAGATGATATCGTTTAAAGTCGGATTCTACAGCATTGTAAATAGATGACTTTGTTCAAGTGGCCGATACTTTAGGTTTGAAAATAGATGATATCGTTTAAAGTCGGATTCTAAAGCATTGTAAATAGATGACCTTGTTCACGTTACGGATTCTTAATGTTTGAAAATAGATGATATCGTTTTAAGTCGGATTCTAAAGCATTGTAAATAGATGACTTTGTTCAAGTTGCGGATTCTTAAGGTTTGAAAATAGATGATATCGGTTAAAGTCGGATTCTAAAGCATTGTAAATAGATGACTTTGTTCAAGTTGCGGATTCTTAAGGTTTGAAAATAGATGATATCGTTTAAAATCGGATTCTAAATATTGTAAATAGATGACTTTTGCAAGTGGCGGATTCTTTAGGTTTGAAAATAGATGATATCGTTTAAAGTCGGATTCCAAAGCATTGTAAATAGATGACTTTGTTCAAGTTACCGGATCTGAAGGTTTTAAAATAGATGATATCGTTTCAAGTCGGATTCTAAAGCATTGTAAATTAAGGACTTGTTCAAGTCGCCGATTCTCAAGCTTTGAAAATAGATGATATCCTTTTAAGTCGGATTCTAAAGAACTGTAAATAGATGACTTTGTTCAAGTTGCCGATTCTTAAGGTTTGAAAATAGATGATATCGTTTAAAGTTCGATTCTAAAGCATTGTAAATAGATGACATTGTTCAAGTTGCGGATTCTTAAGGTTTGAAAATAGATGATATCGTTTTAAGTCGGATTCTAAAGCACTGTAAATAGATGACTTTGTTCAAGTTGCCGATTCTTAAGGTGTGAAAATAGATGATATTGTTTAAAGTACGATTCTAAAGCATTGTAAGTAGATGACTTTATTACAGTTGCGGATGCTTTAGTTTTGAAAATAGATGATATCATTTAAAGTCGGATTATAAAGCATTGTAAATAGATGACTTTGTACAAGTTGCGGATTCTTTAGGTTTGAAAATAGATGATATCGTTTAAAGTCGGATTCTAAAGCATTGTAAATAGATGACTTTGTTCAAGTTGCCGATTCTTAAGCTTTGAAAATAGATGATATCGTTTAAAGTCGGATTCCAAAGCATTGTAAATAGATGACTTTGTTCAAGTTGCCGATTCTTAAGGTTTTTAAATAGATTATATCGTTTTAAGTCGGATTCTAAAGCATTGTTAATAAATGACTTGTTCAAGTCGCCGATTCTCAAGCTTTGAAAATAGATGATATCGTTAAAAGTCGGATTCTAAAGCACTGTAAATAGATGACCTTGTTCAAGTTGCCGATTCTTAAGGTTTGAAAATAGATGATATCGTTTAAAGTTCGATTCTAAAGCATTGTAAATTGATGACTTTGTTCAAGTTGCCGATTCTTAAGGATTGAAAATAGATGATATCGTTTAAAGTCGGATTCTAAAGCATTGTAAATAGATGAATTTGTTCAAGTTGCGGACTCTGATAGTTTGAAAATAGATTATATCGTTTAAAGTCGGATTCTAAAGCATTGTTAATAGATGATTTGTTCAAGTTGCGGATTCTTAAGGTTTGGAAATAGATGATATTGTTTTAAGTCGGATTCTAAAGCATTGTACATAGATGACTTTGTTCAAGTTTCGGATTCTTAAGGTTTGAAAATAGATGATATCGTTTAAAGTCGGATTCTAAAGCATTGTAAATAGATGACTGTGTTCAGTTGCGGATTCTTAAGGTTTGAAAATAGATGATATCGTTTAAGATCGGATTCCAAATTATTGTAAATAGATGACTTTGTTAAGGTCGGATTCTTAAGGTTTGAAAATAGATGATATCGTTTAAAGTCGGATTCTACAGCATTGTAAATAGATGACTTTGTTCAAGTGGCCGATACTTTAGGTTTGAAAATAGATGATATCGTTTATAGTCGGATTCTAAAGCATTGTAAATAGATGACCTTGTTCAAGTAGCGGATGCTTGATGTTTGAAAATAGATGACATAGTTTAAAGTCGGATTCTAAAGCATTGTAAATAGATGACTTTGTTCAAGTTGCGGATTCTTAAGGTTTGAAAATAGATGATATCGTTAAAGGTCGGATGATAAAGCATTGTAAATAGATGACTTTGTTCAAGTTGCGGATTCTTTAGGTTTGAAAATAGATGATATCGTTTAAAGTCGGATTCTAAAGTATTGTAAATAGATGACTTTTTCAAGTTGCGGATTCTTAAGGTTTGAAAATAGATGATATCGTTTAAAGTCGGATTCCAAAGCATTGATAATAGATGACTTTGTTCAAGTTACCGGATCTGAAGGTTTTAAAATAGATGATATCGTTTCAAGTCGGATTCTAAAGCATTGTAAATTAAGGACTTGTTTAAGTCGCTTATTCTCAAGCTTTGAAAATAGATGATATCGTTTTAAGTCGGATTCTAAAGCACTGTAAATAGATGACTTTGTTCAAGTTGCCGATTCTTAAGGTTTGAAAATAGATGATATCGTTTAAAGTTCGATTCTAAAGCATTGTAAATAGATGACTTTGTTCAAGTTGCCGATTCTTAAGGTTTGAAAATAGATGATATCGTTTAAAGTCGGATTCTAAAGCATTGTAAATAGATGACTGTGTTCAAGATGCGGATTCTTAAGGTTTGAAAATAGATGATATCGTTTAAGATCGGATTCCAAATTATTGTAAATAGATGACTTTGTTAAGTTGCGGATTCTTAAGGTTTGAAAATAGATGATATCGTTTAAAGTCGGATTCTACAGCATTGTAAATAGATGACTTTGTTCAAGTGGCCGATACTTTAGGTTTGAAAATAGATGATATCGTTTATAGTCGGATTCTAAAGCATTGTAAATAGATGACCTTGTTCAAGTTGCGGATGCTTGATGTTTGAAAATAGATGACATAGTTTAAAGTCGGATTCTAAAGCATTATAAATAGATGACTTTGTTCAAGTTGCGGATTCTTAAGGTTTGAAACTAGATGATATCGTTTAAAGTCGGATTCTAAAGCATTGTAAATAGATGACTTTGTTCAAGTTGCGGATTCTTAAGGTTTGAAAATAGATGATATCGTTTCAAGTCGGATTCTAAAGTATTGTAAATAGATGACTTTTGCAAGTGGCGGATTCTTATGGTTTGAAAATAGATGATATCGTTTAAAGTCGGATTCCAAAGCATTGTAAATAGATGACTTTGTTCAAGTTACCGGATCTGAAGGTTTTAAAATAGATGATATCGTTTCAATTCGGATTCTAAAGCATTGTAAATTAAAGACTTGTTCAAGTCGCCGATTCTCAAGCTTTGAAAATAGATGATATCGTTTTAAGTCGGATTCTAAAGCACTGTAAATAGATGACTTTGTTCAAGTTGCCGATTCTTAAGGTTTGAAAATAGATGATATCGTTTAAAGTTCGATTCTAAAGCATTGTAAATAGATGACTTTGTTCAAGTTGCGGATTCTTAAGGTTTGAAAATAGATGATATCGTTTTAAGTCGGATGCTAAAGCACTGTAAATAGATGACTTTGTTCAAGTTGCCGATTCTTAAGGTTTGAAAATAGATGATATTGTTTAAAGTACGATACTAAAGCATTGAAAGTAGATGACTTTATTACAGTTGCGGATGCTTTAGTTTTGAAAATAGATGATATCATTTAAAGTCGGATTCTAAAGCATTGTAAATAGATGACTTTGTACAAGTTGCGGATTCTTTACGTTTGAAAATAGATGATATCGTTTAAAGTCGGATTCTAAAGCATTGTAAATAGATGACTTTGTTCAAGTTGCGGATTCTTAAGGTTTGAAAATAGATGATATCGTTTAAAGTCGGATTCCAAAGCATTGTAAATAGATGACTTTGTTCAAGTTGCCGATTCTTAAGGTTTTTAAATAGATGATATCGTTTCAAGTCGGATTCTAAAGCATTGTTAATTAATGACTTGTTCAAGTCGCCGATTCTCAAGCTTTGAAAATAGATGATATCGTTTAAAGTCGGATTCTAAAGCACTGTAAATAGATGACTTTGTTCAAGTTGCCGATTCTTAAGGTTTGAAAATAGATGATATCGTTTAAAGTTCGATTCTAAAGCATTGTAAATAGATGACTTTGTTCAAGTTGTCGATTCTTAAGGATTAAAAATAGATGATATCGTTTAAAGTCGGATTCTAAAGCATTGTAAATAGATGACCTTGTTCAAGTTGCGGATGCTTGATGTTTGAAAATAGATGACATAGTTTAAAGTCGGATTCTAAAGCATTGTAAATAGATGACTTTGTTCAAGTTGCGGATTCTTAAGGTTTGAATATAGATGATATCGTTTAAGGTCGGATTCTAAAGCATTGTAAATAGATGACTTTGTTCAAGTTGCGGATTCTTAAGGTTTGAAAATAGATGATATCGTTTAAAGTCGGATTCTAAAGTATTGTAAATAGATAACTTTTTCAAGTTGCGGATTCTTAAGGTTTGAAAATAGATGATATCGTTTAAAGTCGGATTCCAAAGCATTGATAATAGATGACTTTGTTCAAGTTACCGGATCTGAAGGTTTTAAAATAGATGATATCGTTTCAAGTCGGATTCTAAAGCATTGTACATTAAGGACTTGTTCAAGTCGCCTATTCTCAAGCTTTGAAAATAGATGATATCGTTTTAAGTCGGATTCTAAAGCACTGTAAATAAATGACTTTGTTCAAGTTGCCGATTCTTAAGGTTTGAAAATAGATGATATCGTTTAAAGTTCGATTCTAAAGCATTGTAAATAGATGACTTTGTTCAAGTTGCCGATTCTTAAGGATTGAAAATAGATGATATCGTTTAAAGTCGGATTCAAAAGCATTGTAAATAGATGACTTTGTTCAAGTCGCCGATACTTAAGGATTGAAAATAGATGATATCGGTTAAAGTCGGATTCTAAAGCATTGTAAATAGATGACTTTGTTCAAGTTGCGGACTCTGATAGTTTGAAAATAGATTATATCGTTTCAAGTCGGATTCTAAAGCATTGTTAATAGATGACTTTGTTCAAGTTGCGGATTCTTAAGGTTTGAACATAGATGATATTGTTTAAAGTCGGATTCTAAAGCATTGTAAATAGATGCCTTGTTTCAAGTTGCGTATTCTTAAGGTTTGAAAATAGATGATATCGTTTAAAGTCGGATTCTAAAGCATTGTAAATAGATGACTGTGTTCAAGTTGCGGATTCTTAAGGTTTGAAAATAGATGATATCGTTTAAGATCGGATTCCAAATTATTGTAAATAGATGACTTTGTTAAGTTGCGGATTCTTAAGGTTTGAAAATAGATGATATCGTTTAAAGTCGGATTCTACAGCATTGTAAATAGATGACTTTGTTCAAGTGGCCGATACTTTAGGTTTGAAAATAGATAATATCGTTTATAGTCGGATTCTAAAGCATTTTAAATAGATGACCTTGTTCAAGTTGCGGATGCTTGATGTTTGAAAATAGATGACATAGTTTAAAGTCGGATTCTAAAGCATTGTAAATAGATGACTTTGTTCAAGTTGCGGATCCTTAAGGTTTGAAAATAGATGATATCGTTTAAAGTCGGATTCTAAAGCATTGTAAATAGATGACTTTGTTCAAGTTGCGGATTCTTAAGGTTTGAAAATAGATGATATCGTTTAAAGTCGGATTCTAAAGTATTGTAAATAGATGACTTTTGCAAGTGGGGGATTCTTAAGGTTTGAAAATAGATGATATCGTTTAAAGTCGGATTCCAAAGCATTGTAAATAGATGACTTTGTTCAAGTTACCGGATCTGAAGGTTTTAAAATAGATGATATCGTTTCAAGTCGGATTCTAAAGCATTGTAAATTAAGGACTTGTTCAAGTCGCCGATTCTCAAGCTTTGAAAATAGATGATATCGTTTTAAGTCGGATTTTAAAGCACTGTAAATAGATGACTTTGTTCAAGTTGCCGATTCTTAAGGTTTGAAAATAGATGATATTGTTTAAAGTACGATTATAAAGCATTGTAAGTAGATGACTTTATTACAGTTGCGGTGCTTTAGTTTTGAAAATAGATGATATCATTTAAAGTCGGATTATAAAGCATTGTAAATAGATGACTTTGTACAAGTTGGGGATTCTTTACGTTTGAAAATAGATGATATCGTTTAAAGTCGGATTCTAAAGCATTGTAAATAGATGACTTTGTTCAAGTTGCCGATTCTTAAGCTTTGAAAATAGATGATATCGTTTAAAGTCGGATTCCAAAGCATTGTAAATAGATGACTTTGTTCAAGTTGCCGATTCTTAAGGTTTGAAAATAGATGATATCGTTTAAAGTCGGATTCTAAAGCATTGTTAATTAATGACTTGTTCAAGTCGCCGATTCTCAAGCTTTGAAAATAGATGATATCGTTTAAAGTCGGATTCTAAAGATGACTTTAAATAGATGACTTTGTTCAAGTTGCCGATTCTTAAAGATTGAAAATAGATGATATCGTTTAAAGTCGGATTCTAAAGCATTGTAAATAGATGACTTTGTTCAAGTTGCGGATGCTTGATGTTTGAAAATAGATGACATAGTTTAAAGTCGGATTCTAAAGCATTGTAAATAGATGACTTTGTTCAAGTTGCGGATTCTTAAGGTTTGAATATAGATGATATCGTTTAAGGTCGGATTCTAAAGCATTGTAAATAGATGACTTTGTTCAAGTTGCGGATTCTTAAGGTTTGAAAATAGATGATATCGTTTAAAGTCGGATTCTAATATATTGTAAATAGATGACTTTTTCAAGTTGCGGATTCTTAAGGTTTGAAAATAGATGATATCGTTTAAAGTCGGATTCCAAAGCATTGATAATAGATGACTTTGTTCAAGTTACCGGATCTGAAGGTTTTAAATAGATGATATCGTTTCAAGTCGGATTCTAAAGCATTGTACATTAAGGACTTGTTCAAGTCGCCTATTCTCAAGCTTTGAAAATAGATGATATCGTTTTAAGTCGGATTCTAAAGCACTGTAAATAAATGACTTTGTTCAAGTTGCCGATTCTTAAGGTTTGAAAATAGATGATATCGTTTAAAGTTCGATTCTAAAGCATTGTAAATAGATGACTTTGTTCAAGTTGCCGATTCTTAAGGATTGAAAATAGATGATATCGTTTAAAGTCGGATTCAAAAGCATTGTAAATAGATGACTTTGTTCAAGTCGCCGATACTTAAGGATTGAAAATAGATGATATCGGTTAAAGTCGGATTCTAAAGCATTGTAAATAGATGACTTTGTTCAAGTTGCGGACTCTGATAGTTTGAAAATAGATTATATCGTTTCAAGTCGGATTCTAAAGCATTGTTAATAGATGACTTTGTTCAAGTTGCGGATTCTTAAGGTTTGAACATAGATGATATTGTTTAAAGTCGGATTCTAAAGCATTGTAAATAGATGACTTTGTTCAAGTTGCGTATTCTTAAGGTTTGAAAATAGATGATATCGTTTAAAGTCGGATTCTAAAGCATTGTAAATAGATGACTGTGTTCAAGTTGCGGATTCTTAAGGTTTGAAAATAGATGATATCGTTTAAGATCGGATTCCAAATTATTGTAAATAGATGACTTTGTTAAGTTGCGGATTCTTAAGGTTTGAAAATAGATGATATCGTTTAAAGTCGGATTCTACAGCATTGTAAATAGATGACTTTGTTCAAGTGGCCGATACTTTAGGTTTGAAAATAGATGATATCGTTTATAGTCGGATTCTAAAGCATTTTAAATAGATGACCTTGTTCAAGTTGCGGATGCTTGATGTTTGAAAATAGATGACATAGTTTAAAGTCGGATTCTAAAGCATTGTAAATAGATGACTTTGTTCAAGTTGCGGATCCTTTAGGTTTGAAAATAGATGATATCGTTTAAAGTCGGATTCTAAAGCATTGTAAATAGATGACTTTGTTCAAGTTGCGGATTCTTAAGGTTTGAAAATAGATGATATCGTTTAAAGTCGGATTCTAAAGTATTGTAAATAGATGACTTTTGCAAGTGGGGGATTCTTAAGGTTTGAAAATAGATGATATCGTTTAAAGTCGGATTCCAAAGCATTGTAAATAGATGACTTTGGTCAAGTTACCGGATCTGAAGGTTTTAAAATAGATGATATCGTTTCAAGTCGGATTCTAAAGCATTGTAAATTAAGGACTTGTTCAAGTCGCCGATTCTCAAGCTTTGAAAATAGATCATATCGTTTTAAGTCGGATTTTAAAGCACTGTAAATAGATGACTTTGTTCAAGTTGCCGATTCTTAAGGTTGGAAAATAGATGATATTGTTTAAAGTACGATTATAAAGCATTGTAAGTAGATGACTTTATTACAGTTGCGGTGCTTTAGTTTTGAAAATAGATGATATCATTTAAAGTCGGATTATAAAGCATTGTAAATAGATGACTTTGTACAAGTTGCGGATTCTTCAGGTTTGAAAATAGATGATATCGTTTAAAGTCGGATTCTAAAGCATTGTAAATAGATGACTTTGTTCAAGTTGCCGATTCTTAAGCTTTGAAAATAGATGATATCGTTTAAAGTCGGATTCCAAAGCATTGTAAATAGATGACTTTGTTCAAGTTGCCGATTCTTAAGGTTTGAAAATAGATGATATCGTTTAAAGTCGGATTCTAAAGCATTGTTAATTAATGACTTGTTCAAGTCGCCGATTCTCAAGCTTTGAAAATAGATGATATCGTTTCAAGTCGGATTCTAAAGATGACTTTAAATAGATGACTTTGTTCAAGTTGCCGATTCTTAAGGATTGAAAATAGATGATATCGTTTAAAGTCGGATTCTAAAGCATTGTAAATAGATGACTTTGTTCAAGTTGCCGATACTTAAGGATTGAAAATAGATGATATCGGTTAAAGTCGGATTCTAAAGCATTGTAAATAGATGACTTTGTTCAAGTTGCGGACTCTGATAGTTTGAAAATAGATTATATCGTTTAAAGTCGGATTCTAAAGCATTGTTAATAGATGACTTTGTTCAAGTTGCGGATTCTTAAGGTTTGAAAATAGATGATATTGTTTTAAGTCGGATTCTAAAGCATTGTACATAGATGACTTTGTTCAAGTTGCGGATTCTTAAGGTTTGAAAATAGATGATATCGTTTAAAGTCGGATTCTAAAGCATTGTAAATAGATGACTGTGTTCAAGTTGCGGATTCTTAAAGTTTGAAAATAGATGATATCGTTTAAGATCGGATTCCAAATTATTGTAAATAGATGACTTTGTTAAGTTGCGGATTCTTAAGGTTTGAAAATAGATGATATCGTTTAAAGTCGGATTCTACAGCATTGTAAATAGATGACTTTGTTCAAGTGGCCGATACTTTAGGTTTGAAAATAGATGATATCGTTTATAGTCGGATTCTAAAGCATTGTAAATAGATGACCTTGTTCAAGTTGCGGATGCTTGATGTTTGAAAATAGATGACATAGTTTAAAGTCGGATTCTAAAGCATTGTAAATAGATGACTTTGTTCAAGTTGCGGATTCTTAAGGTTTGAAAATAGATGATATCGTTTAAGGTCGGATTCTAAAGCATTGTAAATAGATGACTTTGTTCAAGTTGCGGATCTTTAAGGTTTGAAAATAGATAATATCGTTTAAAGTCAGATTCTAAAGTATTGTAAATAGATGACTTTGTTCAAGTTGCGGATTCTTAAGGTTTGAAAATAGATGATATCGTTTAAAGTCGGATTCCAAAGCATTGTAAATAGATGACTTTGTTCAAGTTACCGGATCTAAAGGTTTTAAAATAGATGATATCGTTTCAAGTCGGATTCTAAAGCATTGTAAATTAAGGACTTGTTCAAGTCGCCGATTCTCAAGCTTTGAAAATAGATGATATCGTTTGAAGTCGGATTCCAAAGCACTGTAAATAGATGACTTTGTTCAAGTTGCCGATTCTTAAGGTTTGAAAATAGATGATATCGTTTAAAGTCGGATTCAAAAGCATTGTAAATAGATGACTTTGTTCAAGTCGCCGATACTGAAGGATTGAAAATAGATGATATCGGTTAAAGTCGGATTCTAAAGCATTGTAAATAGATGACTTTGTTCAAGTTGCGGACTCTGATAGTTTGAAAATAGATTATATCGTTGCAAGTCGGATTCTAAAGCATTGTTAATAGATAACTTTGTTCAAGTTGCCGATTCTTAAGGTTTGAAAATAGATGATATTGTTTTAAGTCGGATTCTAAAGCATTGTAAATAGATGACTTTGTTCAAGTTGCAGATTCTTAAGGTTTGAAAATAGATGATATCGTTTAAAGTCGGATTCTAAAGAATTGTAAATAGATGACTTTGTTCAAGTTGCCGATTCTTAAGGGTTGAAAATAGATGATATCGTTTAAAGTCGGATTCTAAAGCATTGTAAATAGATGACTTTGTTCAAGTTGCGGATTCTTAAAGTTTGAAAATAGATGATATCGTTTAAAGTCGGATTCTAAAGTATTGTAAATAGATGACTTTGTTCAAGTTGCGGATTCTTAAGGTTGGAAAATAGATGATATCGTTTAAAGTCGGATTCTAAAGTATTGTAAATAGATGACTTTGTTCAAGTGTCGGATTCTTAAGGTTTAAAACTAGATGATATATTTTAATGTCGGATTCTAAAGCATTGTAAATAGATGACCTTGTTCAAGTTGCGGATTCTTGAGGTTTAAAATAGATGATATCGGTTAAAGTCGGATTCTTAAGCATTGTAAATAGATGACTTTGTTCAAGTTGCGGACTCTGATAGTTTGAAAATAGATAATATCGTTTAAAGTCGGATTCTAAAGCATTATAAGTAGATGACTTTGTTCAAGTCGCGGATTATTCAGGTTTGAAAATAGATGATATCGTTTAAAGTCGGATTCTAAAGCATTGTAAATAGATGACTGTGTACAAGTTGCACATTCTTAAGGTTTGAACATAGATGATATCGTTTAAGATCGGATTCCAAACCATTGTAAATAGATGACTTTGTTAAGTGGCCGATACTTTAGGTTTGAAAATAGATGATATCGTTTAAAGTCGGATTCTAAAGCATTGTAAATAGATGACTTTGTTCAAGTTACGGTTTCTTAAGGTTTGAAAATAGATGATATCGTTTAAAGTCGGATTCTAAAGCAGTGTAAATAGATGACTTTGTTCAAGTGGCGGACTCTTAATGTTTGAAAATAGATTATATTGTTTAAAGTACGATTGTAAAGCATTGTAAGTAGATGACTTGATTACAGTTGCGGATTCTTAAGGTTTGAAAATAGATGATATTGTTTAAAGTCGCATTCTAAAGCATTGTAAATAGATGACTTTGTTCAAGTGGCGGATTCTTAAGGTTTGAAAATAGATGATATCGTTTAAAGTCGGATTCTAAAGCATTGTAAATGGATGACTTTGTTCAAGTTGCGGATTCTTAAGGTTTGAAAATAGATGATATCGTTTAAAGTCGGATTCTAAAGTATTGTAAATAGATGACTTTGTTCAAGTTGCGGATTCTTAAGGGTTGAAAATAGATGACATCGTTTAAAGTCGGATTCTAAAGCATTGTAAATAGATGACTTTGTTCAAGTTGCGGATTCTTAAGGTTTGAAAATAGATGATATCGTTTAAAGTCGGATTCTAAAGTATTGTAAATAGATGACTTTTCAAGTGTCGGATTCTTAAGGTTTGAAAATAGATTATGTCGTTTAAAGTGGGATTCTAAAGCATTGTAAATAGATGACTTTGTTCAAGTTGCGGATTCTTAAGGTTTGAAAATAGATGATATCGTTTAAAGTCGGATTCTAAAGCATTGTAAACAGATGACTTTGTTCAAGTTGCGGATTCTTAAGGTTTGAAAATAGATGATATCATTTAAAATCGGATTCTAAAGCATTGTAAATAGATGACTTTGTTCAAGTTGCGGATTCTTAAGGTTTGAAAATAGATGATATCGTTTAAAGTCGGATTCTAAAGCATTGTAAATAGATGACTTTGTTCAAGTTGCGGATTCTTAAGGTTTGAAAATAGATGATATCGTTTAAAGTCGGATTCTAAAGTATTGTAAATAGATGACTTTTTCAAGTTGCGGATTCTTAAGGATTGAAAATAGATGATATCGTTTAAAGTCGGATTCTAAAGCATTGTAAATAGATGACTTTGTTCAAGTTGCGGATTCTTAAGGATTGAAAATAGATGATATCGTTTAAAGTCGGATTCTAAAGCATTGTAAATAGATGACTTTGTTCAAGTTGCGAGTTCTTAAGGTTTAAAACTAGATAATATCGTTTAATGTCGGATACTAAAGCATTGTAAATAGATTACTATGTTCAAGTTACGTATTCTTAAGGTTTGAAAATAGATGATATCATTTAAAGTCGGATTATAAAGCATTGTAAATAGATGACTTTGTTCAAGTGGCCGATTCTTAAGGTTTGAAAATAGATGATATCGTTTAAAGTCGGATTCTAAAGTATTGTAAATAGATGACTTTGTTCAAGTTGCGGATTCTTAAGGGTTGAAAATAGATGACATCGTTTAAAGTCGGATTCTAAAGCATTGTAAATAGATGACTTTGTTCAAGTTGCGGATTCTTAAGGTTTGAAAATAGATGATATCGTTTAAAGTCGGATTCTAAAGTATTGTAAATAGATGACTTTTCAAGTGTCGGATTCTTAAGGTTTGAACATAGATTATGTCGTTTAAAGTGGGATTCTAAAGCATTGTAAATAGATGACTTTGTTCAAGTTGCGGATTCTTAAGGTTTGAAAATAGATGATATCGTTTAAAGTCGGATTCTAAAGCATTGTAAACAGATGACTTTGTTCAAGTTGCGGATTCTTAAGGTTTGAAAATAGATGATATCGTTTAAAATCGGATTCTAAAGCATTGTAAATAGATGACTTTGTTCAAGTTGCCGATTCTTAAGGTTGGAAAATAGATGATATTGTTTAAAGTACGATTATAAAGCATTGTAAGTAGATGACTTAATTACAGTTGCGGTGCTTTAGTTTTGAAAATAGATGATATCATTTAAAGTCGGATTATAAAGCATTGTAAATAGATGACTTTGTACAAGTTGCGGATTCTTTAGGTTTGAAAATAGATGATATCGTTTAAAGTCGGATTCTAAAGCATTGTAAATAGATGACTTTGTTCAGGTGGCGGACTCTTAAGGTTTGAAAATAGATTATATTGTTTAAAGTGCGATTCTAAAGCATTGTAAGTAGATGACTTCGTTCAAGTTGCCGATTCTTTAGCTTTGAAAATAGATGATATTGTTTAAAGTCGCATTCTAAAGCATTGTAAATAGATGACTTTGTTCAAGTTGCCGATTCTTAAGGTTTGAAAATAGATGATATCGTTTAAAGTCGGATTCTAAAGTATTGTAAATAGATGACTTTTCAAGTGTCGGATTCTTAAGGTTTGAAAATAGATTATGTCGTTTAAAGTGGGATTCTAAAACATTGTAAATAGATGACTTTGTTCAAGTTGCGGATTCTTAAGGTTTGAAAATAGATGATATCGTTTAAAGTCGGATTCTAAAGCATTGTAAACAGATGACTTTGTTCAGGTTGCGGATTCTTAAGGTTTGAAAATAGATGATATCGTTTAAAATCGGATTCTAAAGCATTGTAAATAGATGACTTTGTTCAAGTTGCGGATTCTTAAGGTTTGAAAATAGATGATATCGTTTAAAGTCGGATTCTAAAGCATTGTAAATTGATGAATTTGTTCAAGTTGCGGATTCTTAAGGTTTGAAAATAGATGATATCGTTTAAGATCGGATTCCAAATTATTGTAAATAGATGACTTTGTTAAGTTGCGGATTCTTAAGGATTGAAAATAGATGATATCGTTTAAAGTCGGATTCTACATCATTGTAAATAGATGACTTTGTTCAAGTGGCCGATACTTTAGGTTTGAAAATAGATGATATCGTTTATAGTCGGATTCTAAAGCATTGTAAATAGATGACCTTGTTCAAGTTGCGGATGCTTGATGTTTGAAAATAGATGACATAGTTTAAAGTCGGATTCTAAAGCATTGTAAATAGATGACTTTGTTCAAGTTGCGGATTCTTAAGGTTTGAAAATAGATGATATCGTTTAAGGTCGGATTCTAAAGCATTGTAAATAGATGACTTTGTTCAAGTTGCGGATCTTTAAGGTTTGAAAATAGATAATATCGTTTAAAGTCGGATTCTAAAGTATTGTAAATAGATGACTTTGTTCAAGTTGCGGATTCTTAAGGTTTGAAAATAGATGATATCGTTTAAAGTCGGATTCCAAAGCATTGTAAATAGATGACTTTGTTCAAGTTACCGGATCTAAAGGTTTTAAAATAGATGATATCGTTTCAAGTCGGATTCTAAAGCATTGTAAATTAAGGACTTGTTCAAGTCGCCGATTCTCAAGCTTTGAAAATAGATGATATCGTTTGAAGTCGGATTCCAAAGCACTGTAAATAGATGACTTTGTTCAAGTTGCCGATTCTTAAGGTTTGAAAATAGATGATATCGTTTAAAGTTCGATTCTAAAGCATTGTAAATAGATGACTTTGTTCAAGTTGCCGATTCTTAAGGATTGAAAATAGATGATATCGTTTAAAGTCGGATTCAAAAGCATTGTAAATAGATGACTTTGTTCAAGTCGCCGATACTGAAGGATTGAAAATAGATGATATCGGTTAAAGTCGGATTCTAAAGCATTGTAAATAGATGACTTTGTTCAAGTTGCGGACTCTGATAGTTTGAAAATAGATTATATCGTTGCAAGTCGGATTCTAAAGCATTGTTAATAGATAACTTTGTTCAAGTTGCCGATTCTTAAGGTTTGAAAATAGATGATATTGTTTTAAGTCGGATTCTAAAGCATTGTAAATAGATGACTTTGTTCAAGTTGCAGATTCTTAAGGTTTGAAAATAGATGATATCGTTTAAAGTCGGATTCTAAAGAATTGTAAATAGATGACTTTGTTCAAGTTGCCGATTCTTAAGGGTTGAAAATAGATGATATCGTTTAAAGTCGGATTCTAAAGCATTGTAAATAGATGACTTTGTTCAAGTTGCGGATTCTTAAAGTTTGAAAATAGATGATATCGTTTAAAGTCGGATTCTAAAGTATTGTAAATAGATGACTTTGTTCAAGTTGCGGATTCTTAAGGTTGGAAAATAGATGATATCGTTTAAAGTCGGATTCTAAAGTATTGTAAATAGATGACTTTGTTCAAGTGTCGGATTCTTAAGGTTTAAAACTAGATGATATATTTTAATGTCGGATTCTAAAGCATTGTAAATAGATGACCTTGTTCAAGTTGCGGATTCTTGAGGTTTAAAATAGATGATATCGGTTAAAGTCGGATTCTTAAGCATTGTAAATAGATGACTTTGTTCAAGTTGCGGACTCTGATTGTTTGAAAATAGATAATATCGTTTAAAGTCGGATTCTAAAGCATTATAAGTAGATGACTTTGTTCAAGTCGCGGATTATTCAGGTTTGAAAATAGATGATATCGTTTAAAGTCGGATTCTAAAGCATTGTAAATAGATGACTGTGTACAAGTTGCACATTCTTAAGGTTTGAACATAGATGATATCGTTTAAAGTCGGATTCCAAACCATTGTAAATAGATGACTTTGTTAAGTGGCCGATACTTTAGGTTTGAAAATAGATGATATCGTTTAAAGTCGGATTCTAAAGCATTGTAAATAGATGACTTTGTTCAAGTTACGGTTTCTTAAGGTTTGAAAATAGATGATATCGTTTAAAGTCGGATTCTAAAGCAGTGTAAATAGATGACTTTGTTCAAGTGGCGGACTCTTAATGTTTGAAAATAGATAATATTGTTTAAAGTACGATTGTAAAGCATTGTAAGTAGATGACTTGATTACAGTTGCGGATTCTTAAGGTTTGAAAATAGATGATATTGTTTAAAGTCGCATTCTAAAGCATTGTAAATAGATGACTTTGTTCAAGTTGCGGATTCTTAAGGTTTGAAAATAGATGATATCGTTTAAAGTCGGATTCTAAAGTATTGTAAATAGATGACTTTTCAAGTGTCGGATTCTTAAGGTTTGAAAATAGATTATGTCGTTTAAAGTGGGATTCTAAAGCATTGTAAATAGATGACTTTGTTCAAGTTGCGGATTCTTAAGGTTTGAAAATAGATGATATCGTTTAAAGTCGGATTCTAAAGCATTGTAAACAGATGACTTTGTTCAAGTTGCGGATTCTTAAGGTTTGAAAATAGATGATATCGTTTAAAATCGGATTCTAAAGCATTGTAAATAGATGACTTTGTTCAAGTTGCGGATTCTTAAGGTTTGAAAATAGATGATATCGTTTAAAGTCGGATTCTAAAGCATTGTAAATAGATGAATTTGTTCAAGTTGCGGATTCTTAAGGTTTGAAAATAGATGATATCGTTTAAAGTCGGATTCTAAAGTATTGTAAATAGATGACTTTTTCAAGTTGCGGATTCTTAAGGATTGAAAATAGATGATATCGTTTAAAGTCGGATTCTAAAGCATTGTAAATAGATGACTTTGTTCAAGTTGCGGATTCTTAAGGATTGAAAATAGATGATATCGTTTAAAGTCGGATTCTAAAGCATTGTAAATAGATGACTTTGTTCAAGTTGCGAGTTCTTAAGGTTTAAAACTAGATAATATCGTTTAATGTCGGATACTAAAGCATTGTAAATAGATTACTATGTTAACGTTACGTATTCTTAAGGTTTGAAAATAGATGATATCATTTAAAGTCGGATTATAAAGCATTGTAAATAGATGACTTTGTTCAAGTGGCCGATTCTTAAGGTTTGAAAATAGATGATATCGTTTAAAGTCGGATTCTAAAGTAT
Source organism: Sepiola atlantica (assembly GCA_963556195.1). NCBI lineage: Eukaryota > Metazoa > Mollusca > Cephalopoda > Sepiida > Sepiolidae > Sepiola > Sepiola atlantica. Next base: position 368,991 of record CAUVYP010000015.1, read on the forward strand.
TGTAAATAGATGACTTTGTTCAAGTTGCGGATTCTTAAGGGTTGAAAATAGATGACATCGTTTAAAGTCGGATTCTAAAGCATTGTAAATAGATGACTTTGTTCAAGTGGCCGATACTTTAGGTTTGAAAATAGATGATATCGTTTAAAGTCGGATTCTAAAGCATTGTAAATAGATGACTTTGTTCAAGTTGCGGTTACTAAAGGTTTGAAAATAAATGATATCGTTTAAAGTCGGATTCTAAAGCATTGTAAATAGATGACTTTGTTCAGGTGGCGGACTCTTAAGGTTTGAAAATAGATTATATTGTTTAAAGTGCGATTCTAAAGCATTGTAAGTAGATGACTTCGTTCAAGTTGCCGATTCTTAAGGTTTGAAAATAGATGATATCGTTTAAAGTCCGATTCTAAAGCATTGTAAATAAATGACTTTGTTCAAGTTGCGGATTCTTAAGGTTTGAAAATAGATGATATCGTTTCAAGTCGGATTCTAAAGTATTGTAAATAGATGACTTTGTTCAAGTTGCGGATTCTTAAAGTTTGAAAATAGATGATATCGTTTAAAGTCGGATTCTAAAGCATTGTAAATATATGACTTTGTTCAAGTTGCGGATTCTTAAGGTTTGAAAATAGATGATATCGTTTAAAGTCAGATTCTAATACATTGTAAATAGAGGACTTTGTTCAAATTGCGGATTCTTAAGGTTTGAAAATAGATGATATCGTTTAAAGTCGGATTCTAAAGCATTGTAAACAGATGACTTTGTTCAGGTTGCGGATTCTTAAGGTTTGAAAATAGATGATATCGTTTAAAATCGGATTCTCAAGCATTGTAAATAGATGACTTTGTTCAAGTTGCGGATTCTAAAGGTTTGAAAATAGATGATATCGTTTAAAGTCGGATTCTAAAGCATTGTAAATAGATGAATTTGTTCAAGTTGCGGATTCTTAAGGTTTGAAAATAGATGATATCGTTTAAAGTCGGATTCTAAAGTATTGTAAATAGATGACTTTTTCAAGTTGCGGATTCTTAAGGATTGAAAATAGATGATATCGTTTAAAGTCGGATTCTAAAGCATTGTAAATAGATGACTTTGTTCAGGTTGCGGATTCTTAAGGATTGAAAATAGATGATATCGTTTAAAGTCGGATTCTAAAGCATTGTAAATAGATGACTTTGTTCAAGTTGCGAGTTCTTAAGGTTTAAAACTAGATAATATCGTTTAATGTCGGATACTAAAGCATTGTAAATAGATTACTATGTTCAAGTTACGTATTCTTAAGGTTTGAAAATAGATGATATCATTTCAAGTCGGATTATAAAGCATTGTAAATAGATGACCTTGTTCAAGTGGCCGATTCTTAAGGTTTGAAAATAGATGATATCGTTTAAAGTCGGATTGTAAAGCATTGTAAATAGATGACTTTGTTCAAGTTGCGGATTCATAAGGTTTGAAAATAGATGATATCGTTTAAAGTCGGATTCTAAAGTATTGTAAATAAATGACTTTGTTCAAGTTGCGGATTCCTTAGGTTTGAAAATAAATGACATCGTTTAAAGTCGGATTCTAAATCATTGTAAATAGATGACTTTGTTGAAGTTGCGGATTATTAAGGTTTGAAAATAGATGATATCGTTTAAAGTCGGTTTCTAAAGCATTGTAAATAGATGACTTTGTTCAAGTTGCGGATGCTTAAGGTTTGAAAATAGATGATATCGTTTAAAATCGGATTCTAAAGCATTGTAAATAGATGACTTTGTTCAAGTGGCGGATTCTTAAGGTTTGAAAATAGATGATATCGTTTAAAGTCGGATTCTAAAGCATTGTAAATAGATGACTTTGTTCAAGTTGCGGATTCTTAAGGCTTGAAAATAGATGATATCGTTTAAAGTCGGATTCTAAAGTATTGTAAATAGATGACTTTTCAAGTGTCGGATTCTTAAGGTTTGAAAATAGATTATGTCGTTTAAAGTGGAATTCTAAAGCATTGTAAATAGATGACTTTGTTCAAGTGGCCGATTCTTAAGGTTTGAAACTAGATGATATCGTTTAAAGTCGGATTCTAAAGCATTGTAAATAGATGACTTTGTTCAAGTTGCGGATTCTTAAGGTTTGAAAATAGATATTATCGTTTAAAATCGGATTCTAAAGCATTGTAAATAGATGACTTTGTTCAAGTTGCGGATTCTTAAGGTTTGAAAATAGATGATATCGTTTAAAGTCGGATTCTAAAGCATTGTAAATAGATGACTTTGTTCAAGTTGCGGATTCTTAAGGTTTGAAAATAGATGATATCGTTTAAAGTCGGATTCTAAAGTATTGTAAATAGATGACTTTTTCAAGTGTCGGATTCTTAAGGTTGGAAAATAGATCATGTCTTTTAAAATGGGATTCTAAAGCATTGTAAATAGATGACTTTGTTCAAGTTGCCGATTCTTAAGGATTGAAAATAGATAATATCTTTTAAAGTCGGATTCTAAAGCATTGTAAATAGATGACTTTGTTTAAGTTGCCGATTCTTAAGGATTGAAAATAGATTATATCGTTTAAAGTCGGATTCTAAAGCATTGTAAATAGATGACTTTGTTCAAGTAGCGAGTTCTTAAGGTTTAAAACTAGATGATATATTTTAATGTCGGATTCTAAAGCATTGTAAATAGATGACCTTGTTCAAGTTGAGGATTCTTGAGATTTAAAATAGACGATATCGGTTAAAGTCGGATTCTAAAGCATTGTAAATAGATGACTTTGTTCAAGTTGCGGACTCTGATAGTTTGAAAATAGATTATATCGTTTAAAGTCGGATTCTAAAGCATTATAAATAGATGACTTTGTTCAAGTCGCGAATTATTAAGGTTTGAAAATAGATGATATCGTTTAAAGTCGGATTCTAAAGCATTGTAAATAGATGACTGTGTACAAGTTGCACATTCTTAAGGTTTGAAAATAGATGATATCGTTTAAGATCGGATTCCAAACCATTGTAAATAGATGACTTTGTTAAGTTGCGGATTCTTAATGGTTTGAAAATAGATGATATCGTTTAAAGTCGGATTCTACAGCATTGTAAATAGATGACTTTGTTCAAGTGGCCGATACTTTAGGTTTGAAAATAGATGATATCGTTTAAAGTCGGATTCTAAAGCATTGTAAATAGATGACTTTGTTCAAGTTGCGGTTACTTAAGGTTTGAAAATAAATGATATCGTTTAAAGTCGGATTCTAAAGCATTGTAAATAGATGACTTTGTTCAGGTGGTGGACTCTTAAGGTTTGAAAATAGATTATATTGTTTAAAGTGCGATTCTAAAGCATTGTAAGTAGATGACTTCGTTCAAGTTGCCGATTCTTAAGCTTTGAAAATAGATGATATTGTTTAAAGTCGCATTCTAAAGCCTTGTAAATAGATGACTTTGTTCAAGTTGCCGATTCTTAAGGTTTGAAAATAAATGATATCGTTTAAAGTCGGATTCTACAGCATTGTAAATATTGACTTTGTTCAAGTGGCCGATACTTAAGGTTTGAAAATAGATGATATCGTTTAAAGTCGGATTCTAAAGCATTGTAAATAGATGACCTTGTTCACGTTGCGGATTCTTAATGTTTGAAAATAGATGATATCGTTTTAAGTCGGATTCTAAAGCATTGTAAATAGATGACTTTGTTCAAGTTGCGGATTCTTTAGGTTCGAAAATAGATGATATCGTTTCAAGTCGGATTCTAAAGCATTGTAAAGAGATGACTTTGTTCAAGTGGCGGACTCTTAAGGTTTGAAAATAGATGATATTTTTAAAGTACGATTCTAAAGCATTGTAAGTAGATGACTTTATTACAGTGGCGGATGCTTTAGTTTTGAAATTAGAGTATATCATTTAAAGTCGGATTATAAAGCATTGTAAATAGATGACTTTGTTCAAGTTGCGGAGTCTTTAGGTTTGAAAATAGATGATATCGTTTAAAGTCGGATTCTAAAGCATTGTAAATAGATGACTTTGTTCAAGTTGCCGATTCTTAAGGTTTTTAAATAGATGATATCGTTTCAAGTCGGATTCTAAAGCATTGTTAATTAATGACTTGTTCAAGTCGCCGATTCTCAAGCTTTGAAAGGAGATGATATCGTTTAAAGTCGGATTCTAAAGCACTGTAAATAGATGACTTTGTTCAAGTTGCCTATTCTTAAGGTTTGAAAATAGATGATATCGTTTAAAGTTCGATTCTAAAGCATTGTAAATAGATGACTTTGTTCAAGTTGCGGATTCCTGAGGTTTGAAAATAGATGATATCGTTTAAAGTCGGATTCTAACGCATTGTAAATAGATGACTTTGTCCAAGTTGCGGATTCTTAAGGTTTGAAAATAGATGATATCGTTTAAAGTCAGATTCTAATACATTGTAAATAGAGGACTTTGTTCAAATTGCGGATTCTTAAGGTTTGAAAATAGATTATATCGTTTAAAATCGGATTCTAAAGCATTGTAAATAGATGACTTTGTTCAAGTTGCCGATTCTTAAGCTTTGAAAATAGATGATATCGTTTAAAGTCGGATTCTACAGCATTGTAAATAGATGACTTTGTTCAAGTGGCCGATACTTTAGGTTTGAAAATGGATGATATCGTTTAAAGTCGGATTCTAAAGCATTGTAAATAGATGACTTTGTTCAAGTTGCGGTTTCTTAAGGTTTGAAAATAAATGATATCGTTTAAAGTCGGATTCTAAAGCATTGTAAATAGATGACTTTGTTCAAGTGGCGGACTCTTAAGGTTTGAAAATAGATTATATTGTTTAAAGTGCGATTCTAAAGCATTGTAAGTAGATGACTTCGTTCAAGTTGCCGATTCTTAAGCTTTGAAAATAGATGATATTGTTTAAAGTCGCATTCTAAAGCCTTGTAAATAGATGACTTTGTTCAAGTTGCCGATTCTTAAGGTTTGAAAATAGATGATATCGTTTAAAGTCGGATTCTACAGCATTGTAAATATTGACTTTGTTCAAGTGGCCGATACTTAAGGTTTGAAAATAGATGATATCGTTTAAAGTCGGATTCTAAAGCATTGTAAATAGATGACCTTGTTCACGTTGCGGATTCTTAATGTTTGAAAATAGATGATATCGTTTTAAGTCGGATTCTAAAGCATTGTAAATAGATGACTTTGTTCAAGTTGCGGATTCTTTAGGTTTGAAAATAGATGATATCGTTTCAAGTCGGATTCTAAAGCATTGTAAAGAGATGACTTTGTTCAAGTGGCGGACTCTTAAGGTTTGAAAATAGATGATATTTTTAAAGTACGATTCTAAAGCATTGTAAGTAGATGACTTTATTACAGTGGCGGATGCTTTAGTTTTGAAATTAGAGTATATCATTTAAAGTCGGATTATAAAGCATTGTAAATAGATGACTTTGTTCAAGTTGCGGAGTCTTTAGGTTTGAAAATAGATGATATCGTTTAAAGTCGGATTCTAAAGCATTGTAAATAGATGACTTTGTTCAAGTTGCCGATTCTTAAGGTTTTTAAATAGATGATATCGTTTCAAGTCGGATTCTAAAGCATTGTTAATTAATGACTTGTTCAAGTCGCCGATTCTCAAGCTTTGAAAGGAGATGATATCGTTTAAAGTCGGATTCTAAAGCACTGTAAATAGATGACTTTGTTCAAGTTGCCTATTCTTAAGGTTTGAAAATAGATGATATCGTTTAAAGTTCGATTCTAAAGCATTGTAAATAGATGACTTTGTTCAAGTTGCGGATTCCTGAGGTTTGAAAATAGATGATATCGTTTAAAGTCGGATTCTAACGCATTGTAAATAGATGACTTTGTCCAAGTTGCGGATTCTTAAGGTTTGAAAATAGATGATATCGTTTTAAGTCGGATTCTAAAGCATTGTAATTAGATGACTTTGTTCAAGTTGCGGATTCTTAAGGTTTGAAAATAGATGATATCGTTTAAAGTCCGATTCTAAAGCATTGTAAATAAATGACTTTGTTCAAGTTGCGGATTCTTAAGGTTTGAAAATAGATGATATCGTTTCAAGTCGGATTCTAAAGTATTGTAAATAGATGACTTTGTTCAAGTTGCGGATTCTTAAAGTTTGAAAATAGATGATATCGTTTAAAGTCGGATTCTAAAGCATTGTAAATATATGACTTTGTTCAAGTTGCGGATTCTTAAGGTTTGAAAATAGATGATATCGTTTAAAGTCAGATTCTAATACATTGTAAATAGAGGACTTTGTTCAAATTGCGGATTCTTAAGGTTTGAAAATAGATTATATCGTTTAAAATCGGATTCTAAAGCATTGTAAATAGATGACTTTGTTCAAGTTGCCGATTCTTAAGCTTTGAAAATAGATGATATCGTTTAAAGTCGGATTCTACAGCATTGTAAATAGATGACTTTGTTCAAGTGGCCGATACTTTAGGTTTGAAAATGGATGATATCGTTTAAAGTCGGATTCTAAAGCATTGTAAATAGATGACTTTGTTCAAGTTGCGGGTTCTTAAGGTTTGAAAATAAATGATATCGTTTAAAGTCGGATTCTAAAGCATTGTAAATAGATGACTTTGTTCAAGTGGCGGACTCTTAAGGTTTGAAAATAGATTATATTGTTTAAAGTGCGATTCTAAAGCATTGTAAGTAGATGACTTCGTTCAAGTTGCCGATTCTTAAGCTTTGAAAATAGATGATATTGTTTAAAGTCGCATTCTAAAGCATTGTAAATAGATGACTTTGGTCAAGTTGCCGATTCTTAAGGTTTGAAAATAGATGATATCGTTTAAAGTCGGATTCTACAGCATTGTAAATAGATGACTTTGTTCAAGTGGCCGATACTTTAGGTTTGAAAATGGATGATATCGTTTAAAGTCGGATTCTAAAGCATTGTAAATAGATGACTTTGTTCAAGTTGCGGGTTCTTAAGGTTTGAAAATAAATGATATCGTTTAAAGTCGGATTCTAAAGCATTGTAAATAGATGACTTTGTTCAAGTGGCGGACTCTTAAGGTTTGAAAATAGATTATATTGTTTAAAGTGCGATTCTAAAGCATTGTAAGTAGATGACTTCGTTCAAGTTGCCGATTCTTAAGCTTTGAAAATAGATGATATTGTTTAAAGTCGCATTCTAAAGCATTGTAAATAGATGACTTTGGTCAAGTTGCCGATACTTAACGTTTGAAAATAGATGATATCGTTTAAAGTCGGATTCTAAAGCATTGTAAATAGATGACCTTGTTCACGTTGCGGATTCTTAATGTTTGAAAATAGATGATATCGTTTTAAGTCGGATTCTAAAGCATTGTAAATAGATGACTTTGTTCAAGTTGCGGATTCTTAAGGTTTGAAAATAGATGATATCGTTTCAAGTCGGATTCTAAAGCATTGTAAATAGATGACTTTGTTCAAGTGGCGGACTCTTAAGGTTTGAAAATAGATGATATTGTTTAAAGTACGATTCTAAAGCATTGTAAGTAGATGACTTTATTACAGTGGCGGATGCTTTAGTTTTGAAAATAGATGATATCATTTAAAGTCGGATTATAAAGCATTGTAAATAGATGACTTTGTTCAAGTTGCGGAGTCTTTAGGTTTTAAAATAGCTGATATCGTTTAAAGTCGGATTCTAAAGCATTGTAAATAGATGACTTTGTTCAAGTTTCCGATTCTTAAGGTTTTTAAATAGATGATATCGTTTCAAGTCAGATTCTAAAGCATTGTTAATTAATGACTTGTTCAAGTCGCCGATTCTCAAGCTTTGAAAATAGATGATATCGTTTAAAGTCGGATTCTAAAGCACTGTAAATAGATGACTTTGTTCAAGTTGCCGATTCTTAAGGTTTGAAAATAGATGATATCGTTTAAAGTTCGATTCTAAAGCATTGTAAATAGATGACTTTGTTCAAGTTGCGGATTCTTAAGGTTTGAAAATAGATGATATCGTTTAAAGTCGGATTCTAACGTATTGTAAATAGATGACTTTGTTAAAGTTGCGGATTCTTAAGGTTTGAAAATAGATGATATCGTTTAAAGTCGGATTCTAAAGCATTGTAAATAAATGACTTTGTTCAAGTTGCGGATTCTTAAGGTTTGAAAATAGATGATATCGTTTAAAGTCGGATTCTAAAGTATTGTAAATAGATGACTTTGTTCAAGTTGCGGATTCTTTAGGTTTGAAAATAGATGATATCGTTTAAAGTCGGATTCTAAAGCATTGTAAATAGATGACTTTGTTCAAGTTGCGGATTCTTAAGGTTTGAAAATAGATGATATCGTTTAAAGTCAGATTCTAAAGCGCTGTAAATAGATGACTTTGTTCAAATTGCGGATTCTTAAGGTTTGAAAATAGATTATATCGTTTAAAATCGGATTCTAAAGCATTGTAAATAGATGACTTTGTTCAAGTTGCCGATTCTTAAGCTTTTAAAATAGATGATATCGTTTAAAGTCGGATTCTACAACATTGTAAATAGATGACTTTGTCCAAGTGGCCAATACTTTAGGTTTGAAAATAGATGATATCGTTTAAAGTCGGATTCTAAAGCATTGTAAATAGATGACTTTGTTCAAGTGGCGGACTCTTAAGGTTTGAAAATAGATTATATAGTTTAAAGTGCGATTCTAAAGCATTGTAAGTAGATGAATTCGTTCAAGTTGCCGATTCTTAAGCTTTGAAAATAGATGATATTGTTTAAAGTCGCATTCTAAAGCATTGTAAATAGATGACTTTGTTCAAGTTGCCGATTCTTAAGGTTTGAAAATAGATGATATCGTTTCAAGTCGGATTCTAAAGCATTGTAAATAGATGACTTTGTTCAAGTGGCGGACTCTTAAGGTTTGAAAATAGACGATATTGTTTAAAGTACGATTCTAAAGCATTGTAAGTAGATGACTTTATTACAGTGGCGGATGCTTTAGTTTTGAAAATAGATGATATCATTTAAAGTCGGATTCTAAAGCATTGTAAATAGATGACTTTGTTCAAGTTGCGGAGTCTTTAGGTTTGAAAATAGATGATATCGTTTAAAGTGGGATTCTAAAGCATTGTAAATAGATGACTTTGTTCAAGTTGCCGATTCTTAAGGTTTTTAAATAAATGATATCGTTTCAAGTCGGATTCTAAAGCATTGTTAATTAATGACTTGTTCAAGTCGCCGATTCTCAAGCTTTGAAAATAGATGATATCCTTTAAAGTCGGATTCTAAAGCACTGTAAATAGATGACTTTGTTCAAGTTGCCGATTCTTAAGGTTTGAAAATAGATGATATCGTTTAAAGTTCGATTCTAAAGCGCTGTAAATAGATGACTTTGTTCAAGTTGCGGATTCTTAAGGTTTGAAAATAGATGATATCGTTTAAAGTCGGATTCTAACGTATTGTAAATAGATGACTTTGTTAAAGTTGCGGATTCTTAAGGTTTGAAAATAGATGATATCGTTTAAAGTCGGATTCTAAAGCATTGTAAATAAATGACTTTGTTCAAGTGTCGGATTCTTAAGGTTTGAAAATAGATGATATCGTTTAAAGTCGGATTCTAAAGTATTGTAAATAGATGACTTTGTTTAAGTTGCGGATTCTTAAGGTTTGAAAATAGATGATATCGTTTAAAGTCGGATTCTAAAGCATTGTAAATAGATGACTTTGTTCAAGTTGCGGATTCTAAAGGTTTGAAAATAGATGATATCGTTTAAAGTCAGATTCTAAAGCATTGTAAATAGATGACTTTGTTCAAATTGCGGATTCTTAAGGTTTGAAAATAGATTATATCGTTTAAAATCGAATTCTAAAGAATTGTAAATAGATGACTTTGTTCAAGTTGCCGATTCTTAAGCATTGAAAATAGATGATATCGTTTAAAGTCGGATTCTTCAGCATTGTAAATAGATGACTTTGTTCAAGTGGCCGATACTTTAGGTTTGAAAATAGATGATATCGTTTAAAGTCGGATTCTAAAGCATTGTAAATAGATGACCTTGTTCACGTTGCGGATTCTTAATGTTTGAAAATAGATGACATAGTTTAAAATCGGATTCTAAAGCATTGTAAATAGATGACTTTGTTCAAGTTGCGGATTCTTAAGGTTTGAAAATAGATGATATCGTTTAAAGTCGGATTCTATAGCATTGTAAATAGATGACTTTGTTCAAGTTGCGGATTCTTAAGGTTTGAAAATAGATGATATCGTTTCAAGTCGGATTCTAAAGCATTGTAAATAGATGACTTTGTTCAAGTGGCGGACTCTTAAGATTTGAAAATAGAGTATATTGTTTAAAGTACGATTCTAAAGCATTGTAAGTAGATGACTTTATTACAGTGGCGGATGCTTTAGTTTTGAAAATAGATGATATCATTTAAAGTCGGATTATAAAGCATTGTAAATAGATGACTTTGTTAAAGTTGCGGATTCTTTAGGTTTGCAAATAGATTATATCGTTTAAAGTCGGATTCTAAAGCATTGTAAATAGATGACTTTGTTCAAGTTGCCGATTCTTAAGCTTTGAAAATAGATGATATCGTTTAAAGTCGGATTCCAAAGCATTGTAAATGGATGACTTTGTTCAAGTTGCCCATTCTTAAGTTTTTTAAATAGATGATATCGTTTCTAGTCGGATTCTAAAGCATTGGGCATTAATGACTTGTTCAAGTCGCCGATTCTCAAGCTTTGAAAATAGATTATATCGTTTAAAGTCGGATTCTAAAGCACTGTAAATAGATGACTTTGTTCAAGTTGCCGATTCTTAAGGTTTGAAAATAGATGATATCGTTAAAAGTTCGATTCTAAAGCATTGTAAATAGATGACTTTGTTCAAGTCGCCGATTCTTAAGGATTGAAAATAGATAATATCGTTTAAAGTCGGATTCTAAAGCATTGTAAATAGATGACTTTGTTCAAGTTGCCGATACTTAAGGATTGAAAATAGATGATATCGGTTAAAGTCGGATTCTAAAGCATTGTAAATAGATGACTTTGTTCAAGTTGCGGACTCTGATAGTTTGAAAATAGATTATATCGTTTAAAGTCGGATTCTAAAGCATTGTAAATAGATGACTTTGTTCAAGTTGCGGATTCTTAAGGTTTGAAAATAGATGATATTGTTTTAAGTCGGATTCTAAAGCATTGTAAATAGATGACTTTGTTCAAGTTGCGGATTCTTAAGGTTTGACAATAGATGATATCGTTTAAAGTCGGATTCTAAAGCATTGTAAATAGATGACCTTGTTCACGTTGCGGATTCTTAATGTTTGAAAATAGATGATATCGTTTTAAGTCGGATTCTAAAGCATTGTAAATAGATGACTTTGTTACAGTTGCGGATTCTTAAGGTTCGAAAATAGATGATATCGTTTCAAGTCGGATTCTAAAGCATTGTAAATAGATGACTTTGTTCAAGTGGCGGACTCTTAAGGTTTGAAAATAGATGATATTGTTTAAAGTACGATTCTAAAGCATTGTAAGTAGATGACTTTATTACAGTGGCGGATGCTTTAGTTTTGAAAATAGATGATATCATTTAAAGTCGGATTATAAAGCATTGTAAATAGATGACTGTGTTCAAGTTGCGGATGCTTGATGTTTGAAAATAGATGACATAGTTTAAAATCGGATTCTAAAGCATTGTAAATAGATGACTTTGTTCAAGTTGCGGATTCTTAAGGTTTGAAAATAGATTATATCGTTTAAAGTCGGATTCTAAAGCATTGTAAATAGATGACTTTGTTCAAGTTGCGGATTCTTAAGGTTTGAAAATAGATGATATCGTTTAAAGTCGGATTCTAAAGTATTGTAAATAGATGACTTTTGCAAGTGGCGGATTCTTAAGGTTTGAAAATAGATGATATCGTTTAAAGTACGATTTCAAAGCATTGTAAATAGATGACTTTGTTCAAGTTACCAGATCTGAAGGTTTTGAAATACATGATATCGTTTCAAGTCGGATTCTAAAGCATTGTAAATTAAGGACTTGTTCAAGTCGCCGATTCTCAAGCTTTGAAAATAGATGATATCGTTTTAAGTCGGATTCTAAAGCACTGTAAATAGATGACTTTGTTCAAGTTGCCGATTCTTAAGGTTTGAAAATAGATGATATTGTTTAAAGTACGATTCCAAAGCATTGTAAGTAGATGACTTTATTACAGTTGCGGATGCTTTAGTTTTGAAAATAGATGATATCATTTAAAGTCGGATTATAAAGCATTGTAAATAGATGACTTTGTTAAAGTTGCGGATTCTTTAGGTTTGAAAATAGATGATATCGTTTAAAGTCGGATTCTAAAGCATTGTAAATAGATGACTTTGTTCAAGTGGCCGATTCTTAAGCTTTGAAAATAGATGATATCGTTTAAAGTCGGATTCCAAAGCATTGTAAATAGATGACTTTGTTCAAGTTGCCGATTCTTAAGTTTTTTAAATAGATGATATCGTTTCAAGTCGGATTCTAAAGCATTGGGCATTAATGACTTGTTCAAGTCGCCGATTCTCAAGCTTTGAAAATAGATGATATCGTTTAAAGTCGGATTCTAAAGCACTGTAAATAGATGACTTTGTTCAAGTTGCCGATTCTTAAGGTTTGAAAATAGATGATATCGTTAAAAGTTCGATTCTAAAGCATTGTAAATAGATGACTTTGTTCAAGTCGCCGATTCTTAAGGATTGAAAATAGATGATATCGTTTAAAGTGGGATTCTAAAGCATTGTAAATAGATGACTTTGTTCAAGTTGCCGATACTTAAGGATTGAAAATAGATGATATCGGTTTAAGTCGGATTCTAAAGCATTGTAAATAGATGACTTTGTTCAAGTTGCGGACTCTGATAGTTTGAACATAGATTATATCGTTTAAAGTCGGATTCTAAAGCATTGTTAATAGATGACTTTGTTCAAGTTGCGGATTCTTAAGGTTTGAAAATAGATGATATTGTTTTAAGTCGGATTCTAAAGCATTGTAAATAGATGACTTTGTTCAAGTTGCGGATTCTTAAGGTTTGAAAATAGATGATATCGTTAAAAGTCGGATTCTAAAGCATTGTAAATAGATGACTGTGTTCAAGTTGCGGATTCTTAAGGTTTGAAAATAGATGATATCGTTTAAGATCGGATTCCAAATTATTGTAAATAGATGACTTTGTTAAGTTGCGGATTCTTAAGGTTTGAAAATAGATGATATCGTTTAAAGTCGGATTCTACAGCATTGTAAATAGATGACTTTGTTCAAGTGGCCGATACTTTAGGTTTGAAAATAGATGATATCGTTTATAGTCGGAATCTAAAGAATTGTAAATAGATGACTGTGTTCAAGTTGCGGATGCTTGATGTTTGAAAATAGATGATTTTGTTTAACATCGGATTCTAAAGCATTGTAAATAGATGACTTTGTTCAAGTTGCGGATTCTTAAGGTTTGAAAATAGATGATATCGTTTTAAGTCGGATTCTAAAGCATTGTAAATAGATGACTTTGTTCAAGTTGCGGATTCTTAAGGTTTGAAAATAGATGATATCGTTTAAAGTCGGATTCTAAAGTATTGTAAATAGATGACTTTTGCACGTGGCGGATTCTTAAGGTTTGAAAATAGATGATATCGTTTAAAGTCGGATTCCAAAGCATTGTAAATAGATGACTTTGTTCAAGTTACCGGATCTGAAGGTTTTAAAATGGATGATATCGTTTCAAGTCGGATTCTAAAGCATTGTAAATTAAAGACTTGTTCAAGTCGCCGATTCTCAAGCTTTGAAAATAGATGATATCGTTTTAAGTCGGATTCTAAAGCACTGTAAATTGATGACTTTGTTCAAGTTGCCGATTCTTAAGGTTTGAAAATAGATGATATTGTTTAAAGTACGATTCTAAAGCATTGTAAGTAGATGACTTTATTACAGTTGCGGATGCTTTAGTTTTGAAAATAGATGATATCATTTAAAGTCGGATTATAAAGCATTGTAAATAGATGACTTTGTACAAGTTGCGGATTCTTTAGGTTTGAAAATAGATGATATCGTTGAAAGTCGGATTCTAAAGCATAGTAAATAGATGACTTTGTTCAAGTTGCCGATTCTTAAGCTTTGAAAATAGATGATATCGTTTAAAGTCGGATTCCAAAGCATTGTAAATAGATGACTTTGTTCAAGTTGCCGATTCTTAAGGTTTTTAAATAGATGATATCGTTTCAAGTCGGATTCTAAAGCATTGTTAATTAATGACTTGTTCAAGTCGCCGATTCTCAAGCTTTGAAAATAGATGATATCGTTTAAAGTCAGATTCTAAAGCACTGTAAATAGATGACTTTGTTCAAGTTTCCGATTCTTAAGGTTTGAAAATAGATGATATCGTTTAAAGTTCGATTCTAAAGCATTGTAAATAGATGACTTTGTTCAAGTTACCGATACTTAAGGATTGAAAATAGATGATATCGGTTAAAGTCGGATTCTAAAGCATTGTAAATAGATGACTTTGTTCAAGTTGCGGACTCTGATAGTTTGAAAATAGATTATATCGTTTAAAGTGGGATTCTAAAGCATTGTTAATAGATGACTTTGTTCAAGTTGCGGATTCTTAAGGTTTGAAAATAGATGATATTGTTTTAAGTCGGATTCTAAAGCATTGTAAATAGATGACTTTGTTCAAGTTGCGGATTCTTAAGGTTTGAAAAAAGATGATATCGTTTAAAGTCGGAGACTAAAGCATTGTTAATAGATGACTGTGTTCAAGTTGCGGATTCTTAAGGTTTGAAAATAGATGATATCGTTTAAGATCGGATTCTAAATTATTGTAAATAGATGACTTTGTTAAGTTGCGGATTCTTAAGGTTTGAAAATAGATGATATCGTTTAAAGTCGAATTCTACAGCATTGTAAATAGATGACTTTGTTCAAGTGGCCGATACCTTAGGTTGGAAAATAGATGATATCGTTTATAGTCGGATTCTAAAGCATTGTAAATAGATGACCTTGTTCAAGTTGCGGATGCTTGATGTTTTAAAATAGATGACATAGTTTAAAGTCGGATTCTAAAGCATTGTAAATAGATGACTTTGTTCAAGTTGCGGATACTTAAGGTTTAAAAATAGATGATATCGTTTAAGGTCGGATTCTAAAGCATTGTAAATAGATGATTTTGTTCAAGTTGCGGATTCTTAAGGTTTGAAAATAGATGATATCGTTTAAAGTCGGATTCTAAAGCATTGTAAATAGATGACTTTGTTCAAGTTGCGGATTCTTAAAGTTTGAAAATAGATGATATCGTTTAAAGTCGGATTCCAAAGCATTGATAATAGATGACTTTGTTCAAGTTACCGGATCTGAAGGTTTTAAAATAGATGATATCGTTTAAAGTCGGATTCTTAAGTATTGTAAATAGATGACTTTGTTCAAGTGTCGGATTCTTAAGGTTTAAAACTAGATGATATATTTTTATGTCGGATTCTAAAGCATTGTAAATAGATGACTTTGTTCAAGTTGCAGATTTTTGAGGTTTTAAATAGATGATATCGGTTAAAGTCGGATTCTAAAGCATTGTAAATAGATGACTTTGTTCAAGTTGCGGACTCTGATAGTTTGAAAATAGATTATATTGTTTAAAGTCGGATTCTAAAGCATTATAAATAGATGACTTTGTTCAAGTCGCGGATTATTAAGTTTTGAAAATAGATGATATCGTTTAAAGTCGGATTCTAAAGCATTGTAAATAGATGACTGTGTACAAGTTGCACATTCTTAAGGTTTGAAAATAGATGATATCGTTTAAGATCGGATTCCAAACCATTGTAAATAGATGACTTTGTTAAGTGGCCGATACTTTAGGTTTGAAAATAGATGATATCGTTTAAAGTCGGATTCTAAAGCATTGTAAATAGATGACTTTGTTCAAGTTGCGGTTTCTTAAGGTTTGAAAATAGATGATATCGTTTAAAGTCGGATTCTAAAGCATTGTAAAGAGATGACTTAGTTCAAGTGGCGGACTCTGAAGGTTTGAAAATAGATTATATTGTTTAAAGTACGATTCTTAAGCATTGTAAGTAGATGACTTTATTACAGTTGCGGATTCTTAAGGTTTGAAAATAGATGATATTGTTTAAAGTCGCATTCTAAAGCATTGTAAATAGATGACTTTGTTCAAGTTGCCGATTCTTAAGGTTTGAAAATAGATGATATCGTTTAAAGTCGGATTCTAAAGCATTGTAAATAGATGACTTTGTTCAAGTTGCGGATTCATAAGGTTTGAAAATAGATGATATCGTTTAAAGTCGGATTCTAAAGTATTGTAAATAGATGACTTTGTTCAAGTTGCGGATTCTTGAGGTTTGAAAATAGATGATATCGTTTAAAGTCGGATTCTAAAGCATTGTAAATAGATGACTTTGTTCAAGTTGCGGATTCTTAAGGTTTGAAAATAGATGATATCGTTTAAAGTCGGATTCTAAAGTATTGTAAATAGATTACTTTTTCAAGTTGCGGATTCTTAAGGTTTGAAAATAGATGATATCGTTTAAAATCGGATTCTAAAGCATTGTAAATAGATGACTTTGTTCAAGTTGCGAGTACTTTAGGTTTGAAAATAGATGATATCGTTTAAAGTCGGATTCTAAAGCATTGTAAATAGAGTACTTTGTTCAAGTTGCCGATTCTTAAGCTTTGAAAATAGATGATATCGTTTAAAGTCGGATTCCAAAGCATTGTAAATAGATGACTTTGTTCAAGTTACCGGATCTGAAGGTTTTAAAATAGATGATATCGTTTCAAGTCGGATTCTAAAGCATTGTAAATAGATTACTTTGTTCAAGTTGCCGATTCTTAAGGATTGAAAATAGATGATATCTTTTAAAGTCGGATTCTAAAGCATTGTAAATAGATGACTTTGTTCAAGTTGCCGATTCTTAAGGATTGAAAATAGATTATATCGGTTAAAGTCGGATTCTAAAGCATTGTAAATAGATGACTTTGTTCAAGTAGCGAGTTCTTAAGGTTTAAAACCAGATGATATATTTTAATGTCGGATTCTACAGCATCGTAAATAGATGACCTTGTTCAAGTTGCGGATTCTTGAGGTTTAAAATAGATGATATCGGTTAAAGTCGGATTCTAAAGCATTGTAAATAGATGACTTTGTTCAAGTTGCGGACTCTGATAGTTTGAAAATAGATTATATCGTTTAAAGTCGGATTCTAAAGCATTATAAATAGATGACTTAGTTCAAGTCGCGAATTATTAAGGTTTGAAAATAGATGATATTGTTTTAAGTCGGATTTTAAAGCATTGTAAATAGATGACTTTGTTCAAGTTGCGGATTCTTAAGGTTTGAAAATAGAAGATATCGTTTAAAGTCGCATTCTAAAGCATTGTAAATAGATGACTTTGTTCAAGTTGCGGATTCTTAAGGGTTGAAAATAGATGATATCGTTTAAAGTCGGATTCTAAAGCATTGTAAATAGATGACTTTGTTCAAGTTGCGGATTCTTAAAGTTTGAAAATAGATGATATCGTTTAAAGTCGGATTCTAAAGTATTGTAAATAGATGACTTTGTTCAAGTTGCGGATTCTTAAGGTTGGAAAATAGATGATATCGTTTAAAGTCGGATTCTAAAGTATTGTAAATAGATGACTTTGTTCAAGTGTCGGATTCTTAAGGTTTAAAACTAGATGATATATTTTTATGTCGGATTCTAAAGCATTGTAAATAGATGACCTTGTTCAAGTTGCGGATTTTTGAGGTTGAAAATAGATGATATCGGTTAAAGTCGGATTCTAAAGCATTGTAAATAGATGACTTAGTTCAAGTCGCGAATTATTAAGGTTTGAAAATAGATTATATTGTTTAAAGTCGGATTCTAAAGCATTATAAATAGATGACTTTGTTCAAGTCGCGGATTATTAAGTTTTGAAAATAGATGATATCGTTTAAAGTCGGATTCTAAAGCATTGTAAATAGATGACTGTGTACAAGTTGCACATTCTTAAGGTTTGAAAATAGATGATATCGTTTAAGATCGGATTCCAAACCATTGTAAATAGATGACTTTGTTAAGTGGCCGATACTTTAGGTTTGAAAATAGATGATATCGTTTAAAGTCGGATTCTAAAGCATTGTAAATAGATGACTTTGTTCAAGTTGCGGTTTCTAAAGGTTTGAAAATAGATGATATCGTTTAAAGTCGGATTCTAAAGCATTGTAAATAGATGACTTAGTTCAAGTGGCGGACTCTTAAGGTTTGAAAATAGATTATATTGTTTAAAGTACGATTCTAAAGCATTGTAAGTAGATGACTTTATTACAGTTGCGGATTCTTAAGGTTTGAAAATAGATGATATTGTTTAAAGTCGCATTCTAAAGCATTGTAAATAGATGACTTTTTTCAAGTTGCCGATTCTTAAGGTTTGAAAATAGATGATATCGTTTAAAGTCAGATTCTAAAGCATTGTAAATAGATGACTTTTCAAGTGTCGGATTCTTAAGGTTTGAAAATAGATTATGTCGTTTAAAGTAGGATTCTAAAGCATTGTAAATAGATGACTTTGTTCAAGTTGCGGATTCTTAAGGTTTGAAAATAGATGATATCGTTTAAAGTCGGATTCTAAAGCATTGTAAATAGATGACTTTGTTCAAGTTGCGGATTCTTAAGGTTTGAAAATAGATGATATCGTTTAAAATCGGATTCTAAAGCATTGTTAATAGATGACTTTGTTCAAGTTGCGGATTCTTAAGGTTTGAAAATAGATGATATCGTTTAAAGTCGGATTCTAAAGCATTGTAAATAGATGACTTTGTTCAAGTTGCGGATTCTTAAGGGGGTGAAAATAGATGATATCGTTTAAAGTCGGATACTAAAGTATTGTAAATAGATGACTTTTTCGAGTGTCGGATTCTTAAGGTTTGAAAATAGATTATGTCGTTTAAAGTGGGATTCTAAAGCATTGTAAATAGATGACTTTGTTCAAGTTGCGGATTCTTAAGGTTTGAAAATAGATGATATCGTTTAAAGTCGGATTCTAAAGCATTGTAAATAGATGACTTTGTTTAGTTGCGAGTTCTTAAGGTTTAAAACTAGATAATATCGTTTAATGTCGGATACTAAAGCATTGTAAATAGATTACTATGTTCAAGTTACGTATTCTTAAGGTTTGAAAATAGATGATATCATTTAAAGTCGGATTATAAAGCATTGTAAATAGATGACTTTGTTCAAGTTGCCGATTCTTAAGGATTGAAAATAGATGATATCTTTTAAAGTCGGATTCTAAAGCATTGTAAATAGATGACTTTGTTCAAGTTGCCGATTCTTAAGGATTGAAAATAGATTATATCGGTTAAAGTCGGATTCTAAAGCATTGTAAATAGATGACTTTATTCAAGTAGCGAGTTCTTAAGGTGTAAAACTAGATGATATATTTTAATGTCGGATTCTAAAGCATTGTAAATAGATGACCGTGTTCTAAGTTGCGGATTCTTGAGGTTTAAAATAGATGATATCGTTTAAAGTCGGATTCTAAAGCATTGTAAATAGATGACTTTGTTCAAGTTGCGGACTCTGATAGTTTGAAAATAGATTATATCGTTTAAAGTCGGATTCTAAAGCATTATAAATAGATGACTTTGTTCAAGTCGCGAATTATTAAGGTTTGAAAATAGATGATATCGTTTAAAGTCGGAGTCTTAAGCATTGTAAATAGATGACTGTGTACAAGTTGCACATTCTTAAGGTTTGAAAATAGATGATATCGTTTAAGATCGGATTCTAAAGTATTGTAAATAGATGACTTTGTTAAGTTGCGGATTCTTAAGGTTTGAAAATAGATGATATCGTTTAAAGTCGGATTCTACAGCATTGTAAATAGATGACTTTGTTCAAGTGGCCGATACTTTAGGTTTGAAAATAGATGATATCGTTTAAAGTCGGATTCTAAAGCATTGTAAATAGATGACTTTGTTCAAGTTGCGGTTTCTTAAGGTTTTAAAATAGATGATATCGTTTAAAGTCGGATTCTAAAGCATTGTAAATAGATGACTTTGTTCAAGTCGCGGACTCTTAAGGTTTGAAAATAGATTATATTGTTTAAAGTGCGATTCTAAAGCATTGTAAGTAGATGACTTTATTACAGTTGCGGATTCTTAAGGTTTGAAAATAGATGATATTGGTTAAAGTCGCATTCTAAAGCATTGTAAATAGATGACTTGTTCACGTTGCCGATTCTTAAGGTTTGAAAATAGATGATATCCTTTAAAGTCGGATTCTAAAACATTGTAAATAGATGACTTTGTTCAAGTTGCTGATGCATAAGGTTTCAAAATAGATGATATCGTTTAAAGTCGGATTCTAAAGCATTGTAAATAGATGACTTTGTTCAAGTTGCGGATTCTACAGGTTTGAAAATAGATGATATCGTTTAAAGTCGGATTCTAAAGCATTGTAAATAGATGACTGTGTACAAGTTGCACATTCTTAAGGTTTGAAAATAGATGATATCGTTTAAGATCGGATTCCAAACCATTGTAAATAGATGACTTTGTTAAGTGGCCGATACTTTAGGTTTGAAAATAGATGATATCGTTTAAAGTCGGATTCTAAAGCATTGTAAATAGATGACTTTGTTCAAGTTGCGGTTTCTAAAGGTTTGAAAATAGATGATATCGTTTAAAGTCGGATTCTAAAGCATTGTAAATAGATGACTTAGTTCAAGTGGCGGACTCTTAAGGTTTGAAAATAGATTATATTGTTTAAAGTACGATTCTAAAGCATTGTAAGTAGATGACTTTATTACAGTTGCGGATTCTTAAGGTTTGAAAATAGATTATATTGTTTAAAGTCGCATTCTAAAGCATTGTAAGTAGATGACTTTGTTCAAGTTGCCGATTCTTAAGGTTTGAAAATAGATGATATCGTTTAAAGTCGGATTCTAACGCATTGTAAATAGATGACTTTGTTCAAGTTGCGGATTCATAAGGTTTGAAAATAGATGATATCGTTTAAAGTCGGATTCTAAAGTATTGTAAATAGATGACTTTGTTCAAGTTGCGGATTCTTAAGGTTTGAAAATAGATGATATCGTTTAAAGTCGGATTCTAAAGCATTGTAAATAGATGTCTTTGTTCAAGTTGCGGATTATTAAGGTTTGAAAATAGATGATATGGTTTAAAGTTGGTTTCTAAAGCATTGTAAATAGATGACTTTGTTCAAGTTGCGGATTCTTAAGGTTGGAAAATAGATGATATCGTTTAAAATCGGATTCTAAAGCATTGTAAATAGATGACTTTGTTCAAGTGGCGGATTCTTAAGGTTTGAAAATAGATGATATCGTTTAAAGTCGGATTCTAAAGAATTGTAAATAGATGACTTTGTTCAAGTTGCGGATTCTTAAGGTTTGAAAATAGATGATATCGTTTAAAGTCGGATTCTAAAGTATTGTAAATAGATGACTTTTCAAGTGTCGGATTCTTAAGGTTTGAAAATAGATTATGTCGTTTAAAGTAGGATTCTAAAGCATTGTAAATAGATGACTTTGTTCAAGTTGCGGATTCTTAACGTTTGAAAATAGATGATATCGTTTAAAGTCGGATTCTAAAGCATTGTAAATAGATGACTTTGTTCAAGTTGCGGATTCTTAAGGTTTGAAAATAGATGATATCGTTTAAAATCGGATTCTAAATCATTGTTAATAGATGACTTTGTTCAAGTTGCGGATTCTTAAGGTTTGAAAATAGATGATATCGTTTAAAGTCGGATACTAAAGTATTGTAAATAGATGACTTTTTCGAGTGTCGGATTCTTAAGGTTTGAAAATAGATTATGTCGTTTAAAGTGGGATTCTAAAGCATTGTAAATAGATGACTTTGTTCAAGTTGCGGATTCTTAAGGTTTGAAAATAGATGATATCGTTTAAAGTCGGATTCTAAAGCATTGTAAATAGATGACTTTGTTTAGTTGCCAGTTCTTAAGGTTTAAAACTAGATAATATCGTTTAATGTCGGATACTAAAGCATTGTAAATAGATTACTATGTTCAAGTTACGTATTCTTAAGGTTTGAAAATAGATGATATCATTTAAAGTCGGATTATAAAGCATTGTAAATAGATGACTTTGTTCAAGTTGCCGATTCTTAAGGATTGAAAATAGATTATATCTTTTAAAGTCGGATTCTAAAGCATTGTAAATAGATGACTTTGTTCAAGTTGCCGATTCTTAAGGATTGAAAATAGATTATATCGGTTAAAGTCGGATTCTAAAGCATTGTAAATAGATGACTTTGTTCAAGTAGCGAGTTCTTAAGGTGTAAAACTAGATGATATATTTTAATGTCGGATTCTAAAGCATTGTAAATAGATGACCGTGTTCAAGTTGCGGATTCTTGAGGTTTAAAATAGATTATATCGTTTAAAGTCGGATTCTAAAGCATTGTAAATAGATGACTTTGTTCAAGTCGCGAATTATTAAGGTTTGAAAATAGATGATATCGTTTAAAGTCGGATTCTTAAGCATTGTAAATAGATGACTGTGTACAAGTTGCACATTCTTAAGGTTTGAAAATAGATGATATCGTTTAAGATCGGATTCCAAACCATTGTAAATAGATGACTTTGTTAAGTTGCGGATTCTTAAGGTTTGAAAATAGATGATATCGTTTAAAGTCGGATTCTACAGCATTGTAAATAGATGACTTTGTTCAAGTGGCCGATACTTTAGGTTTGAAAATAGATGATATCGTTTAAAGTCGGATTCTAAAGCATTGTAAATAGATGACTTTGTTCAAGTTGCGGTTTCTTAAGGTTTGAAAATAGATGATATCGTTTAAAGTCGGATTCTAAAGCATTGTAAATAGATGACTTTGTTCAAGTGGCGGACTCTTAATTTTTTAAAATAGATTATATTGTTTAAAGTGCGATTCTAAAGCATTGTAAGTAGATGACTTTATTACAGTTGCGGATTCTTAAGGTTTGAAAATAGATGATATTGGTTAAAGTCGCATTCTAAAGCATTGTAAATAGATGACTTGTTCAAGTTGCCGATTCTTAAGGTTTGAAAATAGATGATATCGTTTAAAGTCGGATTCTAAAGCATTGTAAATAGATGACTTTGTTCAAGTTGCTGATGCATAAGGTTTCAAAATAGATGATATCGTTTAAAGTCGGATTCTAAAGCATTGTAAATAGATGACTTTGTTCAAGTTGCGGATTCTACAGGTTTGAAAATAGATGATATCGTTTAAAGTCGGATTCTAAAGCATTGTAAATAGATGACTTTGTTCAAGTTGCGGATTCTTAAAGTTTGAAAATAGATGATATCGTTTAAAGTCAGATTCTAAAGTATTGTAAATAGATGACTTTTTCCAGTTGCGCATTCTTAAGGTTTGAAAATAGATGATATCGTTTAAAATCGGATTCTAAAGCATTGTAAATAGATGACTTTGTTCAAGTTGCGAGTTCTTTAGGTTTGAAAATAGATGATATCGTTTAAAGTCGGATTCTAAAGCATTGTAAATAGATGACTTTGTTCAAGTTGCCGATTCTTAAGCTTTGAAAATAGATGATATCGTTTAAAGTCGGATTCCAAAGCATCGTAAATAGATGACTTTGTTCAAGTTACCGGATCTGAAGGTTTTAAAATAGATGATATCGTTTCAAGTCGGATTCTAAAGCATTGTAAATAGATGACTTTGTTCAAGTTTCCGATTCTTAAGGATTGAAAATAGATTATATCGGTTAAAGTCGGATTCTAAAGCATTGTAAATAGATGACTTTGTTCAAGTTGCGAGTTCTTTAGGTTTGAAAATAGATGATATCGTTTAAAGTCGGATTCTAAAGCATTGTAAATAGATGACTTTGTTCAAGTTGCCGATTCTTAAGCTTTGAAAATAGATGATATCGTTTAAAGTCGGATTCCAAAGCATTGTAAATAGATGACTTTGTTCAAGTTACCGGATCTGAAGGTTTTAAAATAGATGATATCGTTTCAAGTCGGATTCTAAAGCATTGTTAATAGATGACTTTGTTCAAGTTGCCGATTCTTAAGGATTGAAAATAGATGATATCTTTTAAAGTCGGATTCTAAAGCATTGTAAATAGATGACTTTGTTCAAGTTGCTGATTCTTAAGGATTGAAAATAGATTATATCGGTTAAAGTCGGATTCTAAAGCATTGTAAATAGATGACTTTGTTCAAGTAGCGAGTTCTTAAGGTTTAAAACAAGATGATATATTTTAATGTCGGATTCTACAGCATTGTAAATAGATGACCTTGTTCAAGTTGCGGATTCTTGAGGTTTAAAATAGATGATATCGGTTAAAGTCGGATTCTAAAGCATTGTAAATAGATGACTTTGTTCAAGTTGCGGACTCTGATAGTTTGAAAATAGATTATATCGTTTAAAGTCGTATTCTAAAGCATTATAAATAGATGACTTAGTTCAAGTCGCGAATTATTAAGGTTTAAAAATAGATGATATCGTTTAAAGTCGGATTCTTAAGCATTGTAAATAAATGACTGTGTACAAGTTGCACATTCTTAAGGTTTGAAAATAGATGATATCGTTTAAGATCGGATTCCAAACCATTGTAAATAGATGACTTTGTTAAGTTGCGGATTCTTAAGGTTTGAAAATAGATGATATCGTGTAAAGTCGGATTCTACAGCATTGTAAATAGATGACTTTGTTCAAGTTGCCGATTCTTAAGCTTTGAAAATAGATGATATCGTTTAAAGTCGGATTCCAAAGCATTGTAAATAGATTATTTTGTTCAAGTTACCAGATCTGAAGGTTTTAAAATAGATGATATCGTTTCAAGTCGGATTCTAAAGCATTGTAAATAGATGACTTAGTTCAAGTGGCGGACTCTTAAGGTTTGAAAATAGATTATATCGTTTAAAGTCGGATTCTAAAGCATTGTAAATAGATGACTTTTCAAGTGTCGGATTCTTATGGTTTGAAAATAGATTATGTCGTTTAAAGTAGGATTCTAAAGCATTGTAAATAGATGACTTTGTTCAAGTTGCGGATTCTTAAGGTTTGAAAATAGATGATATCGTTTAAAGTCGGATTCTAAAGCATTGTAAATAGATGACTTTGTTCAAGTTGCGGATTCTTAAGGTTTGAAAATAGATGATATCGTTTAAAATCGGATTCTAAAGCATTGTTAATAGATGACTTTGTTCAAGTTGCGGATTCTTAAGGTTTGAAAATAGATGATATCGTTTAAAGTCGGATTCTAAAGCATTGTAAATAGATGACTTTGTTCAAGTTGCGGATTCTTAAGGGGGTGAAAATAGATGATATCGTTTAAAGTCGGATACTAAAGTATTGTAAATAGATGACTTTTTCGAGTGTCGGATTCTTAAGGTTTGAAAATAGATTATGTCGTTTAAAGTGGGATTCTAAAGCATTGTAAATAGATGACTTTGTTCAAGTTGCGGATTCTTAAGGTTTGAAAATAGATGATATCGTTTAAAGTCGGATTCTAAAGCATTGTAAATAGATGACTTTGTTTAGTTGCGAGTTCTTAAGGTTTAAAACTAGATAATATCGTTTAATGTCGGATACAAAAGCATTGTAAATAGATTACTATGTTCAAGTTACGTATTCTTAAGGTTTGAAAATAGATGATATCATTTAAAGTCGGATTATAAAGCATTGTAAATAGATGACTTTGTTCAAGTTGCCGATTCTTAAGGATTGAAAATAGATGATATCTTTTAAAGTCGGATTCTAAAGCATTGTAAATAGATGACTTTGTTCAAGTTGCCGATTCTTAAGGATTGAAAATAGATTATATCGGTTAAAGTCGGATTCTAAAGCATTGTAAATAGATGACTTTATTCAAGTAGCGAGTTCTTAAGGTGTAAAACTAGATGATATATTTTAATGTCGGATTCTAAAGCATTGTAAATAGATGACCGTGTTCTAAGTTGCGGATCTCTGAGGTTTAAAATAGATGATATCGTTTAAAGTCGGATTCTAAAGCATTGTAAATAGATGACTTTGTTCAAGTTGCGGACTCTGATAGTTTGAAAATAGATTATATCGTTTAAAGTCGGATTCTAAAGCATTATAAATAGATGACTTTGTTCAAGTCGCGAATTATTAAGGTTTGAAAATAGATGATATCGTTTAAAGTCGGATTCTTAAGCATTGTAAATAGATGACTGTGTACAAGTTGCACATTCTTAAGGTTTGAAAATAGATGATATCGTTTAAGATCGGATTCCAAACCATTGTAAATAGATGACTTTGTTAAGTTGCGGATTCTTAAGGTTTGAAAATAGATGATATCGTTTAAAGTCGGATTCTACAGCATTGTAAATAGATGACTTTGTTCAAGTGGCCGATACTTTAGGTTTGAAAATAGATGATATCGTTTAAAGTCGGATTCTAAAGCATTGTAAATAGATGACTTTGTTCAAGTTGCGGATTCTACAGGTTTGAAAATAGATTATATCGTTTAAAGTCGGATTCTAAAGCATTGTAAATAGATGACTTTGTTCAAGTTGCTGATGCATAAGGTTTCACAATAGATGATATCGTTTAAAGTCGGATTCTAAAGCATTGTAAATAGATGACTTTGTTCAAGTTGCGGATTCTACAGGTTTGAAAATAGATGATATCGTTTAAAGTCGGATTCTAAAGCATTGTAAATAGATGACTGTGTACAAGTTGCACATTCTTAAGGTTTGAAAATAGATGATATCGTTTAAGATCGGATTCCAAACCATTGTAAATAGATGACTTTGTTAAGTGGCCGATACTTTAGGTTTGAAAATAGATGATATCGTTTAAAGTCGGATTCTAAAGCATTGTAAATAGATGACTTTGTTCAAGTTGCGGTTTCTAAAGGTTTGAAAATAGATGATATCGTTTAAAGTCGGATTCTAAAGCATTGTAAATAGATGACTTAGTTCAAGTGGCGGACTCTTAAGGTTTGAAAATAGATTATATTGTTTAAAGTACGATTCTAAAGCATTGTAAGTAGATGACTTTATTACAGTTGCGGATTCTTAAGGTTTCAAAATAGATTATATTGTTTAAAGTCGCATTCTAAAGCATTGTAAATAGATGACTTTGTTCAAGTTGCCGATTCTTAAGGTTTGAAAATTGATGATATCGTTTAAAGTCGGATTCTAACGCATTGTAAATAGATGACTTTGTTCAAGTTGCGGATTCATAAGGTTTGAAAATAGATGATATCGTTTAAAGTCGGATTCTAAAGTATTGTAAATAGATGACTTTGTTCAAGTTGCGGATTCTGAAGGTTTGAAAATAGATGATATCGTTTAAAGTCGGATTCTAAAGCATTGTAAATAGATGTCTTTGTTCAAGTTGCGGATTATTAAGGTTTGAAAATAGATGATATGGTTTAAAGTTGGTTTCTAAAGCATTGTAAATAGATGACTTTGTTCAAGTTGCGGATTCTTAAGGTTGGAAAATAGATGATATCGTTTAAAATCGGATTCTAAAGCATTGTAAATAGATGACTTTGTTCAAGTGGCGGATTCTTAAGGTTTGAAAATAGATGATATCGTTTAAAGTCGGATTCTAAAGCATTGTAAATAGATGACTTTGTTCAAGTTGCGGATTCTTAAGGTTTGAAAATAGATGATATCGTTTAAAGTCGGATTCTAAAGTATTGTAAATAGATGACTTTTCAAGTGTCGGATTCTTAAGGTTTGAAAATAGATTATGTCGTTAAAAGTCGGATTCTAAAGCATTGTAAATAGATGACTTTGTTCAAGTTGCGGATTCTTAACGTTTGAAAATAGATGATATCGTTTAAAGTCGGATTCTAAAGCATTGTAAATAGATGACTTTGTTCAAGTTGCGGATTCTTAAGGTTTGAAAATAGATGATATCGTTTAAAATCGGATTCTAAAGCATTGTTAATAGATGACTTTGTTCAAGTTGCGGATTCTTAAGGTTTGAAAATAGATGATATCGTTTAAAGTCGGATACTAAAGTATTGTAAATAGATGACTTTTTCGAGTGTCGGATTCTTAAGGTTTGAAAATAGATTATGTTGTTTAAAGTGGGATTCTAAAGCATTGTAAATAGATGACTTTGTTCAAGTTGCGGATTCTACAGGTTTGAAAATAGATGATATCGTTTAAAGTCGGATTCTAAAGCATTGTAAATAGATGACTGTGTACAAGTTGCACATTCTTAAGGTTTGAAAATAGATGATATCGTTTAAGATCGGATTCCAAACCATTGTAAATAGATGACTTTGTTAAGTGGCCGATACTTTAGGTTTGAAAATAGATGATATCGTTTAAAGTCGGATTCTAAAGCATTGTAAATAGATGACTTTGTTCAAGTTGCGGTTTCTAAAGGTTTGAAAATAGATGATATCGTTTAAAGTCGGATTCTAAAGCATTGTAAATAGATGACTTAGTTCAAGTGGCGGACTCTTAAGGTATGAAAATAGATTATATTGTTTAAAGTACGATTCTAAAGCATTGTAAGTAGATGACTTTATTACAGTTGCGGATTCTTAAGGTTTGAAAATAGATTATATTGTTTAAAGTCGCATTCTAAAGCATTGTAAATAGATGACTTTGTTCAAGTTGCCGATTCTTAAGGTTTGAAAATAGATGATATCGTTTAAAGTCGGATTCTAACGCATTGTAAATAGATGACTTTGTTCAAGTTGCGGATTCATAAGGTTTGAAAATAGATGATATCGTTTAAAGTCGGATTCTAAAGTATTGTAAATAGATGACTTTGTTCAAGTTGCGGATTCTTAAGGTTTGAAAATAGATGATATCGTTTAAAGTCGGATTCTAAAGCATTGTAAATAGATGTCTTTGTTCAAGTTGCGGATTATTAAGGTTTGAAAATAGATGATATGGTTTAAAGTTGGTTTCTAAAGCATTGTAAATAGATGACTTTGTTCAAGTTGCGGATTCTTAAGGTTGGAAAATAGATGATATCGTTTAAAATCGGATTCTAAAGCATTGTAAATAGATGACTTTGTTCAAGTGGCGGATTCTTAAGGTTTGAAAATAGATGATATCGTTTAAAGTCGGATTCTAAAGCATTGTAAATAGATGACTTTGTTCAAGTTGCGGATTCTTAAGGTTTGAAAATAGATGATATCGTTTAAAGTCGGATTCTAAAGTATTGTAAATAGATGACTTTTCAAGTGTCGGATTCTTAAGGTTTGAAAATAGATTATGTCGTTTAAAGTCGGATTCTAAAGCATTGTAAATAGATGACTTTGTTCAAGTTGCGGATTCTTAACGTTTGAAAATAGATGATATCGTTTAAAGTCGGATTCTAAAGCATTGTAAATAGATGACTTTGTTCAAGTTGCGGATTCTTAAGGTTTGAAAATAGATGATATCGTTTAAAATCGGATTCTAAAGCATTGTTAATAGATGACTTTGTTCAAGTTGCGGATTCTTAAGGTTTGAAAATAGATGATATCGTTTAAAGTCGGATACTAAAGTATTGTAAATAGATGACTTTTTCGAGTGTCGGATTCTTAAGGTTTGAAAATAGATTATGTTGTTTAAAGTGGGATTCTAAAGCATTGTAAATAGATGACTTTGTTCAAGTTGCGGATTCTTAAGGTTTGAAAATAGATGATATCGTTTAAAGTCGGATTCTAAAGCATTGTAAATAGATGACTTTGTTTAGTTGCCAGTTCTTAAGGTTTAAAACTAGATAATATCGTTTAATGTCGGATACTAAAGCATTGTAAATAGATTACTATGTTCAAGTTACGTATTCTTAAGGTTTGAAAATAGATGATATCATTTAAAGTCGGATTATAAAGCATTGTGAATAGATAACTTTGTTCAAGTTGCCGATTCTTAAGGATTGAAAATAGATGATATCTTTTAAAGTCGGATTCTAAAGCATTGTAAATAGATGACTTTGTTCAAGTTGCCGATTCTTAAGGATTGAAAATAGATTATATCGGTTAAAGTCGGATTCTAAAGCATTGTAAATAGATGACTTTGTTCAAGTAGCGAGTTCTTAAGGTGTAAAACTAGATGATATATTTTAATGTCGGATTCTAAAGCATTGTAAATAGATGACCGTGTTCAAGTTGCGGATTCTTGAGGTTTAAAATAGATTATATCGTTTAAAGTCGGATTCTAAAGCATTGTAAATAGATGACTTTGTTCAAGTCGCGAATTATTAAGGTTTGAAAATAGATGATATCGTTAAAAGTCGGATTCTTAAGCATTGTAAATAGATGACTGTGTACAAGTTGCACATTCTTAAGGTTTGAAAATAGATGATATCGTTCAAGATCGGATTCCAAACCATTGTAAATAGATGACTTTGTTAAGTTGCGGATTCTTAAGGTTTGAAAATAGATGATATCGTTTAAAGTCGGATTCTACAGCATTGTAAATAGATGACTTTGTTCAAGTGGCCGATACTTTAGGTTTGAAAATAGATGATATCGTTTAAAGTCGGATTCTAAAGCATTGTAAATAGATGACTTTGTTCAAGTTGCGGTTTCTTAAGGTTTGAAAATAGATGATATCGTTTAAAGTCGGATTCTAAAGCATTGTAAATAGATGACTTTGTTCAAGTGGCGGACTCTTAAGGTTTGAAAATAGATTATATTGTTTAAAGTGCGATTCTAAAGCATTGTAAGTAGATGACTTTATTACAGTTGCGGATTCTTAAGGTTTGAAAATAGATGATATTGGTTAAAGTCGCATTCTAAAGCATTGTAAATAGATGACTTGTTCAAGTTGCCGATTCTTAAGGTTTGAAAATAGATGATATCGTTTAAAGTCGGATTCTAAAGCATTGTAAATAGATGACTTTGTTCAAGTTGCTGATGCATAAGGTTTTAAAATAGATGATATCGTTTAAAGTCGGATTCTAAAGCATTGTAAATAGATGACTTTTTTCAAGTTGCGGATTCTACAGGTTTGCAAATAGATGATATCGTTTAAAGTCGGATTCTAAAGCATTGTAAATAGATGACTTTGTTCAAGTTGCGGATTCTTAAAGTTTGAAAATAGATGATATCGTTTAAAGTCAGATTCTAAAGTATTGTATATAGATGACTTTTTCTAGTTGCGCATTCTTAAGGTTTGAAAATAGATGATATCGTTTAAAATCGGATTCTAAAGCATTGTAAATAGATGACTTTGTTCAAGTTGCGAGTTCTTTAGGTTTGAAAATAGATGATATCGTTTAAAGTCGGATTCTAAAGCATTGTAAATAGATGACTTTGTTCAAGTTGCCGATTCTTAAGCTTTGAAAATAGATGATATCGTTTAAAGTCGGATTCCAAAGCATTGTAAATAGATGACTTTGTTCAAGTTACCGGATCTGAAGGTTTTAAAATAGATGATATCGTTTCAAGTCGGATTCTAAAGCATTGTTAATAGATGACTTTGTTCAAGTTGCCGATTCTTAAGGATTGAAAATAGATGATATCTTTTAAAGTCGGATTCTAAAGCATTGTAAATAGATGACTTTGTTCAAGTTGCTGATTCTTAAGGATTGAAAATAGATTATATCGGTTAAAGTCGGATTCTAAAGCATTGTAAATAGATGACTTTGTTTAGTAGCGAGTTCTTAAGGTTTAAAACAAGATGATATATTTTAATGTCGGATTCTACAGCATTGTAAATAGATGACCTTGTTCAAGTTGCGGATTCTTGAGGTTTAAAATAGAAGATATCGGTTAAAGTCGGATTCTAAAGCATTGTAAATAGATGACTTTGTTCAAGTTGCGGACTCTGATAGTTTAAAAATAGATTATATCGTTTAAAGTCGTATTCTAAAGCATTATAAATAGATGACTTAGTTCAAGTCGCGAATTATTAAGGTTTAAAAATAGATGATATCGTTTAAAGTCGGATTCTTAAGCATTGTAAATAAATGACTGTGTACAAGTTGCACATTCTTAAGGTTTGAAAATAGATGATATCGTTTAAGATCGGATTCCAAACCATTGTAAATAGATTACTTTGTTAAGTTGCGGATTCTTAAGGTTTGAAAATAGATGATATCGTGTAAAGTCGGATTCTACAGCATTGTAAATAGATGACTTTGTTCAAGTTGCCGATTCTTAAGCTTTGAAAATAGATGATATCGTTTAAAGTCGGATTCCAAAGCATTGTAAATAGATGATTTTGTTCAAGTTACCGGATCTGAAGGTTTTAAAATAGATGATATCGTTTCAAGTCGGATTCTAAAGCATTGTAAATTAAGGACTTGTCTAAGTCGCCGATTCTCAAGCTTTGAAAATAGATGATATCGTTTTAAGTCGGATTCTAAAGCACTGTAAATAGATGACTTTGTTCAAGTTGCCGATTCTTAAGGTTTGAAAATAGATGATATCGTTTAACAGCCGATTCTAAAGCATTGTAAATAGATGACTTTGTTCAAGTTGCGGATTCTTAAGGTTTGAAAATAGATGATATTGTTTTAAGTCGGATTCTAAAGCATTGTAAATAGATGACTTTGTTCAAGTTGCGGATTCTTAAGGTTTGAAAATAGATGATATCGTTTAAAGTCGCATTCTAAAGCATTGTAAATAGATGACTTTGTTCAAGTTGCGGATTCTTAAGGGTTGAAAATAGATGATATCGTTTAAAGTCGAATTCTAAAGCATTGTAAATAGATGACTTTGTTCAAGTTGCGGATTCTTAAAGTTTGAAAATAGAGTATATCGTTTAAAGTCGGATTCTAAAGTATTGTAAATAGATGACTTTGTTCAAGTGTCGGATTCTTAAGGTTTGAAAATAGATGATATCGTTTAAAGTCGGATTCTAAAGCATTGTAAATAGATTACTTTGTTCAAGTTGCGGATTCTTAAGGTTTGAAAATAGATGATATCGTTTAAAGTCGGATTCTAAAGCATTGTAAATAGATGACTTTGTTCAAGTTGCGAGTTCTTGAGGTTTGAAAATAGATGATATCGTTTAATGTCGGATACTTAAGCATTGTAAATAGATTACTATGTTCAAGTTCCGTATTCTTAAGGTTTGAAAATAGATGATATCATTTAAAGTCGGATTATAAAGCATTGTAAATAGATGACTTTGTTCAAGTGGCGGACTCTTAAGGTTTGAAAATAGATTATATTGTTTAAAGTGCGATTCTAAAGCATTGTAAGTAGATGACTTTATTACAGTTGCGGATTCTTAAGGTTTAAAAATAGATGATATTGGTTAAAGTCGGATTCTAAAGCATTGTAAATAGATGACTTTGTTCAAGTTGCCGATTCTTAAGGTTTGAAAATAGATGATATCGTTTAAAGTCGGATTCTAAAGCATTGTAAATAGATGACTTTGTTCAAGTTGCCGATGCATAAGGTTTCAAAATAGATGATATCGTTTAAAGTCGGATTCTAAAGTATTGTAAATAGATGACTTTGTTCAAGTTGCGGATTCTACAGGTTTGAAAATAGATGATATCGTTTAAAGTCGGATT
The DNA here is from genome assembly GCA_963556195.1 of Sepiola atlantica. Taxonomy (NCBI): domain Eukaryota; kingdom Metazoa; phylum Mollusca; class Cephalopoda; order Sepiida; family Sepiolidae; genus Sepiola; species Sepiola atlantica. Next base: position 402,366 of record CAUVYP010000015.1, read on the forward strand.
CTAAAGCATTGTAAATAGATGACTTTGTTCAAGTTGCGGATTCTTAAGGTTTGAAAATAGATGATATCGTTTAAAGTCAGATTCTAAAGTATTGTAAATAGATGACTTTTTCAAGTTGCGGACTCTTAAGGTTTGAAAATAGATGATATCGTTTAAAATCGGATTCTAAAGCATTGTAAATAGATGACCGTGTTCAAGTTGCGAGTTCTTTAGGTTTGAAAATAGATGATATCGTTTAAAGTCGGATTCTAAACCATTGTAAATAGATGACTTTGTTCAAGTTGCCGATTCTTAAGCTTTGAAAATAGATGATATCGTTTAAAGTCGGATTCCAAAGCATTGTAAATATATGACTTTGTTCAAGTTACCGGAGCTGAAGGTTTTAAAATAGATGATATCGTTTCAAGTCGAATTCTAAAGCATTGTAAATAGATGACTTTGTTCAAGTTGCCGATTCTTAAGGATTGAAAATAGATGATATCGTTTAAAGTCGGATTCTAAAGCATTGTAAATACATGACTTTGTTCAAGTTGCCGATTCTTAAGGATTGAAAATAGATGATATCGGTTAAAGTCGGATTCTAAAGCATTGTAAATAGATGACTTTTTTCAAGTTGCGGTCTCTGATAGTTTGAAAATAGATTATATCGTTTAAAGTCGGATTCTAAAACATTGTTAATAGATGACTTTGTTCAAGTTGCGGATTCTTAAGGTTTGAAAATAGATGATATTGTTTTAAGTGTGATTCTAAAGCATTGTAAATAGATGACTTTGTTCAATTTGCGGATTCTTAAGGTTTGAAAATAGATGATATCGTTTAAAGTCGGATTCTAAAGCATTGTAAATAGATGACTTTGTTCAAGTTACGGATTCTTAAGGTTTTAAAATAGATGATATCGTTTAAAATCGGATTCTAAAGCATTGTAATTAGATGACTTTGTTCAAGTTGCGGATTCTACAGGTTTGAAAATAGATGATATCGTTTAAAGTCGGATTCTAAAGTATTGTAAATAGATGACTTTTTCAAGTTGCGGATTCTTAAGGTTTGAAAATAGATGATATCGTTTAAAGTCTGATTCTAAAGCATTGTAAATAGATGACTTTGTTCAAGTTGCGAGTTCTTAAGGTTTGAAAATAGATGATATCGTTTAATGTCGGATACTTAAGCATTGTAAATAGATTACTATGTTCAAGTTCCGTATTCTTAAGGTTTCAAAATAGATGATATCATTTAAAGTCGGATTATAAAGCATTGTAAATAGATGACTTTGTTCAAGTTGCGGATTCTTTAGGTTTGAAAATAGATGATATCGTTTAAAGTCGGATTCTAAAGCATTGTAAATAGATGACTTTGTTCAAGTTTCCGATTCTTAAGGTTTTAAAATAGATGATATCGTTTCAAGTCGGATTCTAAAGCATTGTAAATTAATGACTTGTTCAAGTCGCCGATTCTCAAGCTTTGAAAGTAGATGATATCGTTTAAAGTCGGATTCTAAAGCACTGTAAATAGATGACTTTGTTCAAGTTGCCGATTCTTAAGCTTTGAAAATAGATGATATCGTTTTAAGTTCGATTCTAAAGCATTGTAAATAGATGACTTTGTTCAAGTTGCCGATTCTTAAGGATTGAAAATAGATGATATCGTTTAAAGTCGGATTCTAAAGCATTGTAAATACATGACTTTGTTCAAGTTGCCGATTCTTAAGGATTGAAAATAGATGATATCGGTTAAAGTCAGATTCTAAAGCATTGTAAATAGATGACTTTTTTTAAGTTGCGGACTCTGATAGTTTGAAAATAGATTATATCGTTTAAAGTCGGATTCTAAAGCATTGTTAATAGATGACTTTGTTCAAGTTGCGGATTCTTAAGGTGTGAAAATAGATGATATTGTTTTAAGTCGGATTCTAAAGCATTGTAAATAGATGACTTTGTTCAAGTTGCGGATTCTTAAGGTTTGAAAATAGATGATATCGTTTAAAGTCGGATTCTAAAGCATTGTAAATAGATGACTTTGTTCAAGTTACGGATTCTTAAGGTTTGAAAATAGATGATATCGTTTAAAGTCGGATTCTAAAGCATTGTAAATAGATGACTTTGTTCAAGTTGCGGATTCTTAAGGTTTGAAAATAGATGATATCGTTTAAAGTCGGATTCTAAAGTATTGTAAATAGATGACTTTTTCAAGTGTCGGATTCTTTAGGTTTGAAATTAGATTATGTCGTTTAAAGTGGGATTCTAAAGCATTGTAAATAGATGACTTTGTTCAAGTTGCGGATTCTTAAGGTTGGAAAATAGATGATATCGTTTAAAGTCGGATTCTAAAGCATTGTAAATAGATGACTTAGTTCAAGTTGCGAGTTCTTAAGGTTTAAAACTAGATGATATCGTTTTATGTCGGATACTAAAGCATTGTAAATAGATTACTATGTTCAAGTTACGTATTCTTAAGGTTTGAAAATAGATGATATCATTTAAAGTCGGATTATAAAGCATTGTAACCAGATGACTTTGTTCAAGTTGCCGATTCTTAAGGATTGAAAATAGATTATATCGGTTAAAGTCGGATTCTAAAGCATTGTAAATAGATGACTTTGTTCAAGTTGCGAGTTCTAAAGGTTTAAAACTAGATGATATATTTTAATGTCGGATTCTAAAGCATTGTAAATAGATAACCTTGTTCAAGTTGCGGATTCTTGAGGTTTAAAATAGATGATATCGGTTAAAGTCGGATTCTAAAGCATTGTAAATAGATGACTTTGTTCAAGTTGCGGACTCTGATAGTTTGAAAATAGATTATATCGTTTAAAGTCGGATTCTAAAGCATTATAAATAGATGACTTTGTTCAAGTCGCGGATTATTAAGGTTTGAAAATAGATGATATCGTTTAAAGTCGCGTTCTAAAGCATTGTAAATAGATGACTGTGTACAAGTTGCACATTCTTAAGGTTTTAAAATAGATGATATCGTTTAAGATCGGATTCCAAACCATTGTAAATAGATGACTTTGTTAAGTTGCGGATTCTTAAGGTTGGAAAATAGATGATATCGTTTAAAGTCGGATTCTAAAGCATTGTAAATAGATGACTTTGTTCAAGTTGCGGATTCTTAAGGTTGGAAAATAGATGATATCGTTTAAAGTCGGATTCTAAAGTATTGTAAATAGATGACTTTGTTCAAGTGTGGGATTCTTAAGGTTTGAAAATAGATGATATCGTTTAAAGTTGGATTCTTAAGCATTGTAAATAGATGACTTTGTTCAAGTTGCGGATTCTTAAGGTTTGAAAATAGATGATATCGTTTAAAGTCGGTATCTAAAGCATTGTAAATAGATGACTTTGTTCAAGTTGCGAGTTCTTAAGGTTTAAAACTAGATGATATCGTTTAATGTCGGATACTAAAGCATTGTAAATTGATTACTATGTTCAAGTGACGTGTTCTTAAGGTTTGAAAATAGATGATATCATTTAAAGTCGGATTATAAAGCATTGTAAGTAGATGACTTTGTTCAAGTTGCGGATTCTTTAGGTTTGAAAATAGATGATATCGTTTAAAGTCGGATTCTAAAGCATTGTAAATAGATGACTTTGTTCAAGTTGCCGATTCTTAAGCTTTAAAAATAGATGATATCGTTTAAAGTCGGATTCCAAAGCATTGTAAATAGATGACTTTGTTCAAGTTGCCGATTCTTAAGGTTTGAAAATAGATGATATCGTTTCAAGTCGGATTCTAAAGCATTGTAAATTAATGACTTGTTCAAGTCGCCGATTCTCAAGCTTTGAAAGTAGATGATATCGTTTAAAGTCGGATTCCCCCGCACTGTAAATAGATGACTTTGTTCAAGTTGCCGATTCTTAAGGTTTGAAAATAGATTATATCGTTTTAAGTTCGATTCTAAAGCATTGTAAATAGATGACTTTGTTCAAGTTGCCGATTCTTAAGGATTGAAAATAGATGATATCGTTTAAAGTCGGATTCTAAAGCATTGTAAATAGATGACTTTGTTCAAGTTGCCGATTCTTAAGCTTTGAAAATAGATTATATCGTTTAAAGTCGGATTCCAAAGCATTGTAAATAGATGACTTTGTTCAAGTTGCCGATTCTTAAGGTTTTAAAATAGATTACATAGTTTCAAGTCGGATTCTAAAGCATTTCAAATCAATGACTTGTTCAAGTCGCCGATTCTCAAGCTTTGAAAATAGATGATATCGTTCAAAGTCGGATTCTAAAGCACTGTAAATAGATGACTTTGTTCAAGTTGCGGATTCTTAAGGTTTGAAAATAGATGATATCGGTAAAAGTCGGATTCTAAAGCATTGTAAATAGATGACTTTGTTCAAGTTGCGGATTCTTAAGGTTTGAAAATAGATGATATCCTTTAAAGTCGGATTCTAAAGCATTGTAAATAGATGACTTTGTTCAAGTTGCGGATTCTTAAGGTTTGAAAATAGATGATATCGTTTAAAGTCGGATTCCAAACCATTGTAAATAGATGACTTTTGTTAAGTTGCGGATTCTTAAGGTTTGAAAATAGATTATATCGTTTAAAGTCGGATTCTAAAGCATTGTAAATAAATGCTTTGTTCAAGTTGCGGATTCTTAACGGGGTTAAAATAGATGATATCGTTTAAAGTCGGATTCTAAAGCATTGTAAATAGATGACTTTGTTCAAGTTGCGGATTCTTAAGGTTTGAAAATAGAAGATAATGTTTAAAGTAGGATTCAAAAGCATTGTAAATAGATGACTTCGTTCAAGTTGCGGATTCTTTAGGTTTTAAATCAGATGATATCGTTGCAAGTGTGATTCTAAAGCATTGAAATAAATGACTTTGTTCAAGTTGCGGATTCTTAAGGTTTGAAAATCGATGATATCGTTTGAAGTCGGATTCTAAAGCATTGTACATAGATGACTTTGTTCAAGTTGCCGATTCTTAAGCTTTGAAAAAAGATGATATCGTTTAAAGTCAGATTCCAAAGCATTGTAACTAGATGACTTTGTTCAAGTTGCGGATTCTTAAGGTTTGAAAATAGATGATATCGTTTAAAGTCGGATTCTTAAGCATTGTAAATAGATGACCTGTTCAAGTTGCCGATTCTTAAGCTTTGAAAATAGATGATATGGTTTAAAGTCGGATTCTAAAGCATTGTAAATAGATAACTTTGGTCAAGATGCGGACTCTTAAGGTTTGAAAATAGATGATATTGTTTAAAGTACGATTCTAAAGACTTGTAAGTAGATGACTTTATTACAGTTGCGGAATCTTCAGGTTTGAAAATAGATGACATTGTTTAAAGTCGCATTCTAAAGCATTGTAAATAGATGACTTTGTTCAAGTTGCGGATTCTTAAGGTTTGAAAATAGATGATATCAGTTAGAGTCGGATTCAAAAGCATTGTAAATAGATGACTTTGTTCAAGTCGCCGATACTTAAGGATTGAAAATAGATGATATCGGTTAAAGTCGGATTCTAAAGCATTGTAAATAGATGACTTTGTTCAAGTTGCGGACTCTGATAGTTTGAAAATAGATTATATCGTTTCAAGTCGGATTCTAAAGCATTGTTAATAGATGACTTTGTTCAAGTTGCGGATTCTTAAGGTTTGAAAATAGATGATATTGTTTTAAGTCGGATTCTAAAGCATTGTAAATAGATTACTTTGTTCAAGTTGCGGATTCTTAAAGTTTGAAAATAGATGATATCGTTTAAAGTCGGATTCTAAAGTATTGTAAATAGATGACTTTGTTCAAGTTGCGGATTCTTAAGGTTGGAAAATAGATGATATCGTTTAAAGTCGGATTCGAAAGTATTGTAAATAGATGACTTTGTTCAAGTGTCGGATTCTTAAGGTTTAAAACTAGATGATATATTTTAATGTCGGATTCTAAAGCATTGTAAATAGATGACCTTGTTTAAGTTGCGGATTCTTGAGGTTTAAAATAGATGATATCGGTTAAAGTCGGATTCTAAAGCATTGTAAATAGATGACTTTGTTCAAGTTGCGGACTCTGATAGTTTGAAAATAGATTATATCGTTTAAAGTTTGATTCTAAACCATTATAAATAGATGACTTTGTTCAAGTCGCGAATTATTAAGGTTTGAAAATAGATGATATCGTTTAAAGTCGGATTCTAAAGCATTGTAAATAGATGACTGTGTACAAGTTGCACATTCTTAAGGTTTGAAAATAGATGATATCGTTTAAGATCGGATTCCAAACCATTGTAAATAGATGACTTTTGTTAAGTTGCGGATTCTTAAGGTTTGAAAATAGATGATATCGTTTAAAGTCGGATGCTACAGCATTGTAAATAGATGACATTGTTCAAGTGGCTGATACTTTAGGTTTGAAAATAGATGATATCGTTAAAAGTCGGATTCTAAAGCATTGTAAATAGATGACTTTGTTCAAGTTGCGGTTTCTTAAGGTTTGAAAATAGATGATATCGTTTAAAGTCGGATTCTAAAGCATTGTAAATAGATGACTTTGTTCAAGTGGCGGACTCTTAAGGTTTGAAAATAGATTATATTGGTTAAAGTGCGATACTAAAGCATTGTAAGTAGATGACTTTATTACAGTTGCGGATTCTTAAGGTTTGACAATAGATGATATTGTTTAAAGTCGCATTCTAAAGCATTGTAAATAGATGACTTTGTTCAAGTTGCCGATTCTTAAGGTTTGAAAATAGATGATATGGTTTAAAGTCGGATTCTAAAGCATTGTAAATAGATGACTTTGTTCAAGTTGCCGATGCATAAGGTTTCAAAATAGATGATATCGTTTAAAGTCGGATTCTAAAGTATTGTAAATAGATGACTTTGTTCAAGTTGCGGATTCTTAAGGTTTGAAAATAGATGGTATCGTTTAAAGTCGGATTCTAAAGCATTGTAAATATATGACTTTGTTCAAGTTGCGGATTCTTAAGGTTTGAAAATAGATGATATCGTTTAAAGTCGGATTCTAAAGTATTGTAAATAGATGACTTTTTCAAGTTGCGGATTCTTAAGGTTTGAAAATAGATGATATTGTTTAAAATCGTATTCTAAAGTATTGTAAATAGATGACTTTTTCAAGTTGCGGATTCTTAAGGTTTGAAAATAGATGATATCGTTTAAAGTCGGATTCTAAAGCATTGTAAATAGATGACTTTGTTCAAGTTGTGGATTCTTAAGGTTTGACAATAGATGATATCGGTTAAAGTCGGATTCAAAAGCATTGTAAATAGATGACTTTGTTCAATTCGCCGATACTTAAGGATTGAAAATAGATGATATCGGTTAAAGTCGGATTCTACAGCATTGTAAATAGATGACTTTGTTCAAGTTGCGGACTCTGATAGTTTGAAAATAGATTATATCGTTTCAAGTCGGTTTCTAAAGCATTGTTAATAGATGACTTTGTTCAAGTTACGGATTCTTAAGGTTTGAAAATAGATGATATTATTTTAAGTCGGATTCTAAAGCATTGTAAATAGATTACTTTGTTCAAGTTGCGGATTCTTAATGTTTGAAAATAGATGATATCGTTTAAAGTCGCATTCTAAAGCATTGTAAATAGATGACTTTGTTCAAGTGTCGGATTCTTAATGTTTAAAACTAGATGATATATTTTAATGTCGGATTCTAAAGCATTGTAAATAGATGACCTTGTTCAAGTTGCGGATTCTTGAGGATTAAAATAGATGATATCGGTTAAAGTCGGATTCTAAAGCATTGTAAATAGATGACTTTGTTCAAGTTGCGGACTCTGATAGTTTGAAAATAGATGATATCGCTTAAAGTCGGATTCTAAAGCATTATAAATAGATGACTTTGTTCAAGTCACGGATTATTAAGGTTTGAAAATAGATGATATCGTTTAAAGTCGGATTCTAAAGCATTGTAAATAGATGACTTTGTTAAGTTGCGGATTCTTAAGGTTTGAAAATAGATGATATCGTTTAAAGTCGGATTCTACAGCATTGTAAATAGATGACTTTGTTCAAGTGGCCGATACTTTAGGTTTGAAAATAGATGATATCGTTTAAAGTCGGATTCTAAAGCATTGTAAATAGATGACTTTGTTCAAGTTGCGGTTTCTTAAGGTTTGAAAATAGATGATATCGTTTAAAGTCGGATTCTAAAGCATTGTAAATAGATGATTTTGTTCAAGTGGAGGACTCTTAAGGTTTGAAAATAGATTATATTGTTTAAAGTGCGATTCTAAAGCATTGTATGTAGATGACTTTATTACAGTTGCGGATTCTTAAGGTTTGAAAATAGATGACATTGTTTAAAGTCGCATTCTAAAGCATTGTAAATAGATGACTTTGTTCAAGTTACCGATTCTTAAGGTTTGACAATAGATGATATCGGTTAAAGTCGGATTCAAAAGCATTGTAAATAGATGACTTTGTTCAATTCGCCGATACTTAAGGATTGAAAATAGATGATATCGGTTAAAGTCGGATTCTACAGCATTGTAAATAGATGACTTTGTTCAAGTTGCGGACTCTGATAGTTTGAAAATAGATTATATCGTTTCAAGTCGGTTTCTAAAGCATTGTTAATAGATGACTTTGTTCAAGTTACGGATTCTTAAGGTTTGAAAATAGATGATATTATTTTAAGTCGGATTCTAAAGCATTGTAAATAGATTACTTTGTTCAAGTTGCGGATTCTTAATGTTTGAAAATAGATGATATCGTTTAAAGTCGCATTCTAAAGCATTGTAAATAGATGACTTTGTTCAAGTTGCGGATTCTTAAGGGTTGAAAATAGATGATATCGTTTAAAGTCGGATTCTAAAGCATTGTAAATAGATGACTTTGTTCAAGTTGCGGATTCTTAAAGTTTGAAAATAGATGATATCGTTTAAAGTCGGATTCTAAAGTATTGTAAATAGATGACTTTGTTACAAGTTGCGGATTCTTACGGTTGGAAAATAGATGATATCGTTTAAAGTCGGATTCTAAAGTATTGTAAATAGATGACTTTGTTCAAGTGTCGGATTCTTAATGTTTAAAACTAGATGATATATTTTAATGTCGGATTCTAAAGCATTGTAAATAGATGACCTTGTTCAAGTTGCGGATTCTTGAGGATTAAAATAGATGATATCGGTTAAAGTCGGATTCTAAAGCATTGTAAATAGATGACTTTGTTCAAGTTGCGGACTCTGATAGTTTGAAAATAGATGATATCGCTTAAAGTCGGATTCTAAAGCATTATAAATAGATGACTTTGTTCAAGTCACGGATTATTAAGGTTTGAAAATAGATGATATCGTTTAAAGTCGGATTCTAAAGCATTGTAAATAGATGACTGTGTACAAGTTGCACATTCTTAAGGTTTGAAAATAGATGATATCGTTTAAGATCGGATTCCAAACCATTGTAAATAGATGACTTTGTTAAGTTGCGGATTCTTAAGGTTTGAAAATAGATGATATCGGTTAAAGTCGGATTCTACAGCATTGTAAATAGATGACTTTGTTCAAGTGGCCGATACTTTAGGTTTGAAAATAGATGATATCGTTTAAAGTCGGATTCTAAAGCATTGTAAATAGATGACTTTGTTCAAGTTGCGGTTTCTTAAGGTTTGAAAATAGATGATATCGTTTAAAGTCGGATTCTAAAGCATTGTAAATAGATGACTTTGTTCAAGTGGAGGACTCTTAAGGTTTGAAAATAGATTATATTGTTTAAAGTGCGATTCTAAAGCATTGTATGTAGATGACTTTATTACAGTTGCGGATTCTTAAGGTTTGAAAATAGATGACATTGTTTAAAGTCGCATTCTAAAGCATTGTAAATAGATGACTTTGTTCAAGTTACCGATTCTTAAGGTTTGAAAATAGATGATATGGTTTAAAGTCGGATTCTAAAGCATTGTAAATAGATGACTTTGTTCAAGTCGCCGATACTTAAGGATTGAAAATAGATGATATCGGTTAAAGTCGGATTCTAAAGCATTGTAAATAGATGACTTTGTTCAAGTTGCGGACTCTGATAGTTTGAAAATAGATTATATCGTTTCAAGTCGGATTCTAAAGCATTGTTAATAGATGACTTTGTTCAAGTTGCGGATTCTTAAGGTTTGAAAATAGATGATATTGTTTTAAGTCGGATTCTAAAGCATTGTAAGTAGATGACTTTATTACAGTTGCGGATTCTTAAGGTTTGACAATAGATGATATTGTTTAAAGTCGCATTCTAAAGCATTGTAAATAGATGACTTTGTTCAAGTTGCCGATTCTTAAGGTTTGAAAATAGAGGATATGGTTTAAAGTCGGATTCTAAAGCATTGTAAATAGATGACTTTGTTCAAGTTGCCGATGCATAAGGTTTCAAAATAGATGATATCGTTTAAAGTCGGATTCTAAAGTATTGTAAATAGATGACTTTGTTCAAGTTGCGGATTCTTAAGGTTTGAAAATAGATGATATCGTTTAAAGTCGGATTCTAAAGCATTGTAAATAGATGACTTTGTTCAAGTTGCGGATTCTTAAGGTTTGAAAATAGATGATATCGTTTAAAGTCGGATTCTAAAGTATTGTAAATAGATGACTTTTTCAAGTTGCGGATTCTTAAGGTTTGAAAATAGATGATATTGTTTAAAATCGTATTCTAAAGTATTGTAAATAGATGACTTTTTCAAGTTGCTGATCCTTAAGGTTTGAAAATAGATGATATCGTTTAAAGTCGGATTCTAAAGCATTGTAAATAGATGACTTTGTTCAAGTTGCGGATTCTTAAGGTTTGAAAATAGATGATATCGGTTAAAGTCGGATTCAAAAGCATTGTAAATAGATGACTTTGTTCAAGTCGCCGATACTTAAGGATTGAAAATAGATGATATCGGTTAAAGTCGGATTCTACAGCATTGTAAATAGATGACTTTGTTCAAGTTGCGGACTCTGATAGTTTGAAAATAGATTATATCGTTTCAAGTCGGTTTCTAAAGCATTGTTAATAGATGACTTTGTTCAAGTTGCGGATTCTTAAGGTTTGAAAATAGATGATATTGTTTTAAGTCGGATTCTAAAGCATTGTAAATAGATTACTTTGTTCAAGTTGCGGATTCTTAAAGTTTGAAAATAGATGATATCGTTTAAAGTCGGATTCTAAAGTATTGTAAATAGATGACTTTGTTCAAGTTGCGGATTCTTAAGGTTGGAAAATAGATGATATCGTTTAAAGTCGGATTCGAAAGTATTGTAAATAGATGACTTTGTTCAAGTGTCGGATTCTTAAGGTTTAAAACTAGATGATATATTTTAATGTCGGATTCTAAAGCATTGTAAATAGATGACCTTGTTCAAGTTGCGGATTCTTGAGGTTTAAAATAGATGATATCGGTTAAAGTACGATTCTAAAGCATTGTAAATAGATGACTTTGTTCAAGTTGCGGACTCTGATAGTTTGAAAATAGATTATATCGTTTAAAGTTTGATTCTAAACCATTATAAATAGATGACTTTGTTCAAGTCGCGAATTATTAAGGTTTGAAAATAGATGATATCGTTTAAAGTCGGATTCTAAAGCATTGTAAATAGATGACTGTGTACAAGTTGCACATTCTTAAGGTTTGAAAATAGATGATATCGTTTAAGATCGGATTCCAAACCATTGTAAATAGATGACTTTTGTTAAGTTGCGGATTCTTAAGGTTTGAAAATAGATGATATCGTTTAAAGTCGGATGCTACAGCATTGTAAATAGATGACATTGTTCAAGTGGCTGATACTTTAGTTTTGAAAATAGATGATATCGTTAAAAGTCGGATTCTAAAGCATTGTAAATAGATGACTTTGTTCAAGTTGCGGTTTCTTAAGGTTTGAAAATAGATGATATCGTTTAAAGTCGGATTCTAAAGCATTGTAAATAGATGACTTTGTTCAAGTGGCGGACTCTTAAGGTTTGAAAATAGATTATATTGGTTAAAGTGCGATACTAAAGCATTGTAAGTAGATGACTTTATTACAGTTGCGGATTCTTAAGGTTTGACAATAGATGATATTGTTTAAAGTCGCATTCTAAAGCATTGTAAATAGATAACTTTGTTCAAGTTGCCGATTCTTAAGGTTTGAAAATAGATGATATGGTTTAAAGTCGGATTCTAAAGCATTGTAAATAGATGACTTTGTTCAAGTTGCCGATGCATAAGGTTTCAAAATAGATGATATCGTTTAAAGTCGGATTCTAAAGTATTGTAAATAGATGACTTTGTTCAAGTTGCGGATTCTTAAGGTTTGAAAATAGATGGTATCGTTTAAAGTCGGATTCTAAAGCATTGTAAATATATGACTTTGTTCAAGTTGCGGATTCTTAAGGTTTGAAAATAGATGATATCGTTTAAAGTCGGATTCTAAAGTATTGTAAATAGATGACTTTTTCAAGTTGCGGATTCTTAAGGTTTGAAAATAGATGATATTGTTTAAAATCGTATTCTAAAGTATTGTAAATAGATGACTTTTTCAAGTTGCGGATTCTTAAGGTTTGAAAATAGATGATATCGTTTAAAGTCGGATTCTAAAGCATTGTAAATAGATGACTTTGTTCAAGTTGTGGATTCTTAAGGTTTGACAATAGATGATATCGGTTAAAGTCGGATTCAAAAGCATTGTAAATAGATGACTTTGTTCAATTCGCCGATACTTAAGGATTGAAAATAGATGATATCGGTTAAAGTCGGATTCTACAGCATTGTAAATAGATGACTTTGTTCAAGTTGCGGACTCTGATAGTTTGAAAATAGATTATATCGTTTCAAGTCGGTTTCTAAAGCATTGTTAATAGATGACTTTGTTCAAGTTACGGATTCTTAAGGTTTGAAAATAGATGATATTATTTTAAGTCGGATTCTAAAGCATTGTAAATAGATTACTTTGTTCAAGTTGCGGATTCTTAATGTTTGAAAATAGATGATATCGTTTAAAGTCGCATTCTAAAGCATTGTAAATATATGACTTTGTTCAAGTGTCGGATTCTTAATGTTTAAAACTAGATGATATATTTTAATGTCGGATTCTAAAGCATTGTAAATAGATGACCTTGTTCAAGTTGCGGATTCTTGAGGATTAAAATAGATGATATCGGTTAAAGTCGGATTCTAAAGCATTGTAAATAGATGACTTTGTTCAAGTTGCGGACTCTGATAGTTTGAAAATAGATGATATCGCTTAAAGTCGGATTCTAAAGCATTATAAATAGATGACTTTGTTCAAGTCACGGATTATTAAGGTTTGAAAATAGATGATATCGTTTAAAGTCGGATTCTAAAGCATTGTAAATAGATGACTTTGTTAAGTTGCGGATTCTTAAGGTTTGAAAATAGATGATATCGTTTAAAGTCGGATTCTACAGCATTGTAAATAGATGACTTTGTTCAAGTGGCCGATACTTTAGGTTTGAAAATAGATGATATCGTTTAAAGTCGGATTCTAAAGCATTGTAAATAGATGACTTTGTTCAAGTTGCGGTTTCTTTAGGTTTGAAAATAGATGATATCGTTTAAAGTCGGATTCTAAAGCATTGTAAATAGATGACTTTGTTCAAGTGGAGGACTCTTAAGGTTTGAAAATAGATTATATTGTTTAAAGTGCGATTCTAAAGCAGTGTATGTAGATGACTTTATTACAGTTGCGGATTCTTAAGGTTTGAAAATAGATGACATTGTTTAAAGTCGCATTCTAAAGCATTGTAAATAGATGACTTTGTTCAAGTTACCGATTCTTAAGGTTTGACAATAGATGATATCGGTTAAAGTCGGATTCAAAAGCATTGTAAATAGATGACTTTGTTCAATTCGCCGATACTTAAGGATTGAAAATAGATGATATCGGTTAAAGTCGGATTCTACAGCATTGTAAATAGATGACTTTGTTCAAGTTGCGGACTCTGATAGTTTGAAAATAGATTATATCGTATCAAGTCGGTTTCTAAAGCATTGTTAATAGATGACTTTGTTCAAGTTACGGATTCTTAAGGTTTGAAAATAGATGATATTATTTTAAGTCGGATTCTAAAGCATTGTAAATAGATTACTTTGTTCAAGTTGCGGATTCTTAATGTTTGAAAATAGATGATATCGTTTAAAGTCGCATTCTAAAGCATTGTAAATAGATGACTTTGTTCAAGTTGCGGATTCTTAAGGGTTGAAAATAGATGATATCGTTTAAAGTCGGATTCTAAAGCATTGTAAATAGATGACTTTGTTCAAGTTGCGGATTCTTAAAGTTTGAAAATAGATGATATCGTTTAAAGTCGGATTCTAAAGTATTGTAAATAGATGACTTTGTTACAAGTTGCGATTTCTTACGGTTGGAAAATAGATGATATCGTTTAAAGTCGGATTCTAAAGTATTGTAAATAGATGACTTTGTTCAAGTGTCGGATTCTTAATGTTTAAAACTAGATGATATATTTTAATGTCGGATTATAAAGCATTGTAAATAGATGACCTTGTTCAAGTTGCGGATTCTTGAGGATTAAAATAGATGATATCGGTTAAAGTCGGATTCTAAAGCATTGTAAATAGATGACTTTGTTCAAGTTGCGGACTCTGATAGTTTGAAAATAGATGATATCGCTTAAAGTCGGATTCTAAAGCATTATAAATAGATGACTTTGTTCAAGTCACGGATTATTAAGGTTTGAAAATAGATGATATCGTTTAAAGTCGGATTCTAAAGCATTGTAAATAGATGACTGTGTACAAGTTGCACATTCTTAAGGTTTGAAAATAGATGATATCGTTTAAGATCGGATTCCAAACCATTGTAAATAGATGACTTTGTTAAGTTGCGGATTCTTAAGGTTTGAAAATAGATGATATCGGTTAAAGTCGGATTCTACAGCATTGTAAATAGATGACTTTGTTCAAGTGGCCGATACTTTAGGTTTGAAAATAGATGATATCGTTTAAAGTCGGATTCTAAAGCATTGTAAATAGATGACTTTGTTCAAGTTGCGGTTTCTTAAGGTTTGAAAATAGATGATATCGTTTAAAGTCGGATTCTAAAGCATTGTAAATAGATGACTTTGTTCAAGTGGAGGACTCTTAAGGTTTGAAAATAGATTATATTGTTTAAAGTGCGATTCTAAAGCATTGTATGTAGATGACTTTATTACAGTTGCGGATTCTTAAGGTTTGAAAATAGATGACATTGTTTCAAGTCGCATTCTAAAGCATTGTAAATAGATGACTTTGTTCAAGTTACCGATTCTTAAGGTTTGAAAATAGATGATATGGTTTAAAGTCGGATTCTAAAGCATTGTAAATAGATGACTTTGTTCAAGTCGCCGATACTTAAGGATTGAAAATAGATGATATCGGTTAAAGTCGGATTCTAAAGCATTGTAAATAGATGACTTTGTTCAAGTTGCGGACTCTGATAGTTTGAAAATAGATTATATCGTTTCAAGTCGGATTCTAAAGCATTGTTAATAGATGACTTTGTTCAAGTTGCGGATTCTTAAGGTTTGAAAATAGATGATATTGTTTTAAGTCGGATTCTAAAGCATTGTAAGTAGATGACTTTATTACAGTTGCGGATTCTTAAGGTTTGACAATAGATGATATTGTTTAAAGTCGCATTCTAAATCATTGTAAATAGATGACTTTGTTCAAGTTGCCGATTCTTAAGGTTTGAAAATAGAGGATATGGTTTAAAGTCGGATTCTAAAGCATTGTAAATAGATGACTTTGTTCAAGTTGCCGATGCATAAGGTTTCAAAATAGATGATATCGTTTAAAGTCGGATTCTAAAGTATTGTAAATAGATGACTTTGTTCAAGTTGCGGATTCTTAAGGTTTGAAAATAGATGATATCGTTTAAAGTCGGATTCTAAAGCATTGTAAATAGATGACTTTGTTCAAGTTGCGGATTCTTAAGGTTTGAAAATAGATGATATCGTTTAAAGTCGGATTCTAAAGTATTGTAAATAGATGACTTTTTCAAGTTGCGGATTCTTAAGGTTTGAAAATAGATGATATTGTTTAAAATCGTATTCTAAAGTATTGTAAATAGATGACTTTTTCAAGTTGCGGATCCTTAAGGTTTGAAAATAGATGATATCGTTTAAAGTCGGATTCTAAAGCATTGTAAATAGATGACTTTGTTCAAGTTGCGGATTCTTAAGGTTTGAAAATAGATGATATCGGTTAAAGTCGGATTCAAAAGCATTGTAAATAGATGACTTTGTTCAAGTCGCCGATACTTAAGGATTGAAAATAGATGATATCGGTTAAAGTCGGATTCTACAGCATTGTAAATAGATGACTTTGTTCAAGTTGCGGACTCTGATAGTTTGAAAATAGATTATATCGTTTCAAGTCGGTTTCTAAAGCATTGTTAATAGATGACTTTGTTCAAGTTGCGGATTCTTAAGGTTTGAAAATAGATGATATTATTTTAAGTCGTATTCTAAAGCATTGTAAATAGATTACTTTGTTCAAGTTGCGGATTCTTAATGTTTGAAAATAGATGATATCGTTTAAAGTCGCATTCTAAAGCATTGTAAATAGATGACTTTGTTCAAGTTGCGGATTCTTAATGGTTGAAAATAGATGATATCCTTTAAAGTCGGATTCTAAAGCATTGTAAATAGATGACTTTGTTCAAGTTGCGGATTCTTAAAGTTTGAAAATAGATGATATCGTTTAAATTCGGATTCTAAAGTATTGTAAATAGATGACTTTGTTACAAGTTGCGGATTCTTACGGTTGGAAAATAGATGATATCGTTTAAAGTCGGATTCTAAAGTATTGTAAATAGATGACTTTGTTCAAGTGTCGGATTCTTAATGTTTAAAACTAGATGATATATTTTAATGTCGGATTCTAAGCATTGTAAATAGATGACCTTGTTCAAGTTGCGGATTCTTGAGGATTAAAATAGATGATATCGGTTAAAGTCGGATTCTAAAGCATTGTAAATAGATGACTTTGTTCAAGTTGCGGACTCTGATAGTTTGAAAATAGATTATATCGTTTAAAGTCGGATTCTAAAGCATTATAAATAGATGACTTTGTTAAAGTCACGGATTATTAAGGTTTGAAAATAGATGATAGGGTTTAAAGTCGGATTCTAAAGCATTGTAAATAGATGACTGTGTACAAGTTGCACATTCTTAAGGTTTGAAAATAGATGATATCGTTTAAGATCGGATTCCAAACCATTGTAAATAGATGACTTTGTTAAGTTGCCGATTCTTAAGGTTTGAAAATAGATGATATCGTTTAAAGTCGGATTCTACAGCATTGTATATAGATGACTTTGTTCAAGTGGCCGATACTTTAGGTTTGAAAATAGATGATATCGTTTAAAGTCGGATTCTAAAGCATTGTAAATTGATGACTTTGTTCAAGTTACGGTTTCTTAAGGTTTGAAAATAGATGATATCGTTTAAAGTCGGATTCTAAAGCATTGTAAATAGATGACTTTGTTCAAGTGGCGGACTCTTAAGGTTTGAAAATAGATTATATTGTTTAAAGTGCGATTCTAAAGCATTGTAAGTAGATGACTTTATTACAGTTGCGGATTCTTAAAGTTTGAAAATAGGTGACATTGTTTAAAGTCGCATTCTAAAGCATTGTAAATAGATGACTTTGTTCAAGTTGCCGATTCTTAAGGTTTGAAAATAGATGATATGGTTTAAAGTCGGATTCTAAAGCATTGTAAATAGATGACTTTGTTCAAGTCGCCGATACTTAAGGATTGAAAATAGATGATATCGGTTAAAGTCGGATTCTAAAGCATTGTAAATAGATGACTTTGTTCAAGTTGCGGACTCTGATAGTTTGAAAATAGATTATATCGTTTAAAGTCGGATTCTAAAGCATTGTTAATAGATGACTTTATTACAGTTGCGGATTCTTAAGGTTTGAAAATAGATGACATTGTTTAAAGTCGCATTCTAAAGAATTGTAAATAGATGACTTTGTTCAAGTTGCGGATTCTTAAGGTTTGAAAATAGATGATATTGTTTTAAGTCGGATTCTAAAGCATTGTAAGTAGATGACTTTATTACAGTTGCGGATTCTTAAGGTTTGACAATAGATGATATTGTTTAAAGTCGCATTCTAAAGCATTGTAAATAGATGACTTTGTTCAAGTTGCCGATTCTTAAGGTTTGAAAATAGATGATATGGTTTAAAGTCGGATTCTAAAGCATTGTAAATAGATGACTTTGTTCAAGTTGCCGATGCATAAGGTTTCAAAATAGATGATATCGTTTAAAGTCGGATTCTAAAGTATTGTAAATAGATGACTTTGTTCAAGTTGCGGATTCTTAAGGTTTGAAAATAGATGATATCGTTTAAAGTCGGATTCTAAAGCATTGTAAATAGATGACTTTGTTCAAGTTGCGGATTCTTAAGGTTTGAAAATAGATGATATCGTTTAAAGTCGGATTCTAAAGTATTGTAAATAGATGACTTTTTCAAGTTGCGGATTCTTAAGGTTTGAAAATAGATGATATTGTTTAAAATCGTATTCTAAAGTATTGTAAATAGATGACTTTGTTCAAGTTGCGGATTCTTAAGGTTTGAAAATAGATGATATCGTTTAAAGTCGGATTCTAAAGTATTGTAAATAGATGACTTTGTTCAAGTTGCGGATTCTTAAGGTTTGAAAATAGATGATATCGGTTAAAGTCGGATTCAAAAGCATTGTAAGTAGATGACTTTGTTCAAGTCGCCGATACTTAAGGATTGAAAATAGATGATATCGGTTAAAGTCGGATTCTACAGCATTGTAAATAGATGACTTTGTTCAAGTTGTGGACTCTGATAGTTTGAAAATAGATTATATCGTTTCAAGTCGGTTTCTAAAGCATTGTTAATAGATGACTTTGTTCAAGTTGCGGATTCTTAAGGTTTGAAAATAGATGATATTATTTTAAGTCGGATTCTAAAGCATTGTAAATAGATTACTTTGTTCAAGTTGCGGATTCTTAATGTTTGAAAATAGATGATATCGTTTAAAGTCGCATTCTAAAGCATTGTAAATAGATGACTTTGTTCAAGTTGCGGATTCTTAAGGGTTGAAAATAGATGATATCGTTTAAAGTCGGATTCTAAAGCATTGTAAATAGATGACTTTGTTCAAGTTGCGGATTCTTAAAGTTTGAAAATAGATGATATCGTTTAAAGTCGGATTCTAAAGTATTGTAAATAGATGACTTTGTTACAAGTTGCGGATTCTTACGGTTGGAAAATAGATGATATCGTTTAAAGTCGGATTCTAAAGTATTGTAAATAGATGACTTTGTTCAAGTGTCGGATTCTTAATGTTTAAAACTAGATGATATATTTTAATGTCGGATTCTAAAGCATTGTAAATAGATGACCTTGTTCAAGTTGCGGATTCTTGAGGATTAAAATAGATGATATCGGTTAAAGTCGGATTCTAAAGCATTGTAAATAGATGACTTTGTTCAAGTTGCGGACTCTGATTGTTTGAAAATAGATTATATCGTTTAAAGTCGGATTCTAAAGCATTATAAATAGATGACTTTGTTCAAGTCACGGATTATTAAGGTTTGAAAATAGATGATATCGTTTAAAGTCGGATTCTAAAGCATTGTAAATAGATGACTGTGTACAAGTTGCACATTCTTAAGGTTTGAAAATAGATGATATCGTTTAAGATCGGATTCCAAACCATTGTAAATAGATGACTTTGTTCAAGTTGCGGTTTCTTAAGGTTTGAAAATAGATGATATCGTTTAAAGTCGGATTCTAAAGCATTGTAAATAGATGACTTTGTTCAAGTGGCGGACTCTTAAGGTTTGAAAATAGATTATATTGTTTAAAGTGCGATTCTAAAGCATTGTAAGTAGATGACTTTATTACAGTTGCGGATTCTTAAGGTTTGAAAATAGATGACATTGTTTAAAGTCGCATTCTAAAGCATTGTAAATAGATGACTTTGTTCAAGTTGCCGATTCTTAAGGTTTGAAAATAGATGATATGGTTTAAAGTCGGATTCTAAAGCATTGTAAATAGATGACTTTGTTCAAGTCGCCGATACTTAAGGATTGAAAATAGATGATATCGGTTAAAGTCGGATTCTAAAGCATTGTAAATAGATGACTTTGTTCAAGTTGCGGACTCTGATAGTTTGAAAATAGATTATATCGTTTCAAGTCGGATTCTAAAGCATTGTTAATAGATGACTTTGTTCAAGTTGCGGATTCTTAAGGTTTGAAAATAGATGATATTGTTTTAAGTCGGATTCTAAAGCATTGTAAGTAGATGACTTTATTACAGTTGCGGATTCTTAAGGTTTGACAATAGATGATATTGTTTAAAGTCGCATTCTAAAGCATTGTAAATAGATGACTCTGTTCAAGTTGCCGATTCTTAAGGTTTGAAAATAGATGATATGGTTCAAAGTCGGATTCTAAAGCATTGTAAATAGATGACTTTGTTCAAGTTGCCGATGCATAAGGTTTCAAAATAGATGATATCGTTTAAAGTCGGATTCTAAAGTATTGTAAATAGATGACTTTGTTCAAGTTGCGGATTCTTAAGGTTTGAAAATAGATGATATCGTTTAATGTCGGATTCTAAAGCATTGTAAATAGATGACTTTGTTCAAGTTGCGGATTCTTAAGGTTTGAAAATAGATGATATCGTTTAAAGTCGGATTCTAAAGTATTGTAAATAGATGACTTTTTCAAGTTGCGGATTCTTAAGGTTTGAAAATAGATGATATTGTTTAAAATCGTATTCTAAAGTATTGTAAATAGATGACTTTGTTCAAGTTGCGGATTCTTAAGGTTTGAAAATAGATGATATCGTTTAAAGTCGGATTCTAAAGTATTGTAAATAGATGACTTTGTTCAAGTTGCGGATTCTTAAGGTTTGAAAATAGATGATATCGGTTAAAGTCGGATTCAAAAGCATTGTAAATAGATGACTTTGTTCAAGTCGCCGATACGTAAGGATTGAAAATAGATGATATCGGTTAAAGTCGGATTCTAAAGCATTGTAAATAGATGACTTTGTTCAAGTTGCGGACTCTGATAGTTTGAAAATAGATTATATCGTTTCAAGTCGGTTTCTAAAGCATTGTTAATAGATGACTTTGTTCAAGTTGCGGATTCTTAAGGTTTGAAAATAGATGATATTATTTTAAGTCGGATTCTAAAGCATTGTAAATAGATTACTTTGTTCAAGTTGCGGATTCTTAATGTTTTAAAATAGATGATATCGTTTAAAGTCGCATTCTAAAGCATTGTAAATAGATGACTTTGTTCAAGTTGCGGATTCTTAAGGGTTGAAAATAGATGATATCGTTTAAAGTCGGATTCTAAAGCATTGTAAATAGATGACTTTGTTCAAGTTGCGTATTCTTAATGTTTAACACTAGATGATATATTTTAATGTCGGATTCTAAAGCATTGTAAATAGATGACCTTGTTCAAGTTGCGGATTCTTGAGGATTAAAATAGATGATATCGGTTAAAGTCGGATTCTAAAGCATTGAATATAGATGACTTTGTTCAAGTGGCGGACTCTTAAGGTTTGAAAATAGATTATATTGTTTAAAGTGCGATTCTAAAGCATTGTAAGTAGATGACTTTATTACAGTTGCGGATTCTTAAGGTTTGAAAATAGATGACATTGTTTAAAGTCGCATTCGAAAGCATTGTAAATAGATGACTTTGTTCAAGTTGCCGATTCTTAAGGTTTGAAAATAGATGATATGGTTTAAAGTCGGATTCTAAAGACTTGTAAATAGATGACTTTGTTCAAGTCGCCGATACTTAAGGATTGAAAATAGATTATATCGGTTAAAGTCGGATTCTAAAGCATTGTAAATAGATGACTTTGTTCAAGTTGCGGACTCTGATAGTTTGAAAATAGATTATATCGTTTCAAGTCGGATTCTAAAGCATTGTTAATAGATGACTTTATTACAGTTGCGGATTCTTAAGGTTTGAAAATAGATGACATTGTTTAAAGTCGCATTCTAAAGCATTGTAAATAGATGACTTTGTTCAAGTTGCCGATTCTTAAGGTTTGAAAATAGATGATATGGTTTAAAGTCGGATTCTAAAGCATTGTAAATAGATGACTTTGTTCAAGTCGCCGATACTTAAGGATTGAAAATAGATGATATCGGTTAAAGTCGGATTCTAAAGCATTGTAAATAGATGACTTTGTTCAAGTTGCGGACTCTGATAGTTTGAAAATAGATTATATCGTTTCAAGTCGGATTCTAAAGCATTGTTCATAGATGACTTTATTACAGTTGCGGATTCTTAAGGTTTGAAAATAGATGACATTGTTTAAAGTCGCATTCTAAAGCATTGTAAATAGATGACTTTGTTCAAGTTGCCGATTCTTAAGGTTTGAAAATAGATGATATGGTTTAAAGTCGGATTCTAAAGCATTGTAAATAGATGACTTTGTTCAAGTCGCCGATACTTAAGGATTGAAAATAGATGATATCGGTGAAAGTCGGATTCTAAAGCATTGTAAATAGATGACTTTGTTCAAGTTGCGGACTCTGATAGTTTGAAAATAGATTATATCGTTTCAAGTCGGATTCTAAAGCATTGTTAATAGATGACTTTGTTCAAGTTGCGGATTCTTAATGTTTGAAAATAGATGATATTGTTTTAAGTCGGATTCTAAAGCATTGTAAGTAGATGACTTTATTACAGTTGCGGATTCTTAAGGTTTGACAATAGATGATATTGTTTAAAGTCGCATTCTAAAGCATTGTAAATAGATGACTTTGTTCAAGTTGCCGATTCTTAAGGTTTGAAAATAGATGATATGGTTTAAAGTCGGATTCTAAAGCATTGTAAATAGATGACTTTGTTCAAGTTGCCGATGCATAAGGTTTCAAAATAGATGATATCGTTTAAAGTCGGATTCTAAAGTATTGTAAATAGATGACTTTGTTCAAGTTGCGGATTCTTAAGGTTTGAAAATAGATGATATCGTTTAAAGTCGGATTCTAAAGCATTGTAAATAGATGACTTTGTTCAAGTTGCGGATTCTTAAAGTTTGAAAATAGATGATATCGTTTAAAGTCGGATTCTAAAGTATTGTAAATAGATGACTTTGTTACAAGTTGCGGATTCTTACGGTTGGAAAATAGATGATATCGTTTAAAGTCGGATTCTAAAGTATTGTAAATAGATGACTTTGTTCAAGTGTCGGATTCTTAATGTTTAAAACTAGATGATATATTTTAATGTCGGATTCTAAAGCATTGTAAATAGATGACCTTGTTCAAGTTGCGGATTCTTGAGGATTAAAATAGATGATATCGGTTCAAGTGGGATTCTAAAGCATTGTAAATAGATGACTTTGTTCAAGTTGCGGACTCTGATAGTTTGAAAATAGATTATATCGTTTAAAGTCGGATTCTAAAGCATTATAAATAGATGACTTTGTTCAAGTCACGGATTATTAAGGTTTGAAAATAGATGATATCGTTTAAAGTCGGATTCTAAAGCATTGTAAATAGATGACTGTGTACAAGTTGCACATTCTTAAGGTTTGAAAATAGATGATATCGTTTAAGATCGGATTCCAAACCAGTTTAAATAGATGACTTTGTTCAAGTTGCGGTTTCTTAAGGTTTGAAAATAGATGATATCGTTTAAAGTCGGATTCTAAAGCATTGTAAATAGATGACTTTGTTCAAGTGGCGGACTCTTAAGGTTTGAAAATAGATTATATTGTTTAAAGTGCGATTCTAAAGCATTGTAAGTAGATGACTTTATTACAGTTGCGGATTCTTAAGGTTTGAAAATAGATGACATTGTTTAAAGTCGCATTCGAAAGCATTGTAAATAGATGACTTTGTTCAAGTTGCCGATTCTTAAGGTTTGAAAATAGATGATATGGTTTAAAGTCGGATTCTAAAGCATTGTAAATAGATGACTTTGTTCAAGTCGCCGATACTTAAGGATTGAAAATATATGATATCGGTTAAAGTCGGATTCTAAAGCATTGTAAATAGATGACTTTGTTCAAGTTGCGGACTCTGATAGTTTGAAAATTGATTATATCGTTTCAAGTCGGATTCTAAAGCATTGTTAATAGATGACTTTATTACAGTTGCGGATTCTTAAGGTTTGAAAATAGATGACATTGTTTAAAGTCGCATTCTAAAGCATTGTAAATAGATGACTTTGTTCAAGTTGCCGATTCTTAAGGTTTGAAAATAGATGATATGGTTTAAAGTCGGATTCTAAAGCATTGTAAATAGATGACTTTGTTCAAGTCGCCGATACTTAAGGATTGAAAATAGATGATATCGGTTAAAGTCGGATTCTAAAGCATTGTAAATAGATGACTTAGTTCAAGTGGCGGACTCTTAAGGTTGGAAAATAGATTATATTGTTTAAAGTACGATTCTAAAGCATTGTAAGTAGATGACTTTATTACAGTTGCGGATTCTTAAGGTTTGAAAATAGATGATATTGTTTAAAGTCGCATTCTAAAGCATTGTAAATAGATGACTTTGTTCAAGTTGCCGATTCTTAAGGTTTTAAAATAGATGATATCGTTTAAAGTCGGATTCTAAAGCATTGTAAATAGATGACTTTGTTCAAGTTGCGGATTCTTAAGGTTTGAAAATAGATGATATCGTTTAAAGTCGGATTCTAAAGCATTGTAAATAGATGACTTTGTTCAAGTTGCGGATTATTAAGGTTTGAAAATTGATGATATCGTTTAAAGTCGGTTTCTAACGCATTGTAAATAGATGGCTTTGTTCAAGTTGCGGATTCTTAAGGTTTGAAAATAGATGATATCGTTTAAAATCGGATTCTAAAGCATTGTAAATAGATGACTTTGTTCAAGTGGCGGATTCTTAAGGTTTGAAAATAGATGATATCGTTTAAAGTCGGATTCTAAAGCATTGTAAATAGATGACTTTGTTCAAGTTACAGGTTCTTAAGGTTTGAAAATAGATGATATCGTTTAAAGTCGGAATCTAAAGTATTGTAAATAGATGACTTTTCAAGTGTCGGATTCTTAAGGTTTGAAAATAGATTATGTCGTTTAAACGGGGATTCTAAAGCATTGTAAATAGATGACTTTGTTCAAGTTGCGGATTCTTAAGGTTTGAAAATAGATGATATCGTTTAAAGTCGGATTCTAAAGCATTGTAAATAGATGACTTTGTTCAAGTTGCGGATTCTTAAGCATTGAAAATAGATGATATCGTTTAAAATCGGATTCTAAAGCATTGTAAATAGATGACTTTGTTCAAGTTGCGGATTCTTAAGGTTTGAAAATAGATGATATCGTTTAAAGTCGGATTCTAAAGCATTGTAAATAGATGACTTTGTTCAAGTTGCGGATTCTTAAGGTTTGAAAATAGATGACATCGTTTAAAGTCGGATTCTAAAGTATTGTAAATAGATGACTTTTTCAAGTGTCGGATTCTTAAGGTTTGAAAATAGATTATGTCGTTTAAAGTGGGATTCTAAAGCATTGTAAATAGATAACTTTGTTAAAGTTGCGGATTCTTAAGGTTTGAAAATAGATGATATCGTTTAAAGTCGGATTCTAAAGCATTGTAAATAGATGACTTTGTTCAAGTTGCGAGTTCTTAAGGTTTAAAACTAGATAATATCGTTTAATGTCGGATACTAAAGCATTGTAAATAGATTACTATGTTCAAGTTACGTATTCTTTAGGTTTGAAAATAGATGATATCATTTAAAGTCGGATTATAAAGCATTGTAAATAGATGACTTTGTTCAAGTTGCCGATTCTTAAGGATTGAAAATAGATGATATCTTTTAAAGTCGGATTCTAAAGCATTGTAAATAGATGACTTTGTTCAAGTTGCCGATTCTTAAGGATTGAAAATAGATTATATACGTTAAAGTCGGATTCTAAAGCATTGTAAATAGATGACTTTGTTCAAGTAGCGAGTTCTTAAGGTTTAAAACTAGATGATATATTTTAATGTCAGATTCTAAAGCATTGTAAATAGATGACCTTGTTCAAGTTGCGGATTCTTGAGGTTTAAAATAGATGATATCGGTTAAAGTCGGATTCTAAAGCATTGTAAATAGATGACTTTGTTCAAGTTGCGGACTCTGATAGTTTGAAAATAGATTATATCGTTTAAAGTCGGATTCTAAAGCATTATAAATAGATGACTTTGTTCAAGTCGCGAATTATTAAGGTTTGAAAATAGATGATATCGTTTAAAGTCGGATTCTAAAGCATTGTAAATAGATGACTGTGTTCAAGTTGCACATTCTTAAGGTTTGAAAATAGATGATATCGTTTAAGATCGGATTCCAAACCATTGTAAATAGATGACTTTGTTAAGTTGCGGATTCTTAAGGTTTGAAAATAGATGATATCGTTTAAAGTCGGATTCAAAAGCATTGTAAATAGATGACTTTGTTCAAGTCGCCGATACTTAAGGATTGAAAATAGATGATATCGGTTAAAGTCGGATTCTAAAGCATTGTAAATAGATGACTTTGTTCAAGTTGCGGACTCTGATAGTTTGAAAATAGATTATATCGTTTCAAGTCGGATTCTAAAGCATTGTTAATAGATGACTTTGTTCAAGTTGCAGATTCTTAACGTGTGAAAATAGATGATATTATTTTAAGTCGGATTCTAAAGCATTGTAAATAGATTACTTTGTTCAAGTTGCGGATTCTTAATGTTTGAAAATAGATGATATCGTTTAAAGTCGCATTCTAAAGCATTGTAAATAGATGACTTTGTTCAAGTTGCGGATTCTTAAGGGTTGAAAATAGATGATATCGTTTAAAGTCGGATTCTCAAGCATTGTAAATAGATGACTTTGTTCAAGTTGCGGATTCTTAAAGTTTCAAAATAGATGATATCGTTTAAAGTCGGATTCTAAAGTATTGTAAATAGATGACTTTGTTACAAGTTGCTGATTCTTAAGGTTGGAAAATAGATGATATCGTTTAAAGTCGGATTCTAAAGTATTGTAAATAGATGACTTTGTTCAAGTGTCGGATTCTTAAGGTTTAAAACTAGATGATATATTTTAATGTCGGATTCTAAAGCATTGTAAATAGATGACCTTGTTCAAGTTGCGGATTCTTGAGGTTTAAAATAGATGATATCGGTTAAAGTCGGATTCTAAAGCATTGTAAATAGATGACTTTGTTCAAGTTGCGGACTCTGATAGTTTGAAAATAGATTATATCGTTTAAAGTCGGATTCTAAAGCATTATAAATAGATGACTTTGTTCAAGTCACGGATTATTAAGGTTTGAAAATAGATGATATCGTTTAAAGTCGGATTCTAAAGCATTGTAAATAGATGACTGTGTACAAGTTGCACATTCTTAAGGTTTGAAAATAGATGATATCGTTTAAGATCGGATTCCAAACCATTGTAAATAGATGACTTTGTTAAGTGGCTGATACTTTAGGTTTGAAAATAGATGATATCGTTTAAAGTCGGATTCTAAAGCATTGTAAATAGATGACTTTGTTCAAGTTGCGGTTTCTTAACGTTTGAAAATAGATGATATATATTAAAGTCGGATTCTAAAGCATTGTAAATAGATGACTTAGTTCAAGTGGCGGACTCTTAAGGTTTGAAAATAGATTATATTGTTTAAAGTCGGATTCTAAAGCATTGTAAGTATATGACTTTATTACAGTTGCGGATTCTTAATGTTTGAAAATAGATGATATTGTTTAAAGTCGCGTTCTAAAGCATTGTAAATAGATGACTTTGTTCAAGTTGCCGATTCTTAAGGTTTTAAAATAGATGATATCGTTTAAAGTCGGATTCTAAAGCATTGTAAATAGATGACTTTGTTCAAGTTGCGGATTCATAAGGTTTGAAAATAGATGATATCGTTTAAAGTCGGATTCTACAGTACTGTAAATAGATGACTTTGTTCAAGTTGCGGATTCTTAAGGTTTGAAAATAGATGATATCGTTTAAAGTCGGATTCTAAAGCATTGTAAATAGATGACTTTGTTCAAGTTGCGGATTCTTAAGGTTTGAAAATAGATGATATCGTTTAAAGTCGGTTTCTAAAGCATTGTAAATAGATGACTTTGTTCAAGTTGCGGATTCTTAAGGTTTGAAAATAGATGATATCGTTTAAAATCGGATTCTAAAGCATTGTAAATAGATGACTTTGTTCAAGGGGCGGATTCTTAAGGTTTGAAAATAGATGATATCGTTTAAAGTCGGATTCTAAAGCATTGTAAATAGATGACTTTGTTCAAGTTGCAGGTTCTTAAGGTTTGAAAATAGATGATATCGTTTAAAGTCGGATTCTAAAGTATTGTAAATAGATGACTTTTCAAGTGTCGGATTCTTAAGGTTTGAAAATAGATTATGTCGTTTGAAGTGGGATTCTAAAGCATTGTAAATAGATGACTTTGTTCAAGTTGCGGATTCTTAAGGTTTGAAAATAGATGATATCGTTTAAAGTCGGATTCTAAAGCATTGTAAATAGATGACTTTGTTCAAGTTGCGGATTCTTAAGGATTGAAAATAGATGATATCGTTTAAAATCGGATTCTAAAGCATTGTAAATAGATGACTTTGTTCAAGTTGCGGATTCTTAAGGTTTGAAAATAGATGATATCGTTTAAAGTCGGATTCTAAAGCATTGTAAATAGATGACTTTGTTCAAGTTGCGGATTCTTAAGGTTTGAAAATAGATGATATCGTTTAAAGTCGGATTCTAAAGTATTGTAAATAGATGACTTTTTCAAGTGTCGGATTCTTAAGGTTTGAAAATAGATTATGTCGTTTAAAGTGGGATTCTAAAGCATTGTAAATAGATGACTTTGTTAAAGTTGCGGATTCTTAAGGTTTGAAAATAGATGATATCGTTTAAAGTCGGATTCTAAAGTATTATAAATACATGACTTTGTTACAAGTTGCGGATTCTTATGGTTGGAAAATAGATGATATCGTTTAAAGTCGGATTCTAAAGTATTGTAAATAGATGACTTTGTTCAAGTGTCGGATTCTTAAGGTTTAAAACTAGATGATATATTTTAATGTCGGATTCTAAAGCATTGTAAATAGATGACCTTGTTCAAGTTGCGGATTCTTGAGGTTTAAAATAGATGATATCGGTTAAAGTCGGATTCTAAAGCATTGTAAATAGATGACTTTGTTCAAGTTGCGGACTCTGATAGTTTGAAAATAGATTATATCGTTTAAAGTCGGATTCTAAAGCATTATAAATAGATGACTTTGTTCAAGTCACGGATTATTAAGGTTTGAAAATAGATGATATCGTTTAAAGTCGGATTCTAAAGAATTGTAAATAGATGACTGTGTACAAGTTGCACATTCTTAAGGTTTGAAAATAGATGATATCGTTTAAGATCGGATTCCAAACCATTGTAAATAGATGACTTTGTTAAGTGGCTGATACTTTAGGTTTGAAAATAGATGATATCGTTTAAAGTCGGATTCTAAAGCATTGTAAATAGATGACTTTGTTCAAGTTGCGGTTTCTTAACGTTTGAAAATAGATGATATATATTAAAGTCGGATTCTAAAGCATTGTAAATAGATGACTTAGTTCAAGTGGCGGACTCTTAAGGTTTGAAAATAGATTATATTGTTTAAAGTCGGATTCTAAAGCATTGTAAGTATATGACTTTATTACAGTTGCGGATTCTTAATGTTTGAAAATAGATGATATTGTTTAAAGTCGCGTTCTAAAGCATTGTAAATAGATGACTTTGTTCAAGTTGCCGATTCTTAAGGTTTTAAAATAGATGATATCGTTTAAAGTCGGATTCTAAAGCATTGTAAATAGATGACTTTGTTCAAGTTGCGGATTCATAAGGTTTGAAAATAGATGATATCGTTTAAAGTCGGATTCTAAAGTACTGTAAATAGATGACTTTGTTCAAGTTGCGGATTCTTAAGGTTTGAAAATAGATGATATCGTTTAAAGTCGGATTCTAAAGCATTGTAAATAGATGACTTTGTTCAAGTTGCGGATTCTTAAGGTTTGAAAATAGATGATATCGTTTAAAGTCGGTTTCTAAAGCATTGTAAATAGATGACTTTGTTCAAGTTGCGGATTCTTAAGGTTTGAAAATAGATGATATCGTTTAAAATCGGATTCTAAAGCATTGTAAATAGATGACTTTGTTCAAGTGGCGGATTCTTAAGGTTTGAAAATAGATGATATCGTTTAAAGTCGGATTCTAAAGCATTGTAAATAGATGACTTTGTTCAAGTTGCAGGTTCTTAAGGTTTGAAAATAGATGATATCGTTTAAAGTCGGATTCTAAAGTATTGTAAATAGATGACTTTTCAAGTGTCGGATTCTTAAGGTTTGAAAATAGATTATGTCGTTTGAAGTGGGATTCTAAAGCATTGTAAGTAGATGACTTTGTTCAAGTTGCGGATTCTTAAGGTTTGAAAATAGATGATATCGTTTAAAGTCGGATTCTAAAGCATTGTAAATAGATGACTTTGTTCAAGTTGCGGATTCTTAAGGTTTGAAAATAGATGATATCGTTTAAAATCGGATTCTAAAGCATTGTAAATAGATGACTTTGTTCAAGTTGCGGATTCTTAAGGTTTGAAAATAGATGATATCGTTTAAAGTCGGATTCTAAAGCATTGTAAATAGATGACTTTGTTCAAGTTGCGGATTCTTAAGGTTTGAAAATAGATGATATCGTTTAAAGTCGGATTCTAAAGTATTGTAAATAGATGACTTTTTCAAGTGTCGGATTCTTAAGGTTTGAAAATAGATTATGTCGTTTAACGTGGGATTCTAAAGCATTGTAAATAGATGACTTTGTTAAAGTTGCGGATTCTTAAGGTTTGAAAATAGATGATATCGTTTAAAGTCGGATTCTAAAGTATTATAAATAGATGACTTTGTTACAAGTTGCGGATTCTTATGGTTGGAAAATAGATGATATCGTTTAAAGTCGGATTCTAAAGTATTGTAAATAGATGACTTTGTTCAAGTGTCGGATTCTTAAGGTTTAAAACTAGATGATATATTTTAATGTCGGATTCTAAAGCATTGTAAATAGATGACCTTGTTCAAGTTGCGGATTCTTGAGGTTTAAAATAGATGATATCGGTTAAAGTCGGATTCTAAAGCATTGTAAATAGATGACTTTGTTCAAGTTGCGGACTCTGATATTTTGAAAATAGATTATATCGTTTAAAGTCGGATTCTAAAGCATTATAAATAGATGACTTTGTTCAAGTCACGGATTATTAAGGTTTGAAAATAGATGATATCGTTTAAAGTCGGATTCTAAAGCATTGTAAATAGATGACTGTGTACAAGTTGCACATTCTTAAGGTTTGAAAATAGATGATATCGTTTAAGATCGGATTCCAAACCATTGTAAATAGATGACTTTGTTAAGTGGCCGATACTTTAGGTTTGAAAATAGATGATATCGTTTAAAGTCGGATTCTAAAGCATTGTAAATAGATGACTTTGTTTAAGTTGCGGTTTCTTAACGTTTGAAAATAGATGATATCGTTTAAAGTCGGATTCTAAAGCATTGTAAATAGATGACTTAGTTCAAGTGGCGGACTCTTAAGGTTTGAAAATAGATTATATTGTTTAAAGTACGATTGTAAAGCATTGTAAGTAGATGACTTTATTACAGTTGTGGATTCTTAAGGTTTGAAAATAGATGAAATTGTTTAAAGTCGCATTCTAAAGCATTGTAAATAGATGACTTTGTTCAAGTTGCCGATTCTTAAGGTTTTAAAATAGATGATATCGTTTAAAGTCGGATTCTAAAGCATTGTAAATAGATGACTTTGTTCAAGTTGCGGATTCATGAGGTTTGAAAATAGATGATATCGTTTAAAGTCGGATTCTAAAGTACTGTAAATAGATGACTTTGTTCAAGTTGCGGATTCTTAAGGTTTGAAAATAGATGATATCGTTTAAAGTCGGATTCTAAAGCATTGTAAATAGATGACTTCGTTTAAGTTGCGGATTATTAAGGTTTGAAAATAGATGATATCGTTTAAAGTCGGTTTCTAAAGCATTGTAAATAGATGACTTTGTTCAAGTTGCGGATTCTTAAGGTTTGAAAATAGATGATATCGTTTAAAATCGGATTCTAAAGCATTGTAAATAGATGACTTTGTTGAAGTTGCGGATTCTTAAGGTTTGAAAATAGATGATATCGTTTAAAGTCGGATTCTAAAGTATTGTAAATAGATGACTTTTTCAAGTGTCGGATTCTTAAGGTTTGAAAATAGATTATGTCGTTTAAAGTGGGATTCTAAAGCATTGTAAATAGATGACTTTGTTAAAGTTGCGGATTCTTAAGGTTTGAAAATAGATGATATCGTTTAAAGTCGGATTCTAAAGCATTGTAAATAGATGACTTTGTTCAAGTTGCGAGTTCTTAAGGTTTAAAACTAGATAATATCGTTTAATGTCGGATACTAAAGCATTGTAAATAGATTACTATGTTCAAGTTACGTATTCTTAAGGTTTGAAAATAGATGATATCATTTAAAGTCGCATTATAAAGCATTGTAAATAGATGACTTTGTTCAAGTTGCCGATTCTTAAGGATTGAAAATAGATGATATCTTTTAAAGTCGGATTCTAAAGCATTGTAAATAGATGACTTTGTTCAAGGGGCCGATTCTTAAGGATTGAAAATAGATTATATCGGTTAAAGTCGGATTCTAAAGCATTGTAAATAGATGACTTTGTTCAAGTAGCGAGTTCTTAAGGTTTAAAACTTGATGATATATTTTAATGTCAGATTCTAAAGCATTGTAAATAGATGACCTTGTTCCAGTTGCGGATTCTTGAGGTTTAAAATAGATGATATCGGTTACAGTCGGATTCTAAATCATTGTAAATAGATGACTTTGTTCAAGTTGCGGACTCTGATAGTTTGAAAATAGATTATATCGTTTAAAGTCGGATTTTAAAGCATTAAAAATAGATGACTTTGTTCAAGTCGCGAATTATTAAGGTTTGAAAATAGATGATATCGTTTAAAGTCGGATTCTAAAGCATTGTAAATAGATGACTGTGTACAAGTTGCACATTCTTAAGGTTTGAAAATAGATGATATCGTTTAAGATCGGATTCCAAACCATTGTAAATAGATGATTTTGTTAAGTTGCGGATTCTTAAGGTTTGAAAATAGATGATATCGTTTAAAGTCGGATTCTACAGCATTGTAAATAGATGACTTTGTTCAAGTGGCCGATACTTTAGGTTTGAAAATAGATGATATCGTTTAAAGTCGGATTCTAAAGCATTGTAAATAGATGACTTTGTTCAAGTTGCGGTATCTTAACGTTTGAAAATAGATGATATCGTTTAAAGTCAGATTCTAAAGCATTGTAAATAGATGACTTTGTTCAAGTGGCGGACTCTTAAGGTTTGAAAATAAATTATATTGTTTAAAGTGCGATTCTAAAGCATTGTAAGTAGATGACTTTATTACAGTTGCGGATTCTTAAGGTTTGAAAATAGATGATATTGTTTAAAGTCGCATTCTAAAGCATTGTAAATAGATGACTTTGTTCAAGTTGCCGATTCTTAAGGTTTGAAAATAGATGATATCGTTTAAAGTCGGATTCTAAAGCATTGTAAATAGATGACTTTGTTCAAGTTGCCGATGCATAAGGTTTCAAAATAGATGATATCGTTTAAAGTCGGATTCTAAAGTATTGTAAATAGATGACTTTGTTCAAGTTGCGGATTCTTAAGGTTTGAAAATAGATGATATCGTTTAAAGTCAGATTCTAAAGCATTGTAAATAGATGACTTTGTTCAAGTTGCGGATTCTTGAGGTTTGAAAATAGATGATATCGTTTAAAGTCGGATTCTAAAGTATTGTAAATAGATGACTTTGTTCAAGTTGCGGATTCTTAAGGTTTGAAAATAGATGATATCGTTTAAAATCGGATTCTAAAGCATTGTAAATAGATGACTTTGTTCAAGTTGTGAGTTCTTTAGGTTTGAAAATAGATGATATCGTTTAAAGTCGGATTCTAAAGCATTGTAAATAGATGACTTTGTTCAAGTTGCCGATTCTTAAGCTTTGAAAATAGATGATATCGTTTAAAGTCGGATTCCAAAGCATTGTAAATAGATGACTTTGTTAAAGTTACCGGATCTGAAGGTTTTAAAATAGATGATATCGTTTCAAGTCGGATTCTAAAGCATTGTAAATTAAAGACTTGTCTAAGTCGCCGATTCTCAAGCT
The DNA here is from genome assembly GCA_963556195.1 of Sepiola atlantica. Lineage (NCBI taxonomy): Eukaryota > Metazoa > Mollusca > Cephalopoda > Sepiida > Sepiolidae > Sepiola > Sepiola atlantica. The sequence continues at coordinate 436,563 of CAUVYP010000015.1, forward strand.
TTGAAAATAGATGATATCGTTTTAAGTCGGATTCTAAAACACTGTAAATAGATGACTTTGTTCAAGTTGCCGATTCTTAAGGTTTGAAAATAGATGATATCGTTTAAAGTTCGATTCTAAAGCATTGTAAATAGATGACTTTGTTCAAGTGGCCGATACTTAAGGATTGAAAATAGATGATATCGGTTAAAGTTGGATTCTAAAGCATTGTAAATAGATGACTTTGTTCAAGTTGCGGACTCTGATAGTTTGAAAATAGATTATATCGTTTAAAGTCGGATTCTAAAGCATTGTAAAAAGATGACTTTGTTCAAGTTGCGGATTCTTAAGGTTTGAAAATAGATGATATCGTTTAAAGTCGCATTCTAAAGCATTGTAAATAGATGACTTTGTTCAAGTTGCAGATTCTTAAGGGTTGAAAATAGATGATATCGTTTAAAGTCGGATTCTAAAGCATTGTAAATAGATGAATTTGTTCAAGTTGCGGATTCTTAAAGTTTGAAAATAGATGATATCGTTTAAAGTCGGATTCTAAGGTATTGTAAATAGATGACTTTGTTCAAGTTGCGGATTCTTAAGGTTGGAAAATAGATGATATCGTTTAAAGTCGGATTCTAAAGTATTGTAAATAGATGACTTTGTTCAAGTGTCAGATTCTTAAGGTTTGAAAATAGATGATATCGTTTAAAGTTGGATTCTAAAGCATTGTAAATAGATGACTTTGTTCAAGTTGCGAGTTCTTAAAGTTGAAAACTAGATGATATCGTTTAATGTCGGATACCAAAGCATTGTAAATAGATTACTATGTTCAAGTTCCGTATTCTTAAGGTTTGAAAATAGATGATATCATTTAAAGTCGGATTCTAAAGCATTGTAAATAGATGACTTTGTTCAAGTTGCGGATTCATAAGGTTTGAAAATAGATGATATCGTTTAAAGTCGGATTTTAAAGTATTGTAAATAGATGACTTTGTTAAAGTTGCGGATTATTAAGGTTTGAAAATAGATGATATCGTTTAAAGTCGGTTTCTAAAGTATTGTAAATAGATGACTTTGTTCAAGTTGCGGATCCTTCAGGTTTGAAAATAGATGATATCGTTTAAAATCGGGTTCTAAAGCATTGTAAATAGATGACTTTGTTCAAGTGGCGGATTCTTAAGGTTTGAAAATAGATGATATCGTTAAAAGTCGGATTCTAAAGCATTGTAAATAGATGACTTTGTACAAGTTGCGGATTCTTAAGGTTTGAAAATAGATGATATCGTTTAAAGTCGGATTCTAAAGTATTGTAAATAGATGACTTTTCAAGTGTCGGATTGTTAAGGTTTGAAAATAGATTATGTCGTTTAAAGTGGGATTCTACAGCATTGTAAATAGATGACTTTGTTCAAGTTGCGGATTCTAAAGGTTTGAAAATAGATGATATCGTTTAAAGTCGGATTCTAAAGCATTGTTAATAGATGATATTGTTCAAGTGTCGGATTCTTAAGGTTTGAAAATAGATTATGCTGTTTAAAGTGGGATTCTAAAGCATTGTTAATAGATGACTTTGTTAAAGTTGCGGATTCTTAAGGTTTGAAAATAGATGATATCGTTTTAAGTCGGATTCTAAAGCATTGTAAATAGATGACTTTGTTCAAGTTGCGAGTTCTTAAGGTTTAAAACTAGATAATATCGTTTAAAGTCGGATTCTAAAGCATTGTAAATAGATGAATTTGTTCAAGTTGCGGATTCTTAAAGTTTGAAAATAGATGATATCGTTTAAAGTCGGATTCTAAGGTATTGTAAATAGATGACTTTGTTCAAGTTGCGGATTCTTAAGGTTGGAAAATAGATGATATCGTTTAAAGTCGGATTCTAAAGTATTGTAAATAGATGACTTTGTTCAAGTGTCAGATTCTTAAGGTTTGAAAATAGATGATATCGTTTAAAGTTGGATTCTAAAGCATTGTAAATAGATGACTTTGTTCAAGTTGCGAGTTCTTAAGGTTGAAAACTAGATGATATCGTTTAATGTCGGATACCAAAGCATTGTAAATAGATTACTATGTTCAAGTTCCGTATTCTTAAGGTTTGAAAATAGATGATATCATTTAAAGTCGGATTCTAAAGCATTGTAAATAGATGACTTTGTTCAAGTTGCGGATTCATAAGGTTTGAAAATAAATGATATCGTTTAAAGTCGGATTTTAAAGTATTGTAAATAGATGACTTTGTTCAAGTTGCGGATTATTAAGGTTTGAAAATAGATGATATCGTTTAAAGTCGGTTTCTAAAGTATTGTAAATAGATGACTTTGTTCAAGTTGCGGATCCTTCAGGTTTGAAAATAGATGATATCGTTTAAAATCGGATTCTAAAGCATTGTAAATAGATGACTTTGTTCAAGTGGCGGATTCTTAAGGTTTGAAAATAGATGATATCGTTAAAAGTCGGATTCTAAAGCATTGTAAATAGATGACTTTGTTCAAGTTGCGGATTCTTAAGGTTTGAAAATAGATGATATCGTTTAAAGTCGGATTCTAAAGTATTGTAAATAGATGACTTTTCAAGTGTCGGATTGTTAAGGTTTGAAAATAGATTATGTCGTTTAAAGTGGGATTCTAAAGCATTGTAAATAGATGACTTTGTTCAAGTTGCGGATTCTAAAGGTTTGAAAATAGATGATATCGTTTAAAGTCGGATTCTAAAGCATTGTTAATAGATGATATTGTTCAAGTGTCGGATTCTTAAGGTTTGAAAATAGATTATGCTGTTTAAAGTGGGATTCTAAAGCATTGTAAATAGATGACTTTGTTAAAGTTGCGGATTCTTAAGGTTTGAAAATAGATGATATCGTTTTAAGTCGGATTCTAAAGCATTGTAAATAGATGACTTTGTTCAAGTTGCGAGTTCTTAAGGTTTAAAACTAGATAATATCGTTTAATGTCGGATACTAAAGCATTGTAAATAGATTACTATGTTCAAGTTACGTATTCATAAGGTTTGAAAATAGATGATATCATTTAAAGTCGGATTATAAAGCATTGTAAATAGATGACTTTGTTCAAGTTGCCGATTCTTAAGGATTGAAAATAGATGATATCTTTTGAAGTCGGATTCTAAAGCATTGTAAATAGATGACTTTGTTCAAGGGGCCGATTCTTAAAGATTGAAAATAGATTATATCGGTTAAAGTCGGATTCTAAAGCATTGTAAATAGATGACTTTGTTCAAGTAGCAGGTTCTTAAGGTTTAAAACTTGATGATATATTTTAATGTCAGATTCTAAAGCATTGTAAATAGATGACCTTGTTCCAGTTGCGGATTCTTGAGGTTTAAAATAGATGATATCGGTTAAAGTCGGATTCTAAAGCATTGTAAATAGATGACTTTGTTCAAGTTGCGGACTCTGATAGTTTGAAAATAGATTATATCGTTTAAAGTCGGATTCTAAAGCATTATAAATAGATGACTTTGTTCAAGTCGCGAATTATTAAGGTTTGAAAATAGATGATATCGTTTAAAGTCGGATTCTAAAGCATTGTAAATAGATGACTGTGTACAAGTTGCACATTCTTAAGGTTTGAAAATAGATGATATCGTTTAAGATCGGATTCCAAACCATTGTAAATAGATGACTTTGTTAAGTTGCGGATTCTTAAGGTTTGAAAATAGATGATATCGTTTAAAGTCGGATTCTACAGCATTGTAAATAGATGACTTTGTTCAAGTTGCGGTATCTTAACGTTTGAAAATAGATGATATCGTTTAAAGTCAGATTCTAAAGCATTGTAAATAGATGACTTTGTTCAAGTGGCGGACTCTTAAGGTTTGAAAATAAATTATATTGTTTAAAGTGCGATTCTAAAGCATTGTAAGTAGATGACTTTATTACAGTTGCGGATTCTTAAGGTTTGAAAATAGATGATATTGCTTAAAGTCGCATTCTAAAGCATTGTAAATAGATGACTTTGTTCAAGTTGCCGATTCTTAAGGTTTGAAAATAGATGATATCGTTTAAAGTCGGATTCTAAAGCATTGTAAATAGATGACTTTGTTCAAGTTGCCGATGCATAAGGTTTCAAAATAGATGATATCGTTTAAAGTCGGATTCTAAAGTATTGTAAATAGATGACTTTGTTCAAGTTGCGGATTCTTAAGGTTTGAAAATAGATGATATCGTTTAAAGTCAGATTCTAAAGCATTGTAAATAGATGACTTTGTTCAAGTTGCGGATTCTTGAGGTTTAAAAATAGATGATATCGTTTAAAGTCGGATTCTAAAGTATTGTAAATAGATGACTTTTCCAAGTTGCGGATGATTAAGGTTTGAAAATAGATGATATCGTTTAAAATCGGATTCTAAAGCATTGTAAATAGATGACTTTGTTCAAGTTGTGAGTTCTTTAGGTTTGAAAATAGATGATATCGTTTAAAGTCGGATTCTAAAGCATTGTAAATAGATGACTTTGTTCAAGTTGCCGATTCTTAAGCTTTGAAAATAGATGATATCGTTTAAAGTCGGATTCCAAAGCATTGTAAATAGATGACTTTGTTGAAGTTACCGGATCTGAAGGTTTTAAAATAGATGATATCGTTTCAAGTCGGATTCTAAAGCATTGTAAATTAAAGACTTGTCTAAGTCGCCGATTCTCAAGCTTTGAAAATAGATGATATCGTTTTAAGTCGGATTCTAAAGCACTGTAAATAGATGACTTTGTTCAAGTTGCCGATTCTTAAGGTTTGAAAATAGATGATATCGTTTAAAGTTCGATTCTAAAGCATTGTAAATAGATGACTTTGTTCAAGTGGCCGATACTTAAGGATTGAAAATAGATGATATCGGTTAAAGTTGGATTCTAAAGCATTGTAAATAGATGACTTTGTTCAAGTTGCGGACTCTGATAGTTTGAAAATAGATTATATCGTTTAAAGTCGGATTCTAAAGCATTGTTAATAGATGACTTTGTTCAAGGTGCGGATTCATAAGGTTTGAAAATAGATGATATTGTTTTAAGTCGGATTCTAAAGCATTGTAAAAAGATGACTTTGTTCAAGTTGCGGATTCTTAAGGTTTGAAAATAGATGATATCGTTTAAAGTCGCATTCTAAAGCATTGTAAATAGATGACTTTGTTCAAGTTGCAGATTCTTAAGGGTTGAAAATAGATGATATCGTTTAAAGTCGGATTCTAAAGCATTGTAAATAGATGACTTTGTTCAAGTTGCGGATTCTTAAAGTTTGAAAATAGATGATATCGTTTAAAGTCGGATTCTAAAGTATTGTAAATAGATGACTTTGTTCAAGTTGCGGATTCTTAAGGTTGGAAAATAGATGATATCGTTTAAAGTCGGATTCTAAAGTATTGTAAATAGATGACTTTGTTCAAGTGTCGGATTCTTAATGTTTGAAAATAGATGATATCGTTTAAAGTTGGATTCTAAAGCATTGTAAATAGATGACTTTGTTCAAGTTGCGGATTCTTAAGGTTTGAAAATAGATGATATCGTTTAAAGTCGGATTCTAAAGCATTGTAAATAGATGACTTTGTTCAAGTTGCGAGTTCTTAAGGTTGAAAACTAGATGATATCGTTTAATGTCGTATACCAAAGCATTGTAAATAGATTACTATGTTCAAGTTCCGTATTCTTAAGGTTTGAAAATAGATGATATCATTTAAAGTCGGATTCTAAAGCATTGTAAATAGATGACTTTGTTCAAGTTGCGGATTCATAAGGTTTGAAAATAGATGATATCGTTTAAAGTCGGATTTTAAAGTATTGTAAATAGATGACTTTGTTCAAGTTGCGGATTATTAAGGTTTGAAAATAGATGATATCGTTTAAAGTCGGTTTCTAAAGTATTGTAAATAGATGACTTTGTTCAAGTTGCGGATCCTTCAGGTTTGAAAATAGATGATATCGTTTAAAATCGGATTCTAAAGCATTGTAAATAGATGACTTTGTTCAAGTGGCGGATTCTTAAGGTTTGAAAATAGATGATGTCGTTAAAAGTCGGATTCTAAAGCATTGTAAATAGATGACTTTGTTCAAGTTGCGGATTCTTAAGGTTTGAAAATAGATGATATCGTTTAAAGTCGGATTCTAAAGTATTGTAAATAGATGACTTTTCAAGTGTCGGATTCTTAAGGTTTGAAAATAGATTATGTCGTTTAAAGTGGGATTCTAAAGCATTGTAAATAGATGACTTTGTTCAAGTTGCGGATTCTAAAGGTTTGAAAATAGATGATATCGTTTAAAGTCGGATTCTAAAGCATTGTCACTAGATGATATTGTTCAAGTGTCGGATTCTTAAGGTTTGAAAATAGATTATGTCGTTTAAAGTGGGATTCTAAAGCATTGTAAATAGATGACTTTGTTAAAGTTGCGGATTCTTAAGGTTTGAAAATAGATGATATCGTTTTAAGTCGGATTCTAAAGCATTGTAAATAGATGACTTTGTTCAAGTTGCGAGTTCTTAAGGTTTAAAACTAGATAATATCGTTTAATGTCGGATACTAAAGCATTGTAAATAGATTACTATGTTCAAGTTACGTATTCATAAGGTTTGAAAATAGATGATATCCTTTAAAGTCGGATTATAAAGCATTGTAAATAGATGACTTTGTTCAAGTTGCCGATTCTTAAGGATTGAAAATAGATGATATCTTTTAAAGTCGGATTCTAAAGCATTGTAAATATATGACTTTGTTCAAGGGGCCGATTCTTAAGGATTGAAAATAGATTATATCGGTTAAAGTCGGATTCTAAAGCATTGTAAATAGATGACTTTGTTCAAGTAGCAGGTTCTTAAGGTTTAAAACTTGATGATATATTTCAATGTCAGATTCTAAAGCATTGTAAATAGATGACTTTGTTCCAGTTGCGGATTCTTGAGGTTTAAAATAGATGATATCGGTTAAAGTCGGATTCTAAAGCATTGTAAATAGATGACTTTGTTCAAGTTGCGGACTCTGATAGTTTGAAAATAGATTATATCGTTTAAAGTCGGATTCTAAAGCATTATAAATAGATGACTTTGTTCAAGTCGCGAATTATTAAGGTTTGAAAATAGATGATATCGTTTAAAGTCGGATTCTAAAGCATTGTAAATAGATGACTGTGTACAAGTTGCACATTCTTAATGTTTGAAAATAGATGATATCGTTTAAGATCGGATTCCAAACTATTGTAAATAGATGACTTTGTTAAGTTGCGGATTCTTAAGGTTTGAAAATAGATGATATCGTTTAAAGTCGGATTCTACAGCATTGTAAATAGATGACTTTGTTCAAGTGGCCGATACTTTAGGTTTGAAAATAGATGATATCGTTTAAAGTCGGATTCTAAAGCATTGTAAATAGATGACTTTGTTCAAGTTGCGGTTTCTTAAGGTTTGAAAATAGATGATATCGTTTAAAGTCGGATTTTAAAGCATTGTAAATAGATGACTTTGTTCAAGTGGCGGACTCTTAAGGTTTGAAAATAAATTATATTGTTTAAAGTGCGATTCTAAAGCATTGTAAGTAGATGACTTTATTACAGTTGCGGATTCTTAAGGTTTGAAAATAGATGATATTGTTTAAAGTCGCATTCTAAAGCATTGTAAATAGATGACTTTGTTCAAGTTGCCGATTCTAAAGGTTTGAAAATAGATGATATCGTTTAAAGTCGGATTCTAAAGCATTGTAAATAGATGACTTTGTTCAAGTTGCCGATGCATAAGGTTTCAAAATAGATGATATCGTTTAAAGTCGGATTCTAAAGTATTGTAAATAGATGACTTTGTTCAAGTTGCGGATTCTTAAGGTTTGAAAATAGATGATATCGTTTAAAGTCAGATTCTAAAGCATTGTAAATAGATGACTTTGTTCAAGTTGCGGATTCTTAAAGTTTGAAAATAGATGATATCGTTTAAAGTAAGATTCTAAAGTATTGTAAATAGATGACTTTTTCAAGTTGCGGATTCTTAAGGTTTGAAAATAGATGATATCGTTTAAAATCGGATTCTAAAGCATTGTAAATAGATGACTTTGTTCAAGTTGTGAGTTCTTTAGGTTTGAAAATAGATGATATCGTTTAAAGTCGGATTCTAAAGCATTGTAAATAGATGACTTTGTTCAAGTTGCCGATTCTTAAGCTTTGAAAATAGATGATATCGTTTAAAGTCGGATTCCAAAGCATTGTAAATAGATGACTTTGTTGAAGTTACCGGATCTGAAGGTTTTAAAATAGATGATATCGTTTCAAGTCGGATTCTAAAGCATTGTAAATTAAGGACTTGTCTAAGTCGCCGATTCTCAAGCTTTGAAAATAGATGATATCGTTTTAAGTCGGATTCTAAAGCACTGTAAATAGATGACTTTGTTCAAGTTGCCGATTCTTACGGTTTGAAAATAGATGATATCGTTTAAAGTTCGATTCTAAAGCATTGTAAATAGATGACTTTGTTCAAGTTGCCGATACTTAAGGATTGAAAATAGATGATATCGGTTAAAGTCGGATTCTAAAGCATTGTAAATAGATGACTTTGTTCAAGTTGCGGACTCTGATAGTTTGAAAATAGATTATATCGTTTAAAGTCGGATTCTAAAGCATTGTTAATAGATGACTTTGTTCAAGGTGCGGATTCTTAAGGTTTGAAAATAGATGATATTGTTTTAAGTCGGATTCTAAAGCATTGTAAAAAGATGACTTTGTTCAAGTTGCGGATTCTTAAGGTTTGAAAATAGATTATATCGTTTAAAGTCGCATTCTAAAGCATTGTAAATAGATGACTTTGTTCAAGTTGCGGATTCTTAAGGGTTGAAAATAGATGATATCGTTTAAAGTCGGATTCTAAAGCATTGTAAATAGATGACTTTGTTCAAGTTGCGGATTCTTAAAGTTTGAAAATAGATGATATCGTTTAAAGTCGGATTCTAAAGTATTGTAAATAGATGACTTTGTTCAAGTTGCGGATTCTTAAGGTTGGAAAATAGATGATATCGTTTAAAGTCGGATTCTAAAGTATTGTAAATAGATGACTTTGTTCAAGTGTCGGATTCTTAAGGTTTGAAAATAGATGATATCGTTTAAAGTTGGATTCTAAAGCATTGTAAATAGATGACTTTGTTCAAGTTGCGGATTCTTAAGGTTTGAAAATAGATGATATCGTTTAAAGTCGGATTCTAAAGCATTGTAAATAGATGACTTTGTTCAAGTTGCGAGTTCTTAAGGTTGAAAACTAGATGATATCGTTTAATGTCGGATACCAAAGCATTGTAAATAGATTACTATGTTCAAGTTCCGTATTCTTAAGGTTTGAAAATAGATGATATCATTTAAAGTCGGATTCTAAAGCATTGTAAATAGATGACTTTGTTCAAGTTGCGGATTCATAAGGTTTGAAAATAGATGATATCGTTTAAAGTCGGATTTTAAAGTATTGTAAATAGATGACTTTGTTCAAGTTGCGGATTATTAAGGTTTGAAAATAGATGATATCGTTTAAAGTCGGTTTCTAAAGTATTGTAAATAGATTACTTTGTTCAAGTTGCGGATCCTTCAGGTTTGAAAATAGATGATATCGTTTAAAATCGGATTCTAAAGCATTGTAAATAGATGACTTTGTTCAAGTGGCGGATTCTTAAGGTTTGAAAATAGATGATATCGTTTAAAGTCGGATTCTAAAGTATTGTAAATAGATGACTTTTCAAGTGTCGGATTCTTAAGGTTTGAAAATAGATTATGTCGTTTAAAGTGGGATTCTAAAGCATTGTAAATAGATGACTTTGTTCAAGTTGCGGATTCTAAAGGTTTGAAAATAGATGATATCGTTTAAAGTCGGATTCTAAAGCATTGTAAATAGATGATATTGTTCAAGTTGCGGATTCTTAAGGTTTGAAAATAGATGATATCGTTTAAAATCGGATTCTAAAGCATTGTTAATAGATGACTTTGTTCAAGTTGCGGATTCTTAAGGTTTGAAAATAGATGATATCGTTTAAAGTCGGATTCTAAAGCATTGTAAATAGATGACTTTGTTCAAGTTGCGGATTCTTAAGGTTTGAAAATAGATGATATCGTTTAAAGTCGGATTCTAAAGTATTGTAAATAGATGACTTTTTCAAGTGTCGGATTCTTAAGGTTTGAAAATAGATTATTTCGTTTAAAGTGGGATTCTAAAGCATTGTAAATAGATGACTTTGTTCAAGTTGCGGATTCTTAAGGTTTGAAAATAGATGATATCGTTTAAAGTCGGATTCTAAAGCATTGTAAATAGATGATTTTGTTCAAGTTGCGAGTTCTTAAGGTTTAAAACTAGATAATATCGTTTAATGTCGGATACTAAAGCATTGTAAATAGATTACTATGTCTAAGTTACGTATTCTTAAGGTTTGAAAATAGATGATATCATTTAAAGTCGGATTATAAAGCATTGTAAATAGATGACTTTGTTCAAGTTGCCGATTCTTAAGGATTGAAAATAGATGATATCTTTTAAAGTCGGATTCTAAAGCATTGTAAATAGATGACTTTGTTCAAGTAGCGAGTTCTTAAGGTTTAAAACTAGATGATATATTTTTATGTCGGATTCTTAAGCATTGTAAATAGATGACCTTGTTCAAGTTGCGGATACTTGAGGTTTAAAATAGATGATATCGGTTAAAGTCGGATTCTAAAGCATTGTAAATAGATGACTTTGTTCAAGTTGCGGACTCTGATAGTTTGAAAATAGATTATATCGTTTAAAGTCGGATTCTAAAGCATCATAAATAGATGACTTTGTTCAAGTCGCGAATTATTAAGGTTTGAAAATAGATGATATCGTTTAAAGTCGGATTCTAAAGCATTGTAAATAGATGACTGTGTACAAGTTGCACATTCTTTAGGTTTGAAAATAGATGATATCGTTTAAGATCGGATTCCAAACCATTGTAAATAGATGACTTTGTTAAGTTGCGGATTCTTAAGGTTTGAAAATAGATTATATCGTTTAAAGTCGGATTCTAAAGTATTGTAAATAGATGACTTTGTTCAAGTTGCGGATCCTTCAGGTTTGAAAATAGATGATATCGTTTAAAATCGGATTCTAAAGCATTGTAAATAGATGACTTTGTTCAAGTGGCGGATTCTTAATGGTTTGAAAATAGATGATATCGTTTAAAGTCGGATTCTAAAGCATTGTAAATAGATGACTTTGTTCAAGTTGCGGATTCTTAAGGTTTGAAAATAGATGATATCGTTTAAAGTCGGATTCTAAAGTATTGTAAATAGATGACTTTTCAAGTGTCGGATTCTTAAGGTTTGAAAATAGATTATGTCGTTTAAAGTTGGATTCTAAAGCATTGTAAATAGATGACTTTGTTCAAGTTGCGGATTCTAAAGGTTTGAAAATAGATGATATCGTTTAAAGTCGGATTCTAAAGCATTGTAAATAGATGATATTGTTCAAGTGTCGGATTCTTAAGGTTTGAAAATAGATTATGCCGTTTAAAGTGGGACTCTAAAACATTGTAAATAGATGACTTTGTTAAAGTTGCGGATTCTTAAGGTTTGAAAATAGATGATATCGTTTTAAGTCGGATTCTAAAGCATTGTAAATAGATGACTTTGTTCAAGTTGCCGATTCTTAAGGATTGAAAATAGATGATATCTTTTGAAGTCGGATTCTAAAGCATTGTAAATAGATGACTTTGTTCAAGGGGCCGATTCTTAAGGATTGAAAATAGATTATATCGGTTAAAGTCGGATTCTAAAGCATTGTAAATAGATGACTTTGTTCAAGTAGCAGGTTCTTAAGGTTTAAAACTTGATGATATATTTTAATGTCAGATTCTAAAGCATTGTAAATAGATGACCTTGTTCCAGTTGCGGATTCTTGAGGTTTAAAATAGATGATATCGGTTAAAGTCGGATTCTAAAGCATTGTAAATAGATGACTTTGTTACAGGTGCGGACTCTGATAGTTTGAAAATAGATTATATCGTTTAAAGTCGGATTCTAAAGCATTATAAATAGATGACTTTGTTCAAGTCGCGAATTATTAAGGTTTGAAAATAGATGATATCGTTTAAAGTCGGATTCTAAAGCATTGTAAATAGATGACTGTGTACAAGTTGCACATTCTTAAGGTTTGAAAATAGATGATATCGTTTAAGATCGGATTCCAAACTATTGTAAATAGATGACTTTGTTAAGTTGCGGATTCTTAAGGTTTGAAAATAGATGATATCGTTTAAAGTCGGATTCTACAGCATTGTAAATAGATGACTTTGTTCAAGTGGCCGATACTTTAGGTTTGAAAATAGATGATATCGTTTAAAGTCGGATTCTAAAGCATTGTAAATAGATGACTTTGTTCAAGTTGCGGTTTCTTAAGGTTTGAAAATAGATGATATCGTTTAAAGTCGGATTCTAAAGCATTGTAAATAGATGACTTTGTTCAAGTGGCGGACTCTTAAGGTTTGAAAATAAATTATATTGTTTAAAGTGCGATTCTAAAGCATTGTAAGTAGATGACTTTATTACAGTTGCGGATTCTTAAGGTTTGAAAATAGATGATATTGTTTAAAGTCGCATTCTAAAGCATTGTAAATAGATGACTTTGTTCAAGTTGCCGATTCTTAAGGTTTGAAAATAGATGATATCGTTTAAAGTCGGATTCTAAAGCATTGTAAATAGATGACTTTGTTCAAGTTGCCGATGCATAAGGTTTCAAAATAGATGATATCGTTTAAAGTCGGATTCTAAAGTATTGTAAATAGATGACTTTGTTCAAGTTGCGGATTCTTAAGGTTTGAAAATAGATGATATCGTTTAAATTCAGATTCTAAAGCATTGTAAATAGATGACTTTGTTCAAGTTGCGGATTCTTAAGGTTTGAAAATAGATGATATCGTTTAAAGTCGGATTCTAAAGTATTGTAAATAGATGACTTTTTCAAGTTGCGGATTCTTAAGGTTTGAAAATAGATAATATCGTTTGAAATCGGATTCTAAAGCATTGTAAATAGATGACTTTGTTCAAGTTGTGAGTTCTTTAGGTTTGAAAATAGATGATATCGTTTAAAGTCGGATTCTAAAGCATTGTAAATATATGACTTTGTTCAAGTTGCCGATTCTTAAGCTTTGAAAATAGATGATATCGTTTAAAGTCGGATTCCAAAGCATTGTAAATAGATGACTTTGTTGAAGTTACCGGATCTGAAGGTTTGAAAATAGATGATATCGTTTCAAGTCGGATTCTAAAGCATTGTAAATTAAGGACTTGTCTAAGTCGCCGATTCTCAAGCTTTGAAAATAGATGATATCGTTTTAAGTCGGATTCTAAAGCACTGTAAATAGATGACTTTGTTCAAGTTGCCGATTCTTACGGTTTGAAAATAGATGATATCGTTTAAAGTTCGATTCTAAAGCATTGTAAATAGATGACTTTGTTCAAGTTGCCGATACTTAAGGATTGAAAATAGATGATATCGGTTAAAGTCGGATTCTAAAGCATTGTAAATAGATGACTTTGTTCAAGTTGCGGACTCTGATAGTTTGAAAATAGATTATATCGTTTAAAGTCGGATTCTAAAGCATTGTTAATAGATGACTTTGTTCAAGGTGCGGATTCTTAAGGTTTGAAAATAGATGATATTGTTTTAAGTCGGATTCTAAAGCATTGTAAAAAGATGACTTTGTTCAAGTTGCGGATTCTTTAGGTTTGAAAATAGATGATATCGTTTAAAGTCGCATTCTAATGCATTGTAAATAGATGACTTTGTTCAAGTTGCGGATTCTTAAGGGTTGAAAATAGATGATATCGTTTAAAGTCGGATTCTAAAGCATTGTAAATAGATGACTTTGTTCAAGTTGCGGATTCTTAAAGTTTGAAAATAGATGATATCGTTTAAAGTCGGATTCTAAAGTATTGTAAATAGATGACTTTGTTCAAGTTGCGGATTCTTAAGGTTGGAAAATAGATGATATCGTTTTAAGTCGGATTCTAAAGTATTGTAAATAGATGACTTTGTTCAAGTGTCGGATTCTTAAGGTTTGAAAATAGATGATATCGTTTAAAGTTGGATTCTAAAGTATTGTAAATAGATGACTTTGTTCAAGTTGCGGATTCTTAAGGTTTGAAAATAGATGATATCGTTTAAAGTCGGATTCTAAAGCATTGTAAATAGATGACTTTGTTCAAGTTGCGAGTTCTTAAGGTTGAAAACTAGATGATATCGTTTAATGTCGGATACCAAAGCATTGTAAATAGATTACTATGTTCAAGTTCCGTATTCTTAAGGTTTGAAAATAGATGATATCATTTAAAGTCGGATTCTAAAGCATTGTAAATAGATGACTTTGTTCAAGTTGCGGATTCATAAGGTTTGAAAATGATGATATCGTTTAAAGTCGGATTTTAAAGTATTGTAAATAGATGACTTTGTTCAAGTTGCGGATTATTAAGGTTTGAAAATAGATGATATCGTTTAAAGTCGGTTTCTAAAGTATTGTAAATAGATGACTTTGTTCAAGTTGCGGATCCTTCAGGTTTGAAAATAGATGATATCGTTTTAAATCGGATTCTAAAGCATTGTAAATAGATGACTTTGTTCAAGTGGCGGATTCTTAAGGTTTGAAAATAGATGATATCGTTTAAAGTCGGATTCTAAAGTATTGTAAATAGATGACTTTTCAAGTGTCGGATTCTTAAGGTTTGAAAATAGATTATGTCGTTTAAAGTGGGATTCTAAAGCATTGTAAATAGATGACTTTGTTCAAGTTGCGGATTCTAAAGGTTTGAAAATAGATAATATCGTTTAAAGTCGGATTCTAAAGCATTGTAAATAGATGATATTGTTCAAGTTGCGGATTCTTAAGGTTGTAAAATAGATGATATCGTTTAAAATCGGATTCTAAAGCATTGTTAATAGATGACTTTGTTCAAGTTGCGGATTCTTAAGGTTTGAAAATAGATGATATCGTTTAAAGTCGGATTCTAAAGTATTGTAAATAGATGACTTTTTCAAGTGTCGGATTCTTAAGGTTTGAAAATAGATTATTTCGTTTAAAGTGGGATTCTAAAGCATTGTAAATAGATGACTTTGTTCAAGTTGCGGATTCTTAAGGTTTGAAAATAGATGATATCGTTTAAAGTCGGATTCTAAAGCATTGTAAATAGATGACTTTGTTCAAGTTGCAAGTTCTTAAGGTTTAAAACTAGATAATATCGTTTAATGTCGGATACTAAAGCATTGTATATAGATTACTATGTTCAAGTTACGTATTCTTAAGGTTTAAAAATAGATGATATCATTTAAAGTCGGATTATAAAGCATTGTAAATAGATGACTTTGTTCAAGTTGCCGATTCTTAAGGATTGAAAATAGATGATATCTTTTAAAGTCGGATTCTAAAGCATTGTAAATAGATGACTTTGTTCAAGTAGCGAGTTCTTAAGGTTTAAAACTAGATGATATATTTTTATGTCGGATTCTTAAGCATTGTAAATAGATGACCTTGTTCAAGTTGCGGATTCTTGAGGTTTAAAATAGATGATATCGGTTAAAGTCGGATTCTAAAGCATTGTAAATAGATGACTTTGTTCAAGTTGCGGACTCTGATAGTTTGAAAATAGATTATATCGTTTAAAGTCGGATTCTAAAGCATCATAAATAGATGACTTTGTTCAAGTCGCGAATTATTAAGGTTTGAAAATAGATGATATCGTTTAAAGTCGGATTCTAAAGCATTGTAAATAGATGACTGTGTACAAGTTGCACATTCTTTAGGTTTGAAAATAGATGATATCGTTTAAGATCGGATTCCAAACCATTGTAAATAGATGACTTTGTTAAGTTGCGGATTCTTAAGGTTTGAAAATAGATTATATCGTTTAAAGTCGGATTCTACAGCATTGTAAATAGATGACTTTGTTCAAGTGTCCGATACTTTAGGTTTGAAAATAGATGATATCGTTAAAAGTCGGATTCTAAAGCATTGTAAATAGAGGACTTTGTTCAAGTTGCGGTTTCTTAAGGTTTGAAAATAGATGATATCGTTTAAAGTCGGATTCTAAAGCATTGTAAATAGATGACTTTGTACAAGTGGCGGACTCTTAAGGTTTGAAAATAGATTATATTGTTTAAAGTGCGATTCTAAAGCATTGTAAGTAGATGACTTTATTACAGTTGCGGATTCTTAAGGTTTGAAAATAGATGATATTGTTTAAAGTCGCATACTAAAGCATTGTAAATAGATGACTTTGTTCAAGTTGCCGATTCTTAAGGTTTGAAAATAGATGATATCGTTTAAAGTCGGATTCTAAAGCATTGTAAATAGATGACTTTGTTCAAGTTTCCGATTCATAAGGTTTCAAAATAGATGATATCGTTTAAAGTCGGATTCTAAAGTATTGTAAATAGATGACTTTGTTCAAGTTGCGGATTCTTAAGGTTTGAAAATAGATGATATCCTTTAAAGTCGGATTCTAAAGCATTGTAAATAGATGACTTTGTTCAAGTTGCGGATTCTTAAGGTTTGAAAATAGATGATATCGTTTAAAGTCGGATTCTAAAGTATTGTAAATAGATGACTTTTTCAAGTTGCGGATTCTTAAGGTTTGAAAATAGATGATATCCTTTAAAGTCGGATTCTAAAGCATTGTAAATAGATGACTTTGTTCAAGTTGCGAGTTCTTTAGGTTTGAAAATAGATGATATCGTTTAAAGTCGGATTCTAAAGCATTGTAAATATATGACTTTGTTCAAGTTGCCGATTCTTAAGCTTTGAAAATAGATGAAATCGTTTAAAGTCGGATTCCAAAGCATTGTAAATAGATGACTTTGTTCAAGTTACCGGATCTGAAGGTTTTAAAATAGATGATATCGTTTAAAGTCGGATTCTAAAGTATTGTAAATAGATGACTTTTTCAAGTTGCGGATTCTTAAGGTTTTAAAATAGATGATATCGTTTAAAATCGGATTCTAAAGCATTGTAAATAGATGACTTTGTTCAAGTCGCCGATTCTCAAGCTTTGAAAATAGATGATATCGTTTTAAGTCGGATTCTAAAGCACTGTAAATAGATGACTTTGTTCAAGTTGCCGATTCTTAAGGTTTGAAAATAGATGATGTCGTTTAAAGTTCGATTCTAAAGCGGTGTAAATAGATGACTTTGTTCAAGTTGCCGATACTTAAGGATTGAAAATAGATGATATCGGTTAAAGTCGGATTCTAAAGCATTGTAAATAGATGACTTTGTTCAGGTTGCGGACTCTGATAGTTTGAAAATAGATTATATCGTTTAAAGTCGGATTCTAAAGCATTGTAAATAGATGACTTTGTTCAAGTTGCGGATTCTTAAAGTTTGAAAATAGATGATATCGTTTAAAGTCGCATTCTAAAGCATTGTAAATAGATGACTTTGTTCAAGTTGCGGATTCTTAAGGTTTGAAAATAGATGATATCGTTTAAAGTCGGATTCTAAAGCATTGTAAATAGATGACTTTGTTCAAGTTGCGAGTTCTTAAGGTTTAAAACTAGATGATATCGTTTAATGTCGGATACTTAAGCATTGTAAATACCTTACTATGTTCAAGTTCCGTATTCTTAAGGTTTGAAAATAGATGATATCATTTAAAGTCGGATTATAAAGCATTGTAAATAGATGACTTTGTTCAAGTTGCGGATTCTTTAGGTTTGAAAAAAGATGATATCGTTTAAAGTCGGATTCTAAAGCATTGTAAATAGATGACTTTGTTCAAGTTTCCGATTCTTAAGCTTTGAAAATAGATGATATCGTTTAAAGTCAGATTCCAAAGCATTGTAAATAGATGACTTTGTTCAAGTTGCCGATTCTTAAGGTTTTAAAATAGATGATATCGTTTCAAGTCGGATTCTAAAGCATTGTAAATTAATTACTTGTTCAAGTCGCCGATTCTCAAGCTTTGAAAGTAGATGATATCGTTTAAAGTCGGATTCTAAAGCATTGTAAATAGATGACTTTGTTCAAGTTGCCGATTCTTAAGGTTTGAAAATATATGATATCGTTTAAAGTTGGATTCTAAAGCATTGTAAATAGATGACTTTGTTCAAGTTGCCGATTCTTAAGGATTGAAAATAGATGATATCATTTAAAGTCGGATTCTAAAGCATTGTAAATAGATGACTTTGTTCAAGTGGCCGATTCTTAAGGATTGAAAATAGATGATATCGGTTAAAGTCGGATACTAAAGCATTGTAAATAGATGACTTTGTTCAAGTTGCGGACTCTGATAGTTTGAAAATAGATTATATCGTTTAAAGTCGGATTCTAAAGCATTGTTAATAGATGACTTTGTTCAAGTTGCGGATTCTTAAGATTTGAAAATAGATGACATCGTTTAAAGTCGCGTTCTAAAGCATTGTAAATAGATGACTGTGTACAAGTTGCACCTTCTTAAGGTTTGAAAATAGATGATATCGTTTAAGATCGGATACCAAACCATTGTAAATAGATGACTTTGTTAAGTTGCGGATTCTTAAGGTTTGAAAATAGATGATATCGTTTAAAGTCGGATTCTAAAGCATTGTAAATAGATGACTTTGTTCAAGTTGCGGATTCTTAAGGTTGGAAAATAGATGATATCGTTTAAAGTCGGATTCTAAAGTATTGTAAATAGATGACTTTGTTCAAGTGTGGGATTCTTAAGGTTTGAAAATAGATGATATCGTTTAAAGTTGGATTCTAAAGCATTGTAAATAGATGACTTTGTTCAAGTTGCGGATTCTTATGGTTTGAAAATAGATGATATCGTTTAAAGTCGGATTCTAAAGCATTGTAAATAGATGACTTTGTTCAAGTTGCGAGTTCTTAAGGTTTAAAACTAGATGATATCGTTTAAAGTCGGATTCTAAAGCATTGTAAATAGATTACTATGTTCAAGTTCCGTATTCTTAAGGTTTGAAAATAGATGATATCATTTAAAGTCGGATTATAAAGCATTGTAAGTAGATGACTTTGTTCAAGTTGCGGATTCTTTAGGTTAGAAAATAGATGATATCGTTTAAAGTCGGATTCTAAAGCATTGTAAATAGATGACTTTGTTACAGTTGCCGATTCTTAAGCTTTGAAAATAGATGATATCGTTTAAAGTCGGATTCCAAAGCATTGTAAATAGATGACTTTGTTAAAGTTGCCGATTCTTAAAGTTTGAAAATAGATGATATCGTTTCAAGTCGGATTCTAAAGCATTGTAAATTAATGACTTGTTAAAGTCGCCGATTCTCAAGCTTTGAAAGTAGATGATATCGTTTAAAGTCGGATTCTAAAGCACTGTAAATAGATGACTTTGTTCAAGTTGCGGACTCTGATGGTTTGAAAATAGATTATATCGTTTAAAGTCGGATTCTAAAGCATTGTTAATAGATGACTTTGTTCAAGTTGCGGATTCTTAACGTTCGAAAATAGATGATATTGTTTTAAGTCGGATTCTAAAGCATTGTAAATAGAGGACTTTGTTCAAGTTGCGGATTCTTAAGGTTTGAAAATAGATGATATCGTTTAAAGTCGGATTCTAAAGCATTGTAAATAGATCGCTGTGTACAAGTTGCGGATTCTTAAGGTTTGAAAATAGATGATATCGTTTAAGATCGGATTCCAAACCATTGTAAATAGATGACTTTGTTAAGTTGCGGATTCTTAAGGTTTGAAAATAGATGATATCGTTTAAAGTCGGATTCTACAGCATTGTAAATAGATGACTTTGTTCAAGTGGCCGATACTTTAGGTTTGAAAATAGATGATATCGTTTATAGTCGGATTCTAAAGCATTGTAAATAGATGACCTTGTTCACGTTGCGGATCCTTGATGTTTTAAAATAAATGACATAGTTTAAAGTCGGATTCTAAAGCATTGTAAATTGATGATTTTGTTCAAGTTTCGGATTCTTAAGGTTTGAAAATAGATGATATCGTTTAAAGTCGGATTCTAAAGCATTGTAAATAGATGACTTTGTTCAAGTGGCAGACTCTTAAGGTTTGAAAATAGACGATATTGTTTAAAGTACGATTCTATACATTGTAAGTAGATGACTTTATTACAGTTGCGGATTCTTAAGGTATTAAAATAGATGATATTGTTTAAAGTCGCATTCTAAAGCATTGTAAATAGATGACTTTGTTCAAGTTGCGGATTCTTAAGGTTTGAATATAAATGATATCGGTTTAAGTCGGAGTATAAAGCATTGTAAATAGATAACTTTGTTCAAGTTGCGGATTCTTAAGGTTTGAAAATAGATGATATCGTTTAAAGTCGGATTCTAACGCATTGTAAATAGATGACTTTGTTCAAGTTGCGGATTCCTTAGGTTTGAAAATAGATGATATCGTTTAAAGTCGGATTCTAAAGCATTGTAAATAGATGACTTTGTTCAAGTTGCGGATTCTTAAGGTTGTAAAATAGATGATATCGTTTAAAGTCGGATTCTAAAGCATTGTAAATAGATGACTTTGTTCAAGTTGCGGATTCTTAAGGTTTGAAAATAGATGATATCCTTTACAGTCGGATTCTAAAGCATTGTAAATAGATGACTTTGTTCAAGTTGCGAGTTCTTAAGGTTTGAAAATAGAAGATAATGTTTAAAGTACGATTCTAAAGCATTGTAAGTAGATGACTTTATTACAGTTGCGGATACTTAAGGTATTAAAATAGATGACATTGTTTAAAGTCGCATTCTAAAGCATTCTAAATAGATGACTTTGTTCAAGTTGCGGATTCTTAAGGTTCGAATATAGATGATATTTGTTTAAGTCGGAGTATAAAGCATTGTAAATAGATGACTTTGTTCAAGTTGCGGATTCTTAAGGTTTGAAAATAGATGATATCCTTTAAAGTCGGATTCTAAAGCATTGTAAATAGATGACTTTGTTCAAGTTGCGAGTTCTTAAGGTTTAAAAATAGAAGATAATGTTTAAAGTACGATTCTAAAGCATTGTAAGTAGATGACTTTATTACAGTTGCGGATTCTTAAGGTATTAAAATAGATGACATTGTTTAAAGTCGCATTCTAAAGCATTGTAAATAGATGACTTTGTTCAAGTTGCGGATTCTTAAGGTTATAAAATAGATGATATCGTTTAAAGTCGGATTCTAAAGCATTGTAAATAGATGACTTTGTTCAAGTTGCGGATTCTTAAGGTTTGAAAATAGATGATATCCTTTAAAGTCGGATTCTAAAGCATTGTAAATAGATGACTTTGTTCAAGTTGCGGATTCTTAAGGTTTGAAAATAGAAGATAATGTTTAAAGTACGATTCTAAAGCATTGTAAGTAGATGACTTTATTACAGTTGCGGATTCTTAAGGTATTAAAATAGATGACATTGTTTAAAGTCGCATTCTAAAGCATTGTAAATAGATGACTTTGTTCAAGTTGCGGATTCTTAAGGTTTGAATATAGATGATATTTGTTTAAGTCGGAGTATAAAGCATTGTAAATAGATAACTTTGTTCAAGTTGCGGATCCTTAAGGTTGGAAAATAGATGATATCGTTTAAAGTCGGATTCTAAAGTATTGTAAATAGATGACTTTGTTCAAGTGTCGGATTCTTAAGGTTTGAAAATTGATGATATCGTTTAAAGTTGAATTCTAAAGCATTGTAAATAGATGACTTTGTTCAAGTTGCGGATTCTTTAGGTTTGAAAATACATGATATCGTTTAAAGTCGGATTCTAAAGCATTGTAAATAGATGACTTTGTTCAAGTTGCGAGTTCTTAAGGTTTAAAACTAGATGATATCGTTTAATGTCGGATACTTAAGCATTGTAAATACCTTACTATGTTCAAGTTCCGTATTCTTAAGGTTTGAAAATAGATGATATCATTTAAAGTCGGATTATAAAGCATTGTAAATAGATGACTTTGTTCAAGTTGCGGATTCTTTAGGTTTGAAAATAGATGATATCGTTTAAAGTCGGATTCTAAAGCATTGTAAATAGATGACTTTGTTCAAGTTTCCGATTCTTAAGCTTTGAAAATAGATGATATCGTTTAAAGTCAGATTCCAAAGCATTGTAAATAGATGACTTTGTTCAAGTTGCCGATTCTTAAGGTTTTAAAATAGATGATATCGTTTCAAGTCGGATTCTAAAGCATTGTAAATTAATTACTTGTTCAAGTCGCCGATTCTCAAGCTTTGAAAGTAGATGATATCGTTTAAAGTCGGATTCTAAAGCACTGTAAATAGATGACTTTGTTCAAGTTGCCGATTCTTAAGGTTTGAAAATAGATGATATCGTTTTAAGTTCGATTCTAAAGTATTGTAAATAGATGACTTTGTTCAAGTTGCCGATTCTTAAGGATTGAAAATAGATGATATCGTTTAAAGTCGGATTCTAAAGCATTGTAAATAGATGACTTTGTTCAAGTTGCCGATTCTTAAGGATTGAAAATAGATGATATCGGTTAGAGTCGGATTCTAAAGCATTGTAAATAGATGACTTTGTTCAAGTTGCGGACTCTGATAGTTCGAAAATAGATTATATCGTTTAAAGTCGGATTCTAAAGCATTGTTAATAGATGACTTTGTTCAAGTTGCGGATTCTTAAGATTTGAAAATAGATGACATCGTTTAAAGTCGCGTTCTAAAGCATTGTAAATAGATGACTGTGTACAAGTTGCACCTTCTTAAGGTTTGAAAATAGATGACATCGTTTCAGATCGGATTCCAAACCATTGTAAATAGATGACTTTGTTAAGTTGCGGATTCTTAAGGTTTGAAAATAGATGATATCGTTTAAAGTCGGATTCTAAAGCATTGTAAATAGATGACTTGGTTCAAGTTGCGGATTCTTAAGGTTGGAAAATAGATGATATCGTTTAAAGTCGGATTCTAAAGTATTGTAAATAGATGACTTTGTTCAAGTGTGGGATTCTTAAGGTTTGAAAATAGATGATATCGTTTAATGTCGGATACTAAAGCATTGTAAATAGATTACTATGTTCAAGTTCCGTATTCTTTAGGTTTGAAAATAGATGATATCATTTAAAGTCGGATTATAAAGCATTGTAAGTAGATGACTTTGTTCAAGTTGCGGATTCTTTAGGTTAGAAAATAGATGATATCGTTTAAAGTCGGATTCTAAAGCATTGTAAATAGATGACTTTGTTACAGTTGCCGATTCTTAAGCTTTGAAAATAGATGATATCGTTTAAAGTCGGATTCCAAAGCATTGTAAATAGATGACTTTGTTAAAGTTGCCGATACTTAAGGTTTGAAAATAGATGATATCGTTTCAAGTCGGATTCTAAAGCATTGTAAATTAATGACTTGTTCAAGTCGCCGATTCTCAAGCTTTGAAAGTAGATGATATCGTTTAAAGTCGGATTCTAAAGCACTGTAAATAGATGACTTTGTTCAAGTTGCGGACTCTGATGGTTTGAAAATAGATTATATCGTTTAAAGTCGGATTCTAAAGCATTGTTAATAGATGACTTTGTTCAAGTTGCGGATTCTTAAGGTTTGAAAATAGATGATATTGTTTTAAGTCGGATTCTAAAGCATTGTAAATAGATGACTTTGTTCAAGTTGCGGATTCTTAAGGTTTGAAAATAGATGATATCGTTTAAAGTCGGATTCTAAAGCATTGTAAATAGATGACTGTGTACAAGTTGCGGATTCTTAAGGTTTGAAAATAGATTATATTGTTACAGATCGGATTCCAAACCATTGTAAATAGATGACTTTGTTAAGTTGCGGATTCTTAAGGTTTGAAAATAGATGATATCGTTTAAAGTCGGATTCTACAGCATTGTAAATAGATGACTTTGTTCAAGTGGCCGATACTTTAGGTTTGAAAATAGATGATATCGTTTATAGTCGGATTCAAAAGCATTGTAAATAGATGACCTTGTTAACGTTGCGGATCCTTGATGTTTGAAAATATATGACATAGTTTAAAGTCGGATTCTAAAGCATTCTAAATTGATGATTTTGTTCAAGTTGCGGATTCTTAAGGTTTGAAAATAGATGATATCGTTTAAAGTCGGATTCTAAAGCATTGTAAATAGATGACTTTGTTCAAGTAGCAGACTCTTAAGGTTTGAAAATAGACGATATTGTTTAAAGTACGATTCTATAGCATTGTAAGTAGATGACTTTATTACAGTTGCGGATTCTTAAGGTATTAAAATAGATGACATTGTTTAAAGTCGCATTCTAAAGCATTGTAAATAGATGACTTTGTTCAAGTTGCGGATTCTTAAGGTTTGAATATAGATGATATCGGTTTAAGTCGGAGTATAAAGCATTGTAAATAGATAACTTTGTTCAAGTTGCGGATTCTTAAGGTTTGAAAATAGATGATATCGTTTAAAGTCGGATTCTAACGCATTGTAAATAGATGACTTTGTTCAAGTTGCGGATTCCTTAGGTTTGAAAATAGATGATATCGTTTAAAGTCGGATTCTAAAGCATTGTAAATAGATGACTTTGTTCAAGTTGCGGATTCTTAAGGTTTGAAAATAGATGATATCGTTTAAAGTCGGATTCTAAAGCATTGTAAATAGATGACTTTGTTCAAGTTCCGTATTCTTAAGGTTTGAAAATAGATGATATCGTTTAAAGTCGGATTCTAAAGCATTGTAAATAGATGACTTTGTTCAAGTTGCGAGTTCATGAGGTTTGAAAATAGATGATATTTTTTGAAGTCGGACTCTAAAGCATTGTAAATCGATGACTTTGTTCAAGTTGCGGATTCTTAAGGTTTGAAAATAGAAGATAATGTTTAAAGTACGATTCTAAAGCATTGTAAGTAGATGACTTTATTACAGTTGCGGATTCTTAAAGTATTAAAATAGATGACATTGTTTAAAGTCGCATTCTAAAGAATTGTAAATAGATGACTTTGTTCAAGTTGCGGATTCTTAAGGTTTGAATATAGATGATATTTGTTTAAAGTCGGAGTATAAAGCATTGTAAATAGATAACTTTGTTCAAGTTGCGGATTCTTAAGGTTTGAAAATAGATGATATCGTTTAAAGTCGGATTCTAACGCATTGTAAATAGATGACTTTGTTCAAGTTGCGGATTCTTTAGGTTTGAAAAGAGATGATATCGTTTAAAGTCGGATTCTAAAGCATTGTAAATAGATGACTTTGTTCAAGTTGCGGATTCTTAAGGTTGGAAAATAGATGATATCGTTTAAAGTCGGATTCTAAAGCATTGTAAATCAATGACTTTGTTCAAGTTGCGGATTCTTAAGGTTCGAAAATAGATGATATCCTTTAAAGTCGGATTCTAAAGCATTGTAAATAGATGACTTTGTTCAAGTTGCGAGTTCTTAAGGTTTGAAAATAGATGATATCGTTTAAAGTAGGATTCAAAAGCATTGTAAATAGATGACTTCGTTCAAGTTGCGGATTCTTAAGGTTTTAAATCAGATGATATCGTTGCCAGTGTGATTCTAAAGCATTGTAAATAGATGACTTTGTTCAAGTTGCGGATTCTTAAAGTTTGAAAATAGATGATATCGTTTAAAGTCGGATTCTAAAGTATTGTAAATAGATGACTTTGTTCAAGTTGCGGATCCTTAAGGTTGGAAAATAGATGATATCGTTTAAAGTCGGATTCTAAAGCATTGTAAATAGATGACTTTGTTCAAGTGTCGGATTCTTAAGGTTTGAAAATTGATGATATCGTTTAAAGTTGAATTCTAAAGCATTGTAAATAGATGACTTTGTTCAAGTTGCGGATTCTTAAGGTTTGAAAATAGATGATATCGTTTAAAGTCGGATTCTAAAGCATTGTAAATAGATGACTTTGTTCAAGTTGCGAGTTCTTAAGGTTTAAAACTAGATGATATCGTTTAAAGTCGGATTCTAAATCATTGCTAATAGATGACTTTGTTCAAGTTGCGGATTCTTAAGGTTTGAAAATAGATGATATTGTTTTTAGTCGGATTCTAAAGCATTGTAAATAGAGGACTTTGTTCAAGTTGCGGATTCTTAAGGTTTAAAAATAGATGATATCGTTTAAAGTCGGATTCTAAAGCATTGTAAATAGATGACTGTGTACAAGTTGCGGATTCTTAAGGTTTGAAAATAGATGATATCGTTTAAGATCGGATTCCAAACCATTGTAAATTGATGACTTTGTTAAGTTGCGGATTCTTAAGGTTTGAAAATAGATGATATCGTTTAAAGTCGGATTCTACAGCATTGTAAATAGATGACTTTGTTCAAGTGGCCGATACTTTAGGTTTGAAAATAGATGATATCGTTTATAGTCGGATTCTAAAGCATTGTAAATAGATGACCTTGTTCACGTTGCGGATCCTTGATCTTTGAAAATAAAGGACATAGTTTAAATTCGGATTCTAAAGCATTGTAAATAGATGATTTTGTTCAAGTTGCGGATTCTTAAGGTTTGAAAATAGATGATATCGTTTAAAGATGGATTCTAAAGCATTGTAAATAGATGACTTGGTTCAAGTGGCAGACTCTTAAGGTTTGAAAATAGATAGTAATGTTTAAAGTACGATTCTAAAGCATTGTAAGTAGATGACTTTATTACAGTTGCGGATTCTTAAGGTATTAAAATAGATGACATTGTTTAAAGTCGCATTCTAAAGCATTGTAAATAGATGACTTTGTTCAAGTTGCGGATTCTTAAGGTTTGAATATAGATGATATCGGTTTAAGTCGGAGTATAAAGCATTGTAAATAGATGACTTTGTTCAAGTTGCGGATTCTTAAGGTTTGAAAATAGATGATATCGTTTAAAGTCGGATTCTAACGCATTGTAAATAGATGACTTTGTTCAAGTTGCGGATTCCTTAGGTTTGAAAATAGATGATATCGTTTGAAGTCGGATTCTAAAGCATTGTAAATAGATGACTTTGTGCAAGTTGCGGATTCTTAAGGTTTGAAAATAGATGATATCGTTTAAAGTCGGATTCTAAAGCATTGTAAATATATGACTTTGTTCAAGTTGCGGATTCTTAAGGTTTGAAAATAGATGATATCGTTTAAAGTCGGATTCTAAAGCATTGTAAATAGATGACTTTGTTCAAGTTGCGGATTCTTAAGGTTTGAAAATAGAAGAAAATGTTTAAAGTACGATTCTAAAGCATTGTAAGTAGATGACTTTATTACAGTTGCGGATTCTTAAGGTATTAAAATAGATGACATTGTTTAAAGTCGCATTCTAAAGCATTGTAAATAGATGACTTTGTTCAAGTTGCGGATTCTTAAGGATTGAAAATAGATGATATCGTTTAAAGTCGGATTCTAAAGCATTGTAAATAGATGACTTTGTTCAAGTTGCCGATTCTTAAGGATTGAAAATAGATGATATCGGTTAAAGTCGGATTCTAAAGCATTGTAAATAGATGACTTTGTTCAAGTTGCGGACTCTGATGGTTTGAAAATAGATTATATCGTTTAAAGTCGGATTCTAAATCATTGTTAATAGATGACTTTGTTCAAGTTGCGGATTCTTAAGGTTTGAAAATAGATGATATTGTTTTTAGTCGGATTCTAAAGCATTGTAAATAGAGGACTTTGTTCAAGTTGCGGATTTTTAAGGTTTGAAAATAGATGATATCGTTTAAAGTCGGATTCTAAAGCATTGTAAATAGATGACTGTGTACAAGTTGCGGATTCTTAAGGTTTGAAAATAGATGATATCGTTTAAGATCGGATTCCAAACCATTGTAAATAGATGACTTTGTTAAGTTGCGGATTCTTAAGGTTTGAAAATAGATGATATCGTTTAAAGTCGGATTCTACAGCATTGTAAATAGATGACTTTGTTCAAGTGGCCGATACTTTAGGTTTGAAAATAGATGATATCGTTTATAGTCGGATTCTAAAGCATTGTAAATAGATGACCCTGTTGACGTTGCGGATCCTTGATGTTTGAAAATAAAGGACATAGTTTAAAGTCGGATTCTAAAGCATTGTAAATAGATGATTTTGTTCAAGTTGCGGATTCTTAAGGTTTGAAAATAGATGATATCGTTTAAAGTCGGATTCTAAAGCATTGTAAATAGATGACTTTGTTCAAGTGGCAGACTCTTAAGGTTTGAAAATAGATGATAATGTTTAAAGTACGATTCTAAAGCATTGTAAGTAGATGACTTTATTACAGTTGCGGATTCTTAAGGTATTAAAATAGATGACATTGTTTAAAGTCGCATTCTAAAGCATTGTAAATGGATGACTTTGTTCAAGTTGCGGATTCTTAAGGTTTGAAAATAGATGATATCGTTTAAAGTCGGATTCTAACGCATTGTAAATAGATGACTTTGTTCAAGTTGCGGATTCCTTAGGTTTTAAAATAGATGATATCGTTTAAAGTCGGATTCTAAAGCATTGTAAATAGATGACTTTGTTCAAGTTGCGGATTCTTAAGGTTTGAAAATAGATGATATCGTTTAAAGTCGGATTCCAAAGCATTGTAAATAGATGACTTTGTTCAAGTTGCGGATTCTTAAGGTTTGAAAATAGATGATATCCTTTAAAGTCGGATTCTAAAGCATTGTAAATAGATGACTTTGTTCAAGTTGCGGATTCTTAAGGTTTGAAAATAGAAGATAATGTTTAAAGTACGATTCTAAAGCATTGTAAGTAGATGACTTTATTACAGTTGCGGATTCTTAAGGTATTAAAATAGATGACATTGTTTAAAGTCGCATTCTAAAGCATTGCGAATAGATGACTTTGTTCAAGTTGCGGATTCTTAAGGTTTTAATATAGATGATATCGGTTTAAGTCGGAGTATAAAGCATTGTAAATAGATAACTTTGTTCAAATTGCGGATTCTTAAGGTTTGAAAATAGATGATATCGTTTAAATTCGGATTCTAACGCATTGTAAATAGATGACTTTGTTCAAGTTGCGGATTCTTTAGGTTTGAAAATAGATGATATCGTTTAAAGTCGGATTCTAAAGCATTGTAAATAGATGACTTTGTTCAAGTTGCGGATTCTTAAGGTTTGAAAATAGATGATATCGTTTAAAGTCGGATTCTAAAGCATTGTAAATAGATGACTTTGTTCAAGTTGCGAGTTCTTAAAGTTTGAAAATAGATGATATCGTTTAAAGTAGGATTCAAAAGCATTGTAAATAGATGACTTCGTTCAAGTTGCGGATTCTTAAGGTTTTAAATCAGATGATATCGTTGCAAGTGTGATTCTAAAGCATTGTAAATAGATGACTTTGTTCAAGTTGCGGATTCTTATGGTTTAAAAATCGATGATATCGTTTGAAGTCGGATTCTAAAGCATTGTGAATAGATGACTTTGTTCAAGTTGCCGATTCTTAAGCTTTGAAAAAAGATGATATCGTTTAAATCGGAGTCCAAAGCATTGTAAATAGATGACTTTGTTCAAGTTGCGGATTCTTAAGGTTTGAAAATAGATGATATCGCTTAAAGTCGGATTCTTAAGCATTGTAAATAGATGACTTTGTTCAAGTTGCGAATTCTTAAGGGTTGAAAATAGATGATATCGTTTAAAGTCGGATTCTAAAGCATTGTAAATAGATTACTTTGTTCAAGTTGCTGATTCTTAAAGTTTGAAAATAGATGATATCGTTTAAAGTCGGATTCTAAAGTATTGTAAATAGATGACTTTGTTCAAGTTGGTGATCCTTAAGGTTGGAAAATAGATGATATCGTTTAAAGTTGAATTCTAAAGTATTGTAAATAGATGACTTTGTTGAAGTGTCGGATTCTTAAGGTTTGAAAATTGATGATATCGTTTAAAGTTGAATTCTAAAGTATTGTAAATAGATGACTTTGTTCAAGTTGCGGATTCTTAAGGTTTGAAAATAGATGATATCGTTTAAAGTCGGATTCTAAAGCATTGTAAATAGATGACTGTGTACAAGTTGCGGATTCTTAAGGTTTGAAAATAGATGATATCGTTTAAGATCGGATTCCAAACCATTGTAAATAGATGACTTTGTTAAGTTGCGGATTCTTAAGGTTTGAAAATAGATGATATCGTTTAAAGTCGGATTCTACAGCATTGTAAATAGATGACTTTGTTCAAGTGGCCGATACTTTAGGTTTGAAAATAGATGATATCGTTTATAGTCGGATTCTAAAGCATTGTAAATAGATGACCCTGTTCACGTTGCGGATCCTTGATGTTTGAAAATAAAGGACATAGTTTAAAGTCGGATTCTAAAGCATTGTAAATAGATGATTTTGTTCAAGTTGCGGATTCTTAAGGTTTGAAAATAGATGATATCGTTTAAAGTCGGATTCTAAAGCATTGTAAATAGATGACTTTGTTCAAGTGGCAGACTCTTAAGGTTTGAAAATAGATGATAATGTTTAAAGTACGATTCTAAAGCATTGTAAGTAGATGACTTTATTACAGTTGCGGATTCTTAAGGTATTAAAATAGATGACATTGTTTAAAGTCGCATTCTAAAGCATTGTAAATGGATGACTTTGTTCAAGTTGCGGATTCTTAAGGTTTGAAAATAGATGATATCGTTTAAAGTCGGATTCTAACGCATTGTAAATAGATGACTTTGTTCAAGTTGCGGATTCCTTAGGTTTGAAAATAGATGATATCGTTTAAAGTCGGATTCTAAAGCATTGTAAATAGATGACTTTGTTCAAGTTGCGGATTCTTAAGGTTTGAAAATAGATGATATCGTTTAAAGTCGGATTCCAAAGCATTGTAAATAGATGACTTTGTTCAAGTTGCGGATTCTTAAGGTTTGAAAATAGATGATATCCTTTAAAGTCGGATTCTAAAGCATTGTAAATAGATGACTTTGTTCAAGTTGCGGATTCTTAAGGTTTGAAAATAGAAGATAATGTTTAAAGTACGATTCTAAAGCATTGTAAGTAGATGACTTTATTACAGTTGCGGATTCTTAAGGTATTAAAATAGATGACATTGTTTAAAGTCGCATTCTAAAGCATTGTAAATAGATGACTTTGTTCAAGTTGCGGATTCTTAAGGTTGTAATATAGATGATATCGGTTTAAGTCGGAGTATAAAGCATTGTAAATAGATAACTTTGTTCAAATTGCGGATTCTTAAGGTTTGAAAATAGATGATATCGTTTAAAGTCGGATTCTAACGCATTGTAAATAGATGACTTTGTTCAAGTTGCGGATTCTTTAGGTTTGAAAATAGATGATATCGTTTAAAGTCGGATTCTAAAGCATTGTAAATAGATGACTTTGTTCAAGTTGCGGATTCTTAAGGTTTGAAAATAGATCATATCGTTTAAAGTCGGATTCTAAAGCATTGTAAATAGATGACTTTGTTCAAGTTGCGAGTTCTTAAAGTTTGAAAATAGATGATATCGTTTAAAGTAGGATTCAAAAGCATTGTAAATAGATGACTTCGTTCAAGTTGCGGATTCTTAAGGTTTTAAATCAGATGATATCGTTGCAAGTGTGATTCTAAAGCATTGTAAATAGATGACTTTGTTCAAGTTGCGGATTCTTATGGTTTAAAAATCGATGATATCGTTTGAAGTCGGATTCTAAAGCATTGTGAATAGATGACTTTGTTCAAGTTGCCGATTCTTAAGCTTTGAAAAAAGATGATATCGTTTAAAGTCGGAGTCCAAAGCATTGTAAATAGATGACTTTGTTCAAGTTGCGGATTCTTAAGGTTTGAAAATAGATGATATCGCTTAAAGTCGGATTCTTAAGCATTGTAAATAGATGACTTTGTTCAAGTTGCGAATTCTTAAGGGTTGAAAATAGATGATATCGTTTAAAGTCGGATTCTAAAGCATTGTAAATAGATGACTTTGTTCAAGTTGCTGATTCTTAAAGTTTGAAAATAGATGATATCGTTTAAAGTCGGATTCTAAAGTATTGTAAATAGATGACTTTGTTCAAGTTGCGGATCCTTAAGGTTGGAAAATAGATGATATCGTTTAAAGTTGAATTCTAAAGTATTGTAAATAGATGACTTTGTTGAAGTGTCGGATTCTTAAGGTTTGAAAATTGATGATATCGTTTAAAGTTGAATTCTAAAGTATTGTAAATAGATGACTTTGTTCAAGTTGCGGATTCTTAAGGTTTGAAAATAGATGATATCGTTTAAAGTCGGATTCTAAAGCATTGTAAATAGATGACTTTGTTCAAGTTGCGAGTTCTTAAGGTTTAAAACTAGATGATATCGTTTAATGTCGGATACTTAAGCATTGTAAATAGATTACTAGCTTCAAGTTCCGTATTCTTAAGGTTTGAAAATAGATGATATCATTTAAAGTCGGATTATAAAGCATTGTAAATAGATGACTTTGTTCAAGTTGCGGATTCTTTAGGTTTGAAAATAGATGATATCGTTTAAAGTCGGATTCTAAAGCATTGTAAATAGATTACTTTGTTCAAGTTTCCGATTCTTAAGCTTTGAAAATAGATGATATCGTTTAAAGTCAGATTCCAAAGCATTGTAAATAGATGACTTTGTTCAAGTTGCCGATTCTTAAGGTTTGAAAATAGATGATATCGTTTCAAGTCGGATTCTAAAGCATTGTAAATTAATGACTTGTTCAAGTCGCCGATTCTCAAGCTTTGAAAGTAGATGATATCGTTTAAAGTCGGATTCTAAAGCACTGTAAATAGATGACTTTGTTCAAGTGGCCGATTCTTAAGGTTTGAAAATAGATTATATCGTTTTGAGTTCGATTCTAAAGCATTGTAAATTGATGATTTTGTTCAAGTTGCGGATTCTTAAGGTTTGAAAATAGATGATATCGTTTAAAGTCGGATTCTAAAGCATTGTAAATAGATGACTTTGTTCAAGTGGCAGACTCTTAAGGTTTGAAAATAGATGATATTGTTTAAAGTACGATTCTAAAGCATTGTAAGTAGATGACATTATTACAGTTGCGGATTCTTAAGGTATTAAAATAGATGACATTGTTTAAAGTCGCATTCTAAAGCATTGTAAATAGATGACTTTGTCCAAGTTGCGGATTCTTAAGGTTTGAATATAGATGATATCGGTTTAAGTCGGAGTATAAAGCATTGTAAATAGATAACTTTGTTCAAGTTGCGGATTCTTAAGGTTTGAAAATAGATGATATCGTTTAAAGTCGGATTCTAACGCATTGTAAATAGATGACTTTGTTCAAGTTGCGGATTCCTTAGGTTTGAAAATAGATGATATCCTTTAAAGTCGGATTCTAAAGCATTGTAAATAGATGACTTTGTTCAAGTTGCGGATTCTTAAGGTTTGAAAATAGATAGTATCCTTAAAAGTCGGATTCTAAATCATTGTAAATAGATGACTTTTTTCAAGTTGCGAGTTCTTAAGGTTTGAAAATAGATGATATCGTTTAAAGTCGGATTCTAAAGCATTGTAAATAGATGACTTTGTTCAAGTTGCGGATTCTTAAGGTTTGAAAATAGAAGATAATGTTTAAAGTACGATTCTAAAGCATTGTAAGTAGATGACTTTATTACAGTTGCGGATTCTTAAGGTATTAAAATAGATAACATTGTTTAAAGTCGCATTCTAAAGCATTGTACATAGATGACTTTGTTCAAGTTGCGGATTCTTAAGGTTTGAATATAGATGATATCGGTTTAAGTCGGAGTATAAAGCATTGTAAATAGATAACTTTGTTCAAGTTGCGGATTCTTAAGGTTTGAAAATAGATGATATCGTTTAAAGTCGGATTCTAAAGCATTGTAAATAGATAACTTTGTTCAAGTTGCGGATTCTTAAGGTTTTAAAATAGATGATATCGTTTAAAGTCGGATTCTAAAGCATTGTAAATAGATGACTTTGTTCAAGTGGCGGATTCTTACGGTTTGAAAATAGATGATATCGTTTAAAGTCGGATTCTAAAGCATTGTAAATAGATGACTTTGTTCAAGTTGCGGATTCTTAAGGTTTGAAAATAGATAGTATCCTTAAAAGTCGGATTCTAAAGCATTGTAAATAGATGACTTTGTTCAAGTTGCGAGTTCTTAAGGTTTGAAAATAGATGATATCGTTTAAAGTCGGATTCTAAAGCATTGTAAATAGATGACTTTGTTCAAGTTGCGGATTCTTAAGGTTTGAAAATAGAAGATAATGTTTAAAGTACGATTCTAAAGCATTGTAAGTAGATGACTTTATTACAGTTGCGGATTGTTAAGGTATTAAAATAGATGACATTGTTTAAAGTCGCATTCTAAAGCATTGTAAATAGATGACTTTGTTCAAGTTGCGGATTCTTAAGGTTTGAATATAGATGATATCGGTTTAAGTCGGAGTATAAAGCATTGTAAATAGATAACTTTGTTCAAGTTGCGGATTCTTAAGGTTTTAAAATAGATGATATCCTTTAAAGTCGGATTCTAAAGCATTGTAAATAGATGACTTTGTTCAAGTTGCGAGTTCTTAAGGTTTGAAAATAGATGATATCGTTTAAGATCGGATTCCAAACCATTGTAAATAGATGACTTTGTTCAAGTTGCGGATTCTTAAGGTTTGAAAATAGATGATATCGTTGCAAGTGTGATTCTAAAGCATTGTAAATAGATGACTTTGTTCAAGTTGCGGATTTTTATGGTTGAAAAATCGATGATATCGTTTAAAGTCGGATTCTAAAGCATTGTAAATAGATGACTTTGTTCAAGTTGCCGATTCTTAAGGTTTTAATGTAGATGATATCGTTTCAAGTCGGATTCTAAAGCATTGTAAATTAATGACTTGTTCAAGTCGCCGATTCTCAAGCTTTGAAAGTAGATGATATCGTTTAAAGTCGGATTCTAAAGCACTGAAAATAGATGACTTTGTTCAAGTTGCCGATTCTTAAGGTTTGAAAATAGATGATATCGTTTTAAGTTCGATTCTAAAGCATTGTAAACAGATGACTTTGTTCAAGTTGCCGATTCTTAAGGATTGAAAATAGATGATATCGTTTAAAGTCGGATTCTAAAGCATTGTAAATAGATGACCTTGTTCAAGTTGCGGATTCTTAATGTTTGAAAATAGATGATATCGTTTTAAGTCGGATTCTAAAGCATTGTAAATAGATGACTTTGTTCAAGTTGCGGATTCTTTAGGTTTGAAAATAGATGATATCGTTTCAAGTCGGATTCTAAAGCATTGTCAATAGATGACTTTGTTCAAGTTTCCGATTCTTAAGCTTTGAAAATAGATGATATCGTTTAAAGTCAGATTCCAAAGCATTGTAAATAGATGACTTTGTTCAAGTTGCGGATTCTTAAGGTTTTAAAATAGATGATATCGTTTCAAGTCGGATTCTAAAGCATTGTTAATTAATGACTTGTTCAAGTCGCCGATTCTTAAGCTTTGAAAATAGATGATATCGTTTAAAGTCGGATTCTAAAGCACTGTAAATAGATGACTTTGTTCAAGTTGCCGATTCTTAAGGTTTGAAAATAGATGATATCGTTTTAAGTTCGATTCTAAAGCATTGTAAATAGATGACTTTGTTCAAGTTGCCGATTCTTAAGGATTGAAAATAGATGATATCGTTTAAAGTCGGATTCTAAAGCATTGTAAATAGATGACTTTGTTCAAGTTGCCGATACTTAAGGATTAAAAATAGATGATATCGGTTAAAGTCGGATTCTAAATCATTGTAAATAGATGACTTTGTTCACGTTGCGGACTCTGATAGTTTGAAAATAGATTATATCGTTTAAAGTCGGATTCTAAAGCATTGTAAATATATGACTTTGTTCAAGTTGCGGATTCTTAAGGTTTGAAAATAGATGATATTGTTTTAAGTCGGATTCTAAAGCATTGTAAATAGATGACTTTGTTCAAGTTGCGGATTCTTAAGGTTTGAAAATAGATGATATCGTTTAAAGTCGGATTCTAAGCATTGTAAATAGATGACTTGTTCAAGTTGACGATTCTTAAGGTTTGAAAATAGATGATATCGTTTAACATCGGATTACAAACCATTGTAAATAGATGACTTTGTTAAGTTGCGGATTCTTAAGGTTTGAAAATAGATGATATCGTTTAAAGTCGGATTCTACAGCATTGTAAATAGATGACTTTGTTCAAGTGTCCGATACTTTAGGTTTGAAAATAGATAATATCGTTTATAGTCGGATTCTAAAGCATTGTAAATAGATGACCTTGTACAAGTTGCGGATGCTTGATGTTTGAAAATAGATGACATAGTTTAAAGTCGGATTCTAAAGCATTGTAAATAGATGACTTTGTTCAAGTGTCCGATTCTTAAGGTTTGAAAATAGATGATATCGTTTAAAGTACGATTCTAAAGCATTGTAAGTAGATGACTTTATTACAGTTGCGGATTCTCAAGGTTTGAAAATAGATGACATTGTTTAAAGTCGCATTCTAAAGCATTGTAAATAGATGACTTTGTTCGAGTTGCGGATTCTAAAGGTTTGAAAATAGATAATATCGGTAAAAGTTGGATTCTAAAGCATTGTAAATAGATGACTTTGTCTAAGTTGCGGATTCTTAAGGTTTGAAAATAGATGATATCCTTTAAAGTCGGATTCTAAAGCATTGTAAATAGATGACTTTGTTCAAGTTGTGAATTCTTAAGGATTCAAAATAGATGATATCGTTTTAAGTCGGATTCTAAAGCATTGTAAATAGATGACTTTGTTCAAGTTGCGGATTCTTAAGGTTTGAAAATAGATTATATCGTTTAAAGTCGAATTCTAAAGCATTGTAAATAAATGACTTTGTTCAAGTTGCGGATTCTTGAGGGGGTGAAAAGAGATGATATCGTTTAAAGTCGGATTCTAAAGCATTGTAAATAGATGACTTTGTTCAAGTTGCGGATTCTTAAGGTTTAAAAATAGAAGATAATGTTTGAAGTAGGATTCAAAAGCATTGTAAATAGATGACTTCGTTCAAGTTGCGGATTCTTAAGGTTTTAAATCAGATGATATCGTTGCAAGTGTGATTCTAAAGCATTGTAAATAAATGACTTTGTTCAAGTTGCGGATTCTTAAGGTTTGAAAATCGTTGATATCGTTTGAAGTCGGATTCTAAAGCATTGTAAATAGATGACTTTGTTCAAGTTGCCGATTCTTAAGCTTTGAAAAAAGATGATATCGTTTAAAGTCGGATTCCAAAGCATTGTAAATAGATGACTTTGTTCAAGTTGCGGATTCTTAAGGTTTGAAAATAGATGATATCGTTTAAAGTCGGATTTTTAAGCATTGTAATTAGATGACTTGTTCAAGTTGCCGATTCTTAAGCTTTGAAATTAGATGATATGGTTTAAAGTCGGATTCTAAAGCATTGTAAATAGATAACTTTGGTCAAGATGCGGACTCTTAAGGTTTGAAAATAGATGATATTGTTTAAAGTACGATTCTAAAGACTTGTAAATAGATGACTTTATTACAGTTGCGGATTCTTAAGGTTTGAAAATAGATGACATTGTTTAAAGTCGCATTCTAAAGCATTGTAAATAGATGACTTTGTTCAAGTTGCGGATACTTAATGTTTGAAAATAGATGATATCGGTTAAAGTCGGATTCTAAAGCATTGTAAATAGATGACTTTGTTCAAGTTGCGGATTCTTAAGGTTTGAAAATAGATGATATCGTTTAAAGTCGGATTCTACAGCATTGTAAATAGATGACTTTGTTTAAGTGGCCGATACTTTAGGTTTGAAAATAGATGATATGGTTTAAAGTCGGATTCTAAAGCATTGTAAATAGATGACCTTGTTCAAGTTGCGGATGCTTGATGTTTGAAAATAGAGTACATAGTTTAAAGTCGGATTCTAAAGCATTGTAAATAGATGACTTTGTTCAAGTTGCGGATTCTTAAGGTTTGAAAATAGATGATATTGTGGAAAGTACGATTCTAAAGACTTGTAAGTAGATGACTTTATTACAGTTGCGGATTCATAAGGTTTGAAAATAGATGATATCGTTTAAAGTCGGATTCTAAAGTATTGTAAATAGATGACTTTGTTCAAGTTGCGGATTCTTAAGGTTTGAAAATAGATGATATCGTTTAAAGTCGGATTCTAAAGCATTGTAAATAGATGACTTTGTTCAAGTTGCGGATTATTAAGGTTTGAAAATAGATGATATCGTTTAAAGTCGGATTCTAAAGCATTGTAAATAGATGACTTTGTTCAAGTTGCGGATTCTTAAGGTTTGAAAATAGATGATATCGTTTTAAATCGGATTCTAAAGCATTGTAAATAGATGACTTTGTTCAAGTGGCGGATTCTTAAGGTTTGAAAATAGATGATATCGTTTAAAGTCGGATTCTAAAGCATTGTAAATAGATGACTTTGTTCAAGTTGCGGATTCTTAAGGTTTGAAAATAGATGATATCGTTTAAAGTCGGATTCTAAAGTATTGTAAATAGATGACTTTTCAAGTGTCGGATTCTTAAGGTTTGACAATAGATTATGTCGTTTAAAGTGGGATTCTAAAGCATTGTAAATAGATGACTTTGTTCAAGTTGCGGATTCTTAAGGTTTGAAAATAGATGATATCGTTTAAAGTCGGATTCTAAAGCATTGTAAATAGATGACTTTGTTCAAGTTGCGGATTCTTAAGGTTTGAAAATAGATGATATCGTTTAAAATCGGATTCTAAAGCATTGTAAATAGATGACTTTGTTCAAGTTGCGGATTCTTAAGGTTTGAAAATAGATGATATCGTTTAAAGTCGGATTCTAAAGCATTGTAAATAGATTACTTTGTTCAAGTTGCGGATTCTTAAGGTTTGAAAATAGATGATATCGTTTAAAGTCGGATTCTAAAGTATTGTAAATAGATGACTTTTTCAAATGTCGGATTCTTAAGGTTTGAAAATAGATTATGTCGTTTAAAGTGGGATTCTAAAGCATTGTAAATAGATGACTTTGTTCAAGTTGCGGATTCTTAAGGTTTGAAAATACATGATATCGTTTAAAGTCGGATTCTAAAGCATTGTAAATAGATGACTTTGTTCAAGTTGCGAGTTCTTAAGGTTTAAAACTAGATAATATCGTTTAATGTCGGATACTAAAGCATTGTAAATAGATTACTATGTTCAAGTTACGTATTCTTAAGGTTTGAAAATAGATGATATCATTTAAAGTCGGATTATAAAGCATTGTAAATAGATGACTTTGTTCAAGTTGCCGATTCTTAAGGATTGAAAATAGATGATATCTTTTAAAGTCGGATTCTAAAGCATTGTAAATAGATGACTTTGTTCACGTTGCCGATTCTTAAGGATTGAAAATAGATTATATCGGTTAAAGTCGGATTCTAAAGCATTGTAAATAGATGACTTTGTTCAAGTAGCGAGTTCTTAAGGTTTAAAACTAGATGATATATTTTAATGTCGGATTCTAAAGCATTGTAAATAGATGACCTTGTTCAAGTTGCGGATTCTTGAGGTTTAAAATAGATGATATCGGTTAAAGTCGGATTCTAAAGCATGTTAAATAGATGACTTTGTTCAAGTTGCGGACTCTGATAGTTTGAAAATAGATTATATCGTTTAAAGTCGGATTCTAAAGCATTATAAATAGATGACTTTGTTCAAGTCGCGAATTATTAAGGTTTGAAAATAGATGATATCGTTTAAAGTCGGATTCTAAAGCATTGTAAATAGATGACTGTGTACAAGTTGCACATTCTTAAGGTTTGAAAAAAGATGATATCGTTTAAGATCGGATTCCAAACCAGTGTAAATAGATGACTTTGTTAAGTTGCGGATTCTTAAGGTTTGAAAATAGATGATATCGTTTAAAGTCGGATTCTACAGCATTGTAAATAGATGACTTTGTTCAAGTGGCCGATACTTTAGGTTTGAAAATAGATGATATCGTTTAAACTCAAATTCTAAAGCATTGTAAATAGATGACTTTGTTCAAGTTGCGGTTTCTTAAGGTTTGAAAATAGATGATATCGATAAAAGTCGGATTCTAAACCATTGTAAATAGATGACTTTGTACAAGTGGCGGACTCTTAAGGTTTGAAAATAGATTATATTGTTTAAAGTGCGATTCTAAAGCATTGTAAGTAGATGACTTTATTACAGTTGCGGATTCTTAAGGTTTGAAAATATATGATATTGTTTAAAGTCGCATTCTAAAGCATTGTAAATAGATGACTTTGTTCAAGTTGCCGATTCTTAAGGTTTAAAATAGATGATATCGGTTAAAGTCGGATTCTAAAGCATGTTAAATAGATGACTTTGTTCAAGTTGCGGACTCTGATAGTTTGAAAATAGATTATATCGTTTAAAGTCGGATTCTAAAGCATTATAAATAGATGACTTTGTTCAAGTCGCGAATTATTAAGGTTTGAAAATAGATGATATCGTTTAAAGTCGGATTCTAAAGCATTGTAAATAGATGACTGTGTACGAGTTGCATATTCTTAAGGTTTGAAAATACTTGATATCGTTTAAGATCGGATTCCAAACCAGTGTAAATAGATGACTTTGTTAAGTTGCGGATTCTTAAGGTTTGAAAATAGATGATATCGTTTAAAGTCGGATTCTACAGCATTGTAAATAGATGACTTTGTTCAAGTGGCCGATACTTTAGGTTTGAAAATAGATGATATCGTTTAAAGTCGGATTCTAAAGCACTGTAAATAGATGACTTCGTTCAAGTTACCGATGCATAAGGTTTCAAAATAGATGATATCGTTTAAAGTCGGATTCTAAAGTATTGTAAATAGATGACTTTGTTCAAGTTGCGGATTCTTAAGGTTTGAAAATAGATGATATCGTTTAAAGTCGGATTCTAAAGCATTGTAAATAGATGACTTTGTTCAAGTTGCGGATTCTTAAGGTTTGAAAATAGATGATATCGTTTAAAGTCGGATTCTAAAGTATTGTAAATAGATGACTTTTTCAAGTTGGTGATTCTTAAGTTTTGAAAATAGATGATATCGTTTAAAATCGGATTCTAAAGCATTGTAAATAGATGACTTTGTTCAAGTTGCGAGTTCTTTAGGTTTGAAAATAGATGATATCGTTTAAAGTGGATTCTAAAGCATTGTAAATAGAGGACTTTGTTACAGTTGCCGATTCTTAAGCTTTGAAAATAGATGATATCGTTTGAAGTCGGATTCCAAAGCATTGTAAATAGATGACTTTGTTCAAGTTACCGGATCTGAAGGTTTTAAAATATATGATATCGTTTCAAGTCGGATTGTAAAGCATTGTAAATTAAGGACTTGTTCAAGTCGCCGATTCTCAAGCTTTGAAAATAGATGATATCGTTTTAAGTCGGATTCTAAAGCACTGTAAATAGAGGACTTTGTTCAAGTTGCCGATTGTTAAGGTTTGAAAATAGATGATATCGTTTAAAGTTCGATTCTAAAGCATTGCAAATAGATGACTTTGTTCAAGTTGCCGATACTTAAGGATTGAAAATAGATGATATCGGTTAAAGTCGGATTCTAAAGCATTGTAAATAGATGACTTTGTTCAAGTGGCGGACTCTGATAGTTTGAAAATAGATTATATCGTTTAAAGTCGGATTCTAAAGCATTGTTAATAGATGACTTTGTTCAAGTTGCGGATTCTTAAGGTTTGAAAATAGATGATATTGTTTTAAGTCGGATTCTAAAGCATTGTAAATAGATGACTTTGTTCAAGTTGCGGATTCATAAGGTTTGAAAATAGATAATATCGTTTAAAGTCGGATTCTAAAGCATTGTAAATAGATGACTTTGTTCAAGTTGCGGATTCTTAAGGGTTGAAAATAGATGATATCGTTTAAAGTCGGATTCTAAAGCATTGTAAATAGATGACTTTGTTCAAGTTGCCGATTCTTAAGGTTTTAATGTAGATGATATCGTTTCAAGTCGGATTCTAAAGCATTGTAAATTAATGACTTGTTCAAGTCGCCGATTCTCAAGCTTTGAAAGTAGATGATATCGTTTAAAGTCGGATTCTAAAGCACTGTAAATAGATGACTTTGTTCAAGTTGCCGATTCTTAAGGTTTGAAAATAGATGATATCGTTTTAAGTTCGATTCTAAAGCATTGTAAACAGATGACTTTGTTCAAGTTGCCGATTCTTAAGGAT
This sequence comes from Sepiola atlantica, assembly GCA_963556195.1. Classification (NCBI taxonomy): domain Eukaryota; kingdom Metazoa; phylum Mollusca; class Cephalopoda; order Sepiida; family Sepiolidae; genus Sepiola; species Sepiola atlantica. The sequence goes on from CAUVYP010000015.1 coordinate 478,501, forward strand.
TGAAAATAGATGATATCGTTTAAAGTCGGATTCTAAAGCATTGTAAATAGATGACTTTGTTCAAGTTGCCGATTCTTAAGGATTGAAAATAGATGATATCGGTTAAAGTCGGATTCTAAAGCATTGTAAATAGATGACTTTGTACACGTTGCGGACTCTGATAGTTTGAAAATAGATTATATCGTTTAACGTCGAGTTCTAAAGCATTGTTAATAGATGACTTTGTTCAAGTTGCGGATTCTTAAGGTTTGAAAATAGATGATATTGTTTTAAGTCGGATTCTAAAGCATTGTAAATAGATGACTTTGTTCACGTTGCGGATTCTTAAGGTTTGAAAATAGATGATATCGTTTAAAGTCGGATTCTAAAGCATTGTAAATAGATGACTTTGTTCAAGTTACGGATTCTTAAGGTTTGAAAATAGATGATATCGTTTAAAATCGGATTCTAAAGCATTGTAAATAGATGACTTTGTTCAAGTTGCGGATTCTTAAGGTTTGAAAATAGATGATATCGTTTAAAGTCGGATTCTAAAGCATTGTAAATAGATGACTTTGTTCAAGTTGCGGATTCTTAAGGTTTGAAAATAGATGATATCGTTTAAAGTCGGATTCTAAAGTATTGTAAATACATGACTTTTTCAAGTGTCGGATTCTTGAGGTTTGAAAATAGATTATGTCGTTTAAAGTGGGATTCTAAAGCATTGTAAATAGATGACTTTGTTCAAGTTGCGGATTCTTAAGGTTTGAAATTATATGATATCGTTTAAAGTCGGATTCTAAAGTATTGTAAATTAATGACTTGTTCAAGTCGCCGATTCTCAAGCTTTGAAAGTAGATGATATCGTTTAAAGTCGGATTCTAAAGCACTGTAAATAGATGACTTTGTTCAAGTTGCCGATTCTTAAGGTGTGAAAATAGATGATATCGTTTAAAGTTCGATTCTAAAGCATTGTAAATAGATGACTTTGTTCAAGTTGCATATTCTTAAGGATTGAAAATAGATGATATCGTTTAAAGTCGGATTCTAAAGCATTGTAAATCGATGACTTTGTTCAATTTGCCGATTCTTAAGGATTGAAAATAGATGATATCGGTTAAAGTCGGATTCTAAAGCATTGTAAATAGATGACTTTGTTCAAGTTGCGGACTCTGATGGTTTGAAAATAGATTATATCGTTTAAAGTCGGATTCTAAAGCATTGTTAATAGATGACTTTGTTCAAGTTGCGGATTCTTAAGGTTTGAAAATAGATGATATTGTTTTAAGTCGGATTCTAAAGCATTGTAAATAGAGGACTTTGTTCAAGTTGCGGATTCTTAAGGTTTAAAAATAGATGATATCGTTAAAGATTCGATTCCAAACCATTGTAAATAGATGACTTTGTTAAGTTGCGGATTCGTAAGGTTTGAAAATAGATTATATCGTTTAAAGTCGGATTCTACAGCATTGTAAATAGATGACTTTGTTCAAGTGGCCGATACTTTAGGTTTGAAAATAGATGATAACGTTTATAGTCGGATTCTAAAGCATTGTAAATAGATGACCTTGTTCACGTTGCGGATCCTTGATGTTTGAAAATAAATGACATAGTTTAAAGTCGGATTCTAAAGCATTGTAAATAGATGATTTTGTTACAGGTGTGGATTCTTAACGTTTGAAAATAGATGATATCGTTTAAAGTGGGATTCTAAAGCATTGTAAATAGATGACTTTGTTCAAGTGGCAGACTCTTAAGGTTTGAAAATAGATGATATTGTTTAAAGTACGATTCTAAAGCATTGTAAGTAGATGACTTTATTACAGTTGCGGATTCTTAAGGTATTAAAATAGATGACATTGTTTAAAGTAGCATTCTATAGCATTGTAAATAGATGACTTTGTTCAAGTTGCGGATTCTTAAAGTTTGAATATAGATGATATCGGTTTAAGTCGGAGTATAAAGCATTGTAAATAGATAACTTTGTTCAAGTTGCGGATTCTTAAGGTTTGAAAATAGATGATATCGTTTAAAGTCGGATTCTAACGCATTGTAAATAGATGACTTTGTTCAAGTTGCGGATTCTTTAGGTTTGAAAATAGATGATATCGTTTAAAGTCGGATTCTAAAGCATTGTAAATAGATGACTTTGTTCAAGTTGCGGATTCTTAAGGTTTGAAAATAGATGATATCGTTTAAAGTCGGATTCTAAAGCATTGTAAATAAATGACTTTGTTAAAGTTGCGGACTCTGATAGTTTGAAAATAGATGATATCCTTTAAAGTCGGATTCTAAAGCATTGTAAATAGATGACTTTGTTCAAGTTGCGGATTCATAAGGTTTGAAAATAGATAATATCGTTTAAAGTCGGATTCTAAAGCATTGTAAATAGATGACTTTGTTCAAGTTGCGGATTCTTAAGGGTTGAAAATAGATGATATCGTTTAAAGTCGGATTCTAAAGCATTGTAAATAGATGACTTTGTTCAAGTTGCCGATTCTTAAGGTTTTAATGTAGATGATATCGTTTCAAGTCGGATTCTAAAGCATTGTAAATTAATGACTTGTTCAAGTCGCCGATTCTCAAGCTTTGAAAGTAGATGATATCGTTTAAAGTCGGATTCTAAAGCATTGTAAATAGATGACTTTGTTCAAGTTGCCGATTCTTAAGGATTGAAAATAGATGATATCGTTTAAAGTCGGATTCTAAAGCATTGTAAATAGATGACTTTGTTCAAGTTGCCGATTCTTAAGGATTGAAAATAGATGATATCGGTTAAAGTCGGATTCTAAAGCATTGTAAATAGATGACTTTGTACACGTTGCGGACTCTGATAGTTTGAAAATAGATTATATCGTTTAACGTCGAGTTCTAAAGCATTGTTAATAGATGACTTTGTTCAAGTTGCGGATTCTTAAGGTTCGAAAATAGATGATATTGTTTTAAGTCGGATTCTAAAGCATTGTAAATAGATGACTTTGTTCACGTTGCGGATTCTTAAGGTTTGAAAATAGATGATATCGTTTAAAGTCGGATTCTAAAGCATTGTAAATAGATGACTTTGTTCAAGTTACGGATTCTTAAGGTTTGAAAATAGATGATATCGTTTAAAATCGGATTCTAAAGCATTGTAAATAGATGACTTTGTTCAAGTTGCGGATTCTTAAGGTTTGAAAATAGATGATATCGTTTAAAGTCGGATTCTAAAGCATTGTAAATAGATGACTTTGTTCAAGTTGCGGATTCTTAAGGTTTGAAAATAGATGATATCGTTTAAAGTCGGATTCTAAAGTATTGTAAATACATGACTTTTTCAAGTGTCGGATTCTTGAGGTTTGAAAATAGATTATGTCGTTTAAAGTGGGATTCTAAAGCATTGTAAATAGATGACTTTGTTCAAGTTGCGGATTCTTAAGGTTTGAAATTATATGATATCGTTTAAAGTCGGATTCTAAAGTATTGTAAATTAATGACTTGTTCAAGTCGCCGATTCTCAAGCTTTGAAAGTAGATGATATCGTTTAAAGTCGGATTCTAAAGCACTGTAAATAGATGACTTTGTTCAAGTTGCCGATTCTTAAGGTGTGAAAATAGATGATATCGTTTAAAGTTCGATTCTAAGGCATTGTAAATAGATGACTTTGTTCAAGTTGCATATTCTTAAGGATTGAAAATAGATGATATCGTTTAAAGTCGGATTCTAAAGCATTGTAAATCGATGACTTTGTTCAATTTGCCGATTCTTAAGGATTGAAAATAGATGATATCGGTTAAAGTCGGATTCTAAAGCATTGTAAATAGATGACTTTGTTCAAGTTGCGGACTCTGATGGTTTGAAAATAGATTATATCGTTTAAAGTCGGATTCTAAAGCATTGTTAATAGATGACTTTGTTCAAGTTGCGGATTCTTAAGGTTTGAAAATAGATGATATTGTTTTAAGTCGGATTCTAAAGCATTGTAAATAGAGGACTTTGTTCAAGTTGCGGATTCTTAAGGTTTAAAAATAGATGATATCGTTTAAGATTCGATTCCAAACCATTGTAAATAGATGACTTTGTTAAGTTGCGGATTCGTAAGGTTTGAAAATAGATTATATCGTTTAAAGTCGGATTCTACAGCATTGTAAATAGATGACTTTGTTCAAGTGGCCGATACTTTAGGTTTGAAAATAGATGATATCGTTTATAGTCGGATTCTAAAGCATTGTAAATAGATGACCTTGTTCACGTTGCGGATCCTTGATGTTTGAAAATAAATGACATAGTTTAAAGTCGGATTCTAAAGCATTGTAAATAGATGATTTTGTTACAGGTGTGGATTCTTAACGTTTGAAAATAGATGATATCGTTTAAAGTGGGATTCTAAAGCATTGTAAATAGATGACTTTGTTCAAGTGGCAGACTCTTAAGGTTTGAAAATAGATGATATTGTTTAAAGTACGATTCTAAAGCATTGTAAGTAGATGACTTTATTACAGTTGCGGATTCTTAAGGTATTAAAATAGATGACATTGTTTAAAGTAGCATTCTATAGCATTGTAAATAGATGACTTTGTTCAAGTTGCGGATTCTTAAGGTTTGAATATAGATGATATCGGTTTAAGTCGGAGTATAAAGCATTGTAAATAGATAACTTTGTTCAAGTTGCGGATTCTTAAGGTTTGAAAATAGATGATATCGTTTAAAGTCGGATTCTAACGCATTGTAAATAGATGACTTTGTTCAAGTTGCGGATTCTTTAGGTTTGAAAATAGATGATATCGTTTAAAGTCGGATTCTAAAGCATTGTAAATAGATGACTTTGTTCAAGTTGCGGATTCTTAAGGTTTGAAAATAGATGATATCGTTTAAAGTCGGATTCTAAAGCATTGTAAATAAATGACTTTGTTAAAGTTGCGGACTCTGATTATTTGAAAATAGATGATATCCTTTAAAGTCGGATTCTAAAGCATTGTAAATAGATGACTTTGTTCAAGTTGCGAGTTCTTAAGGTTTGAAAATAGATGATATCGTTTAAAGTCGGATTCTAAAGCATTGTAAATAGATGACTTTGTTCAAGTTGCGGATTCTTAAGGTTTGAAAATAGAAGATAATGTTTAAAGTACGATTCCAAAGCATTGTAAGTAGATTACTTTATTACAGTTGCGGATTCTTAAGGTATTAAAATAAATGACATTGTTTAAAGTCGCATTCTAAAGCATTGTAAATAGATGACTTTGTTCAAGTTTCGGATTCTTAAGGTTTTAATATAGATGATATCGGTTTACGTCGGAGTATAAAGCATTGTAAATAGATAACTTTGTTCAAGTTGCGGATTCTTAAGGTTTGAAAATAGATGATATCGTTTAAAGTCGGATTCTAACGCATTGTAAATAGATGACTTTGTTCAAGTTGCGGATTCTTAAGGTTTAAAAATAGATGATATCGTTTAAAGTTGGATTCTAAAGCATTGTAAATAAATGACTTTGTTCAAGTTGCGGATTCTTATAGTTTGAACATAGATGATATCGTTTAAAGTCGGATTCTAAAGCATTGTAAATAGATGACTTTGTTCAAGTTGCGAGTTCTTAAGGTTTAAAACTAGATGATATCGTTTAATGTCGGATACCAAAGCATTGTAAATAGATTACTATGTTCAAGTTCCGTACTCTTAAGGTTAGAAAATAGATGATATCATTTAAAGTCGGATTATAAAGCATTGTAAGTAGATGACTTTGTTCAAGTTGCGGATTCTTTAGGTTTGAAAATAGATGATATCGTTTAAAGTCGGATTCTAAAGCATTGTAAATAGATGACTTTGTTCAAGTTGCCGATTCTTAAGCTTTGAAAATAGATGATATCGTTTAAAGTCGGATTCCAAAGCATTGTAAATAGATGACTTTGTTCAAGTTGCCGATTCTTAAGGTTTGAAAATAGATGATATCGTTTCAAGTCGGATTCTAAAGCATTGTAAATTAATGACTTGTTCAAGTCGCCGATTCTCAAGCTTTGAAAGTAGATGATATCGTTTAAAGTCGGATTCTAAAGCACTGTAAATAGATGACTTTGTTCAAGTTGCCGATTCTTAAGGTTTGAAAATAGATGATATCGTTTCATGTTCGATTCTAAAGCATTGTAAATAGATGACTTTGTTCAAGTTGCCGATTCTTAAGGATTGAAAATAGATGATATTGTTTAAAGTACGATTCTAAAGCATTGTAAGTAGATGACTTTATTACAGTTGCGGATTCTTAAGGTATTGAAATAGATGACATTGTTTAAAGTCGCATTCTAAAGCATTGTAAATAGATGACTTTGTTCAAGTTGCGGATTCTTAAGGTTTGAATATATATGATATCGGTTTAAGTCGGATTCTAACGCATTGTAAATAGATGACTTTGTTCAAGTTGCGGATTCTTTAGGTTTGAAAATAGATGATATCGTTTAAAGTCGGATTCTAAAGCATTGTAAATAAATGACTTTGTTCAAGTTGCGGACTCTGATAGTTTGAAAATAGATGATATCCTTTAAAGTCGGATTCTAAGCATTGTAAATAGATGACATTGTTCAAGTTGCGATTTCTTAAGGTTTGAAAATAGATGATATCGTTTCAAGTCGGATTCTAAAGCATTGTAAATAGATGACTTTGTTCAAGTTGCGGATTCTTAAGGTTTGAAAATAGAAGATAATGTTTAAAGTACGATTCTAAAGCATTGTAAGTAGATGACTTTATTACAGTTGCGGATTCTTTAGGTATTCAACTTAATGACATTGTTTAAAGTCGGATTCTAAAGCATTGTTAATAGATGACTTTGTTCAAGTTGCGGATTCTTTAGGTATTAAAAGAGATGACATTGTTTAAAGTCGCATTCTAAAGCATTGTAAATAGATGACTTTGTTCAAGTTGCGGATTCTTAAGGTTTGAATATAGATGATATCGGTTTAAGTCGGAGTATAAAGCATTGTTAATAGATAACTTTGTTCAAGTTGCGGATTCTTAAGGTTTGAAAATAGATGATATCGTTTGAAGTCGGATTCTAAAGCATTGTAAATAAATGACTTTGTTCAAGTTGCGGATTCTTAAGGTTTGAAAATAGATGATATCCTTTAAAGTCGGATTCTAAAGCATTCTAAATAGATGACTTTGTTCAAGTTGCGAGTTCTTAAGGTTTGAAAATAGATGATATCGTTTAAAGTCGGATTCTAAAGCATTGTAAATAGATGACTTCGTTCAAGTTGCGGATTCTTAAGGTTTTAAATCAGATGATATCGTTGCAAGTGTGATTCTAAAGCATTATAAATAGATGACTTTGTTCAAGTCGCGAATTATTAATGTTTGAAAATAGATGATATCGTTTAAAGTCGGATTCTAAAGCATTGTAAATAGATGACTGTGTACAAGTTGCCGATTCTTAAGGTGTGAAAATAGATGATATCGTTTAAGATCGGATTCCAAACTATTGTAAATAGATGACTTTGTTAAGTTGCGGATTCTGAAGGTTTGAAAATAGATGATATCGTTTAAAGTCGGATTCTAAATTATTGTAAATAGATGACTTTGTTCAAGTTGCGGATTCTTAAGGTTGGAAAATAGATGATACTGTTTAATGTCGGATTCTAAAGTATTGTAAATAGATGACTTTGTTCAAGTGTGGGATTCTTAAGGTTTGAAAATAGATGATATCGTTTAAAGTGGGATTCTAAAGCATTGTAAGTAGATGACTTTGTTCAAGTTGCGGATTCTTTAGGTTTGAAAATAGATGATATCGTTTAAAGTCGGATTCTAAAGCATTGTAAATAGATGACTTTGTTCAAGTATCCGATTCTTAAGCTTTGAAAATAGATGATATCGTTTAAAGTCGGATTCTAAAGCATTGTAAATAAATGACTTTGTTCAAGTTGCCGATTCTTAAGGTTTGTAAATAGATGATATCGTTTCAAGTCGGATTCTAAAGCATTGTAAATTAATGACTTGTTCAAGTCGCCGATTCTCAAGCTTTGAGAGTAGATGATATCGTTTAAAGTCGGATTCTAAAGCACTGTAAATAGATGACTTTTTCAAGTTGCCGATTCTTAAGGTTTGAAAATAGATGATATCGTTTAAAGTTCGATTCTAAAGCATTGTAAATAGATGACTTTGTTCAAGTTGCATATTCTTAAGGATTGAAAATAGATGATATCGTTTAAAGTCGGATTCCAAAGCATTGTAAATCGATGACTTTGTTCAAGTTGCGGATTCTTAAGGTTTGAAAATAGATGATATTGTTTTAAGTCGGATTCTAAAGCATTGTAAATAGAGGACTTTGTTCAAGTTGCGGATTCTTAAGGTTTAAAAATAGATGATATCGTTTAAGATCGGATTCCAAACCATTGTAAATAGATGACTTTGTTAAGTTGCGGATTCTTAAGGTTTGAAAATGGATTATATCGTTTAAAGTCGGATTCTACAGCATTGTAAATAGATGACTTTGTTCAAGTGGCCGATACTTTAGGTTTGAAAATAGATGATATCGTTTATAGTCGAATTCTAAAGCATTGTAAATAGATGACCTTGTTCACGTTGCGGATCCTTGATGTTTGAAAATAAATGACATAGTTTAAAGTCGGATTCTAAAGCATTGTAAATAGATGATTTTGTTCAAGTTGCGGATTCTTAAGGTTTGAAAATAGATGATATCGTTTAAAGTGGGATTCTAAAGCATTGTAAATAGATGACTTTGTTCAAGTGGCAGACTCTTAAGGTTTGAAAATAGATGATATTGTTTAAAGTACGATTCTAAAGCATTGTAAGTAGATGACTTTATTACAGTTGCGGATTCTTAAGGTATTAAAATAGATGACATTGTTTAAAGTCGCATTCTATAGCATTGTAAATAGATGACTTTGTTCAAGTTTCGGATTCTTAAGGTTTTAATATAGATGATATCGGTTTAAGTCGGATTCTAAAGCAATGTAAATAAATGACTTTGTTAAAGGTACGGACTCTGATAGTTTGAAAATAGATGATATCCTTTAAAGTCGGATTCTAAAGCATTGTAAATAGATGACTTTGTTCAAGTTGCGAGTTCTTAAGGTTTGAAAATAGATGATATCGTTTAAAGTCGGATTCTAAAGCATTGTAAATAGATGACTTTGTTCAAGTTGCGGATTCTTGAGGTTTGAACATAGAAGATAATGTTTAAAGTACGATTCCAAAGCATTGTAAGTAGATTACTTTATTACAGTTGCGGATTCTTAAGGTATTAAAATAGATGACATTGTTTAAAGTCGCATTCTAAAGCATTGTAAATAGATGACTTTGTTCAAGTTTCGGATTCTTAAGGTTTTAATATAGATGATATCGGTTTAAGTCGGAGTATAAAGCATTGTAAATAGATAACTTTGTTCAAGTTGCGGATTCTTAAGGTTTGAAAATAGATGATATCGTTTAAAGTCGGATTCTAACGCATTGTAAATAGATGACTTTGTTCAAGTTGCGGATTCTTTAGGTTTGAAAATAGATGATATCGTTTAAAGTCGGATTTTAAAGCATTGTAAATAGATGACTTTGTTCAAGTGTGGGATTCTTAAGGTTTGAAAATAGATGATATCGTTTAAAGTTGGATTCTAAAGCATTGTAAATAAATGACTTTGTTCAAGTTGCGGATTCTTAAGGTTTGAAAATAGATGATATCCTTTAAAGTCGGATTCTAAAGCATTGTAAATAGATGACTTTGTTCAAGTTGCGAGTTCTTAAGGTTTGAAAATAGATGATATCGTTTAAAGTCGGATTCTAAAGCATTGTAAATAGATGACTTTGTTCAAGTTGCGGATTCTTAAGGTTTGAAAATAGAAGATAATGTTTAAAGTACGATTCCAAAGCATTGTAAGTAGATTACTTTATTACAGTTGCGGATTCTTAAGGTATTAAAATAAATGACATTGTTTAAAGTCGCATTCTAAAGCATTGTAAATAGATGACTTTGTTCAAGTTTCGGATTCTTAAGGTTTTAATATAGATGATATCGGTTTACGTCGGAGTATAAAGCATTGTAAATAGATAACTTTGTTCAAGTTGCGGATTCTTAAGGTTTGAAAATAGATGATATCGTTTAAAGTCGGATTCTAACGCATTGTAAATAGATGACTTTGTTCAAGTTGCGGATTCTTAAGGTTTAAAAATAGATGATATCGTTTAAAGTTGGATTCTAAAGCATTGTAAATAAATGACTTTGTTCAAGTTGCGGATTCTTATAGTTTGAACATAGATGATATCGTTTAAAGTCGGATTCTAAAGCATTGTAAATAGATGACTTTGTTCAAGTTGCGAGTTCTTAAGGTTTAAAACTAGATGATATCGTTTAATGTCGGATACCAAAGCATTGTAAATAGATTACTATGTTCAAGTTCCGTACTCTTAAGGTTAGAAAATAGATGATATCATTTAAAGTCGGATTATAAAGCATTGTAAGTAGATGACTTTGTTCAAGTTGCGGATTCTTTAGGTTTGAAAATAGATGATATCGTTTAAAGTCGGATTCTAAAGCATTGTAAATAGATGACTTTGTTCAAGTTGCCGATTCTTAAGCTTTGAAAATAGATGATATCGTTTAAAGTCGGATTCCAAAGCATTGTAAATAGATGACTTTGTTCAAGTTGCCGATTCTTAAGGTTTGAAAATAGATGATATCGTTTCAAGTCGGATTCTAAAGCATTGTAAATTAATGACTTGTTCAAGTCGCCGATTCTCAAGCTTTGAAAGTAGATGATATCGTTTAAAGTCGGATTCTAAAGCACTGTAAATAGATGACTTTGTTCAAGTTGCCGATTCTTAAGGTTTGAAAATAGATGATATCGTTTCATGTTCGATTCTAAAGCATTGTAAATAGATGACTTTGTTCAAGTTGCCGATTCTTAAGGATTGAAAATAGATGATATTGTTTAAAGTACGATTCTAAAGCATTGTAAGTAGATGACTTTATTACAGTTGCGGATTCTTAAGGTATTGAAATAGATGACATTGTTTAAAGTCGCATTCTAAAGCATTGTAAATAGATGACTTTGTTCAAGTTGCGGATTCTTAAGGTTTGAATATATATGATATCGGTTTAAGTCGGATTCTAACGCATTGTAAATAGATGACTTTGTTCAAGTTGCGGATTCTTTAGGTTTGAAAATAGATGATATCGTTTAAAGTCGGATTCTAAAGCATTGTAAATAAATGACTTTGTTCAAGTTGCGGACTCTGATAGTTTGAAAATAGATGATATCCTTTAAAGTCGGATTCTAAGCATTGTAAATAGATGACATTGTTCAAGTTGCGATTTCTTAAGGTTTGAAAATAGATGATATCGTTTCAAGTCGGATTCTAAAGCATTGTAAATAGATGACTTTGTTCAAGTTGCGGATTCTTAAGGTTTGAAAATAGAAGATAATGTTTAAAGTACGATTCTAAAGCATTGTAAGTAGATGACTTTATTACAGTTGCGGATTCTTTAGGTATTCAACTTAATGACATTGTTTAAAGTCGGATTCTAAAGCATTGTTAATAGATGACTTTGTTCAAGTTGCGGATTCTTTAGGTATTAAAAGAGATGACATTGTTTAAAGTCGCATTCTAAAGCATTGTAAATAGATGACTTTGTTCAAGTTGCGGATTCTTAAGGTTTGAATATAGATGATATCGGTTTAAGTCGGAGTATAAAGCATTGTTAATAGATAACTTTGTTCAAGTTGCGGATTCTTAAGGTTTGAAAATAGATGATATCGATAAAAGTCGGATTCTAACGCATTGTAAATAGATGACTTTGTTCAAGTTGCGGATTCTTTAGGTTTGAAAATAGATTATATCGTTTAAAGTCGGATTCTAAAGCATTGGAAATTGATGACTGTGTACAAGTTGCGGATTCTTAAGGTTTGAAAATAGATGATATCGTTTGAAGTCGGATTCTAAAGCATTGTAAATAAATGACTTTGTTCAAGTTGCGGATTCTTAAGGTTTGAAAATAGATGATATCCTTTAAAGTCGGATTCTAAAGCATTCTAAATAGATGACTTTGTTCAAGTTGCGAGTTCTTAAGGTTTGAAAATAGATGATATCGTTTAAAGTCGGATTCTAAAGCATTGTAAATAGATGACTTCGTTCAAGTTGCGGATTCTTAAGGTTTTAAATCAGATGATATCGTTGCAAGTGTGATTCTAAAGCATTATAAATAGATGACTTTGTTCAAGTCGCGGATTATTAATGTTTGAAAATAGATGATATCGTTTAAAGTCGGATTCTAAAGCATTGTAAATAGATGACTGTGTACAAGTTGCCGATTCTTAAGGTGTGAAAATAGATGATATCGTTTAAGATCGGATTCCAAACTATTGTAAATAGATGACTTTGTTAAGTTGCGGATTCTGAAGGTTTGAAAATAGATGATATCGTTTAAAGTCGGATTCTAAATTATTGTAAATAGATGACTTTGTTCAAGTTGCGGATTCTTAAGGTTGGAAAATAGATGATACTGTTTAATGTCGGATTCTAAAGTATTGTAAATAGATGACTTTGTTCAAGTGTGGGATTCTTAAGGTTTGAAAATAGATGATATCGTTTAAAGTGGGATTCTAAAGCATTGTAAGTAGATGACTTTGTTCAAGTTGCGGATTCTTTAGGTTTGAAAATAGATGATATCGTTTAAAGTCGGATTCTAAAGCATTGTAAATAGATGACTTTGTTCAAGTATCCGATTCTTAAGCTTTGAAAATAGATGATATCGTTTAAAGTCGGATTCTAAAGCATTGTAAATAAATGACTTTGTTCAAGTTGCCGATTCTTAAGGTTTGTAAATAGATGATATCGTTTCAAGTCGGATTCTAAAGCATTGTAAATTAATGACTTGTTCAAGTCGCCGATTCTCAAGCTTTGAGAGTAGATGATATCGTTTAAAGTCGGATTCTAAAGCACTGTAAATAGATGACTTTTTCAAGTTGCCGATTCTTAAGGTTTGAAAATAGATGATATCGTTTAAAGTTCGATTCTAAAGCATTGTAAATAGATGACTTTGTTCAAGTTGCATATTCTTAAGGATTGAAAATAGATGATATCGTTTAAAGTCGGATTCCAAAGCATTGTAAATCGATGACTTTGTTCAAGTTGCGGATTCTTAAGGTTTGAAAATAGATGATATTGTTTTAAGTCGGATTCTAAAGCATTGTAAATAGAGGACTTTGTTCAAGTTGCGGATTCTTAAGGTTTAAAAATAGATGATATCGTTTAAGATCGGATTCCAAACCATTGTAAATAGATGACTTTGTTAAGTTGCGGATTCTTAAGGTTTGAAAATGGATTATATCGTTTAAAGTCGGATTCTACAGCATTGTAAATAGATGACTTTGTTCAAGTGGCCGATACTTTAGGTTTGAAAATAGATGATATCGTTTATAGTCGAATTCTAAAGCATTGTAAATAGATGACCTTGTTCACGTTGCGGATCCTTGATGTTTGAAAATAAATGACATAGTTTAAAGTCGGATTCTAAAGCATTGTAAATAGATGATTTTGTTCAAGTTGCGGATTCTTAAGGTTTGAAAATAGATGATATCGTTTAAAGTGGGATTCTAAAGCATTGTAAATAGATGACTTTGTTCAAGTGGCAGACTCTTAAGGTTTGAAAATAGATGATATTGTTTAAAGTACGATTCTAAAGCATTGTAAGTAGATGACTTTATTACAGTTGCGGATTCTTAAGGTATTAAAATAGATGACATTGTTTAAAGTCGCATTCTATAGCATTGTAAATAGATGACTTTGTTCAAGTTTCGGATTCTTAAGGTTTTAATATAGATGATATCGGTTTAAGTCGGATTCTAAAGCAATGTAAATAAATGACTTTGTTAAAGGTACGGACTCTGATAGTTTGAAAATAGATGATATCCTTTAAAGTCGGATTCTAAAGCATTGTAAATAGATGACTTTGTTCAAGTTGCGAGTTCTTAAGGTTTGAAAATAGATGATATCGTTTAAAGTCGGATTCTAAAGCATTGTAAATAGATGACTTTGTTCAAGTTGCGGATTCTTGAGGTTTGAACATAGAAGATAATGTTTAAAGTACGATTCCAAAGCATTGTAAGTAGATTACTTTATTACAGTTGCGGATTCTTAAGGTATTAAAATAGATGACATTGTTTAAAGTCGCATTCTAAAGCATTGTAAATAGATGACTTTGTTCAAGTTTCGGATTCTTAAGGTTTTAATATAGATGATATCGGTTTAAGTCGGAGTATAAAGCATTGTAAATAGATAACTTTGTTCAAGTTGCGGATTCTTAAGGTTTGAAAATAGATGATATCGTTTAAAGTCGGATTCTAACGCATTGTAAATAGATGACTTTGTTCAAGTTGCGGATTCTTTAGGTTTGAAAATAGATGATATCGTTTAAAGTCGGATTTTAAAGCATTGTAAATAGATGACTTTGTTCAAGTGTGGGATTCTTAAGGTTTGAAAATAGATGATATCGTTTAAAGTTGGATTCTAAAGCATTGTAAATAAATGACTTTGTTCAAGTTGCGGATTCTTAAGGTTTGAAAATAGATGATATCGTTTAAAGTCGGATTCTAAAGCATTGTAAATAGATGACTTTGTTAAAGTTGCGAGTTCTTAAGGTTTAAAACTAGATGATATCGTTTAATGTCGGATACGAAAGCATTGTAAATAGATTACTATGTTCAAGTTCCGTACTCTTAAGGTTAGAAAATAGATGATATCATTTAAAGTCGGATTATAAAGCATTGTAAGTAGATGACTTTGTTCAAGTTGCGGATTCTTTAGGTTTGAAAATAGATGATATCGTTTAAAGTCGGATTCTAAAGCATTGTAAATAGATGACTTTGTTCAAGTTGCCGATTCTTAAGCTTTGAAAATAGATGATATCGTTTAAAGTCGGATTCCAAAGCATTGTAAATAGATGACTTTGTTCAAGTGGCAGACTCTTAAGGTTTGAAAATAGATGATATTGTTTAAAGTACGATTCTAAAGCATTGTAAGTAGATGACTTTATTACAGTTGCGGATTCTTAAGGTATTAAAATAGATGACATTGTTTAAAGTCGCATTCTATAGCATTGTAAATAGATGACTTTGTTCAAGTTTCAGATTCTTAAGGTTTTAATATAGATGATATCGGTTTAAGTCGGATTCTAAAGCATTGTAAATAAATGACTTTGTTAAAGGTACGGACTCTGATAGTTTGAAAATAGATGATATCCTTTAAAGTCGGATTCTAAAGCATTGTAAATAGATGACTTTGTTCAAGTTGCGAGTTCTTAAGGTTTGAAAATAGATGATATCGTTTAAAGTCGGATTCTAAAGCATTGTAAATAGATGACTTTGTTCAAGTTGCGGATTCTTGAGGTTTGAAAATAGAAGATAATGTTTAAAGTACGATTCCAAAGCATTGTAAGTAGATTACTTTATTACAGTTGCGGATTCTTAAGGTATTAAAATAGATGACATTGTTTAAAGTCGCATTCTAAAGCATTGTAAATAGATGACTTTGTTCAAGTTTCGGATTCTTAAGGTTTTAATATAGATGATATCGGTTTAAGTCGGAGTATAAAGCATTGTAAATAGATAACTTTGTTCAAGTTGCGGATTCTTAAGGTTTGAAAATAGATGATATCGTTTAAAGTCGGATTCTAACGCATTGTAAATAGATGACTTTGTTCAAGTTGCGGATTCTTTAGGTTTGAAAATAGATGATATCGTTTAAAGTCGGATTTTAAAGCATTGTAAATAGATGACTTTGTTCAAGTGTGGGATTCTTAAGGTTTGAAAATAGATGATATCGTTTAAAGTTGGATTCTAAAGCATTGTAAATAAATGACTTTGTTCAAGTTGCGGATTCTTAAGGTTTGAAAATAGATGATATCGTTTAAAGTCGGATTCTAAAGCATTGTAAATAGATGACTTTGTTAAAGTTGCGAGTTCTTAAGGTTTAAAACTAGATGATATCGTTTAATGTCGGATACGAAAGCATTGTAAATAGATTACTATGTTCAAGTTCCGTACTCTTAAGGTTAGAAAATAGATGATATCATTTAAAGTCGGATTATAAAGCATTGTAAGTAGATGACTTTGTTCAAGTTGCGGATTCTTTAGGTTTGAAAATAGATGATATCGTTTAAAGTCGGATTCTAAAGCATTGTAAATAGATGACTTTGTTCAAGTTGCCGATTCTTAAGCTTTGAAAATAGATGATATCGTTTAAAGTCGGATTCCAAAGCATTGTAAATAGATGACTTTGTTCAAGTTGCCGATTCTTAAGGTTTGAAAATAGATGATATCGTTTCAAGTCGGATTCTAAAGCATTGTAAATTAATGACTTGTTCAAGTCGCCGATTCTCAAGCTTTGAAAGTAGATGATATCGTTTAAAGTCGGATTCTAAAGCACTGTAAATAGATGACTTTGTTCAAGTTGCCGATTCTTAAGGTTTGAAAATAGATGATATCGTTTCAAGTTCGATTCTAAAGCATTGTAAATAGATGACTTTGTTCAAGTTGCCGATTCTTAAGGATTGAAAATAGATGATATCGTTTAAAGTCGGATTCTAAAGCATTGTAAATCGATGACTTTGTTCAAGTTGCCGATTCTTAAGGATTGAAAATAGATGATATCGGTTAAAGTCGGATTCTAAAGCATTGTAAATAGATGACTTTGTTCAAGTTGCGGACTCTGAATGTTTGAAAATAGATTATATCGTTTAAAGTCGGATTCTAAAGCATTGTTAATAGATGACTTTGTTCAAGTTGCGGATTCTTAAGGTTTGAAAATAGATGATATTGTTTTAAGTCGGATTCTAAAGCATTGTAAATAGAGGACTTTGTTCAAGTTGCGGATTCTTTAGGTTTGAAAATAGATGATATCGTTTAAAGTCGGATTCTAAAGCATTGTAAATAGATGACTGTGTACAAGTTGCGGATTCTTAAGGTTTGAAAATAGATGATATCGTTTAAGATCGGATTCCAAACCATTGTAAATAGATGACTTTGTTAAGTTGCGGATTCTTAAGGTTTGAAAATAAATGATATCGTTTAAAGTCTGATTCTACAGCATTGTAAAAAGATGACTTTGTTCAAGTGGCCGATACTTTAGGTTTGAAAATAGATGATATCGTTTATAGTCGGATTCTAAAGCATTGTAAATAGATGACTTTGTTCAAGTTGCGCATTCTTTAGGTTTGAAAATAGATGATATTGTTTAAAGTACGATTCTAAAGCATTGTAAGTAGATGACTTTATTACAGTTGCGGATTCTTAAGGTATTGAAATAGATGACATTGTTTAAAGTCGCATTCTAAAGCATTGTAAATAGATGACTTTGTTCAAGTTGCGGATTCTTAAGGTTTGAATATATATGATATCGGTTTAAGTCGGAGTATAAAGCATTGTAAATAGATAACTTTGTTCAAGTTGCGGATTCTTAAGGTTTGAAAATAGAAGATAATGTTTAAAGTACGATTCTAAAGCATTGTAAGTAGATGACTTTATTACAGTTGCGGATTCTTTAGGTATTCAACTTAATGACATTGTTTAAAGTCGGATTCTAAAGCATTGTTAATAGATGACTTTGTTCAAGTTGCGGATTCTTTAGGTATTAAAAGAGAAGACATTGTTTAAAGTCGCATTCTAAAGCATTGTAAATAGATGACTTTGTTCAAGTTGCGGATTCTTAAGGTTTGAATATAGATGATATCGGTTTAAGTCGGAGTATAAAGCATTGTTAATAGATAACTTTGTTCAAGTTGCGGATTCTTAAGGTTTGAAAATAGATGATATCGATAAAAGTCGGATTCTAACGCATTGTATATAGATGACTTTGTTCAAGTTGCGCATTCTTTAGGTTTGAAAATAGATTATATCGTTTAAAGTCGGATTCTACAGCATTGTAAATAGATGACTTTGTTCAAGTTGCGGATTCTTTAGGTTTGAAAATAGATGATATCGTTTAAAGTCGGATTCTAAAGCATTGTAAATAAATGACTTTGTTCAAGTTGCGGATTCTTAAGGTTTGAAAATAGATGATATCCTTTAAAGTCGGATTCTAAAGCATTCTAAATAGATGACTTTGTTCAAGTTGCGAGTTCTTAAGGTTTGAAAATAGATGATATCGTTTAAAGTCGGATTCTAAAGCATTGTAAATAGATGACTTCGTTCAAGTTGCGGATTCTTAAGGTTTTAAATCAGATGATATCGTTGCAAGTGTGATTCTAAAGCATTGTAAATAGATGACTTTGTTCAAGTTGCGGATTCTTATGGTTTGAAAATCGATGATATCGTTGGAAGTCGGATTCTAAAGCATTGTAAATAGATGACTTTGTTCAAGTTGCCGATTCTTAAGCTTTGAAAAAAGATGATATCGTTTAAAGTCGGAGTCCAAAGCATTGTAAATAGATGACTTTGTTCAAGTTGCGGATTCTTAAGGTTTGAAAATAGATGATATCGCTTAAAGTTGGATTCTTAAGCATTGTAAATAGATGACTTGTTCAAGTTGCCGATTCTTAAGCTTTGAAAATAGATGATATGGTTTAAAGTCGGATTCTAAAGCATTGTAAATAGATGACTTTGTTCAAGTTGCGGATTCTTAAGGTTTGAAAATAGATGATATCGTTTAAAGTCGGATTCTTAAGTATTGTAAATAGATGACTTTGTTCAAGTGTCGGATTCTTTAGGTTTGAAAATAGATGATATCGTTTAATGTCGGATACTAAAGCATTGTAAATAGATTACTATGTTCAAGTTACGTATTCTTAAGGTTTGAAAATATATGATATCATTTAAAGTCGGATTATAAAGCATTTGTTCAAGTTGCGGATTCTTAAGGTTTGAAAATAGATGATATCGTTTAAAGTCGGATTCTACAGCATTGTAAATAGATGACTTTGTTCAAGTGGCCGATACTTTAGGTTTGAAAATAGATGATATCGTTTAAAGTCGGATTCTAAAGCATTGTAAATAGATGACCTTGTTCAAGTTGCGGATTCTTAATGTTTGAAAATAGATGATATCGTTTTAAGTCGGATTCTAAAGCATTGTAAATAGATGACTTTGTTCAAGTTGCGGATTCTTAAGGTTTGAAAATAGATGATATCGTTTCAAGTCGGATTCTAAAGCATTGTCAATTGATGACTTTGTTCAAGTTTCCGATTCTTAAGCTTTTAAAATAGATGATATCGTTTAAAGTCAGATTCCAAAGCATTGTAAATAGATGACTTTGTTCAAGTTGCCGATTCATAAGGTGTTAAAATAGATGATATCGTTTAAAGTGGGATTCTAAAGCATTGTAAATAGATGACTTTGTTCAAGTGGCAGACTCTTAAGGTTTGAAAATAGATGATATTGTTTAAAGTACGATTCTAAAGCATTGTAAGTAGATGACTTTATTACAGTTGCGGATTCTTAAGGTATTAAAATAGATGACATTGTTTAAAGTCGCATTCTATAGCATTGTAAATAGATGACTTTGTTCAAGTTGCGGATTCTTAAGGTTTGAATATAGATGATATCGGTTTAAGTCGGAGTATAAAGCATTGTAAATAGATAACTTTGTTCAAGTTGCGGATTCTTAAGGTTTGAAAATAGATGATATCGTTTAAAGTCGGATTCTAACGCATTGTAAATAGATGACTTTGTTCAAGTTGCGGATTCTTTAGGTTTGAAAATAGATGATATCGTTTAAAGTCGGATTCTAAAGCATTGTAAATAGATGACTTTGTTCAAGTTGCGGATTCTTAAGGTTTGAAAATAGATGATATCGTTTAAAGTCGGATTCTAAAGCATTGTAAATAAATGACTTTGTTCAAGTTGCGGACTCTGATAGTTTGAAAATAGATGATATCCTTTAAAGTCGGATTCTAAAGCATTGTAAATAGATGACTTTGTTCAAGTTGCGAGTTCTTAAGGTTTGAAAATAGATGATATCGTTTAAAGTCGGATTTTAAAGCATTGTAAATAGATGACTTTGTTCAAGTTGCGGATTCTTAAGGTTTGAAAATAGAAGATAATGTTTAAAGTACGATTCCAAAGCATTGTAAGTAGATTACTTTATTAGAGTTGCGGATTCTTAAGGTATTAAAATAGATGACATTGTTTAAAGTCGCATTCTAAAGCATTGTAAATAGATGACTTTGTTCAAGTTTCGGATTCTTAAGGTTTTAATATAGATGATATCGGTTTAAGTCGGAGTATAAAGCATTGTAAATAGATAACTTTGTTCAAGTTGCGGATTCTTAAGGTTTGAAAATAGATGATATCGTTTAAAGTCGGATTCTAACGCATTGTAAATAGATGACTTTGTTCAAGTTGCGGATTCTTTAGGTTTGAAAATAGATGATATCGTTTAAAGTCGGATTTTAAAGCATTGTAAATAGATGACTTTGTTCAAGTGTGGGATTCTTAAGGTTTGAAAATAGATGATATCGTTTAAAGTCGGATTCTAAAGCATTGTAAATAAATGACTTTGTTCAAGTTGCGGATTCTTAAGGTTTGAAAATAGATGATATCGTTTAAAGTCGGATTCTAAAGCATTGTAAATAGATGACTTTGTTCAAGTTGCGAGTTCTTAAGGTTTAAAACTAGATGATATCGTTTAATGTCGGATACGAAAGCATTGTAAATAGATTACTATGTTCAAGTTCCGTACTCTTAAGGTTAGAAAATAGATGATATCATTTAAAGTCGGATTATAAAGCATTGTAAGTAGATGACTTTGTTCAAGTTGCGGATTCTTTAGGTTTGAAAATAGATGATATCGTTTAAAGTCGGATTCTAAAGCATTGTAAATAGATGACTTTGTTCAAGTTGCCGATTCTTAAGCTTTGAAAATAGATGATATCGTTTAAAGTCGGATTCCAAAGCATTGTAAATAGATGACTTTGTTCAAGTTGCCGATTCTTAAGGTTTGAAAATAGATGATATCGTTTCAAGTCGGATTGTAAAGCATTGTAAATTAATGACTTGTTCAAGTCGCCGATTCTCAAGCTTTGAAAGTAGATGATATCGTTTAAAGTCGGATTCTAAAGCACTGTAAATAGATGACTTTGTTCAAGTTGCCGATTCTTAGAGGTTTGACAATAGATGATATCGTTTCAAGTTCGATTCTAAAGCATTGTAAATAGATGACTTTGTTCAAGTTGCCGATTCTTAAGGATTGAAAATAGATGATATCGTTTAAAGTCGGATTCTAAAGCATTGTAAATCGATGACTTTGTTCAAGTTGCCGATTCTTAAGGATTGAAAATAGATAATATCGGTTAAAGTCGGATTCTAAAGCATTGTAAATAGATGACTTTGTTCAAGTTGCGGACTCTGATGGTTTGAAAATAGATTATATCGTTTAAAGTCGGATTCTAAAGCATTGTAAATAGATGACTTTGTTCAAGTTGCGGATTCTTAAGGTTTGAAAATAGATGATATTGTTTTAAGTCGGATTCTAAAGCATTGTAAATAGAGGACTTTGTTCAAGTTGCGGATTCTTAAGGTTTGAAAATAGATGATATCGTTTAAAGTCGGATTCTAAAGCATTGTAAATAGATGACTGTGTACAAGTTGCGGATTCTTAAGGTTTGAAAATAGATGATATCGTTTAAGATCGGATTCCAAACCATTGTAAATAGATGACTTTGTTAAGTTGCGGATTCTTAAGGTTTGAAAAAAATGATATCGTTTAAAGTCGGATTCTACAGCATTGTAAATAGATGATTTTGTTCAAGTTGCGGATTCTTAAGGTTTGAAAATAGATGATATCGTTTAAAGTCGGATTCTAAAGCATTGTAAATAGATTACTTTGTTCAAGTGGCAGACTCTTAAGGTTTGAAAATAGATGATATTGTTTAAAGTACGATTCTAAAGCATTGTAAGTAGATGACTTTATTACAGTTGCGGATTCTTAAGGTATTGAAATAGATGACATTGTTTAAAGTCGCATTCTAAAGCATTGTAAATAGATTACTTTGTTCAAGTTGCGGATTCTTAAGGTTTGAATATATATGATATCGGTTTAAGTCGGAGTATAAAGCATTGTAAATAGATAACTTTGTTCAAGTTGCGGATTCTTAAGGTTTGAAAATAGATGATATCGTTTAAAGTCGGATTCTAACGCATTGTAAATAGATGACTTTGTTCAAGTTGCGGATTCTTTAGGTTTGAAAATAGATGATATCGTTTAAAGTCGGATTCTAAAGCATTGTAAATAAATGACTTTGTTCAAGTTGCGGACTCTGATAGTTTGAAAATAGATGATATCCTTTAAAGTCGGATTCTAAAGCATTCTAAATAGATGACTTTGTTCAAGTTGCGAGTTCTTAAGGTTTGAAAATAGATGATATCGTTTAAAGTCGGATTCTAAAGCATTGTAAATAGATGACTTCGTTCAAGTTGCGGATTCTTAAGGTTTTAAATCAGATGATATCGTTGCAAGTGTGATTCTAAAGCATTGTAAATAGATGACTTTGTTCAAGTTGCGGATTCTTATGGTTTGAAAATCGATGATATCGTTGGAAGTCGGATTCTAAAGCATTGTAAATAGATGACTTTGTTCAAGTTGCCGATTCTTAAGCTTTGAAAAAAGATGATATCGTTTAAAGTCGGAGTCCAAAGCATTGTAAATAGATGACTTTGTTCAAGTTGCGGATTCTTAAGGTTTGAAAATAGATGATATCGCTTAAAGTTGGATTCTTAAGCATTGTAAATAGATGACTTGTTCAAGTTGCCGATTCTTAAGCTTTGAAAATAGATGATATGGTTTAAAGTCGGATTCTAAAGCATTGTAAATAGATGACTTTGTTCAAGTTGCGGATTCTTAAGGTTTGAAAATAGATGATATCGTTTAAAGTCGGATTCTTAAGTATTGTAAATAGATGACTTTGTTCAAGTGTCGGATTCTTTAGGTTTGAAAATAGATGATATCGTTTAATGTCGGATACTAAAGCATTGTAAATAGATTACTATGTTCAAGTTACGTATTCTTAAGGTTTGAAAATATATGATATCATTTAAAGTCGGATTATAAAGCATTTGTTCAAGTTGCGGATTCTTAAGGTTTGAAAATAGATGATATCGTTTAAAGTCGGATTCTACAGCATTGTAAATAGATGACTTTGTTCAAGTGGCCGATACTTTAGGTTTGAAAATAGATGATATCGTTTAAAGTCGGATTCTAAAGCATTGTAAATAGATGACCTTGTTCAAGTTGCGGATTCTTAATGTTTGAAAATAGATGATATCGTTTTAAGTCGGATTCTAAAGCATTGTAAATAGATGACTTTGTTCAAGTTGCGGATTCTTAAGGTTTGAAAATAGATGATATCGTTTCAAGTCGGATTCTAAAGCATTGTCAATTGATGACTTTGTTCAAGTTTCCGATTCTTAAGCTTTTAAAATAGATGATATCGTTTAAAGTCAGATTCCAAAGCATTGTAAATAGATGACTTTGTTCAAGTTGCCGATTCATAAGGTGTTAAAATAGATGATATCGTTTAAAGTGGGATTCTAAAGCATTGTAAATAGATGACTTTGTTCAAGTGGCAGACTCTTAAGGTTTGAAAATAGATGATATTGTTTAAAGTACGATTCTAAAGCATTGTAAGTAGATGACTTTATTACAGTTGCGGATTCTTAAGGTATTAAAATAGATGACATTGTTTAAAGTCGCATTCTATAGCATTGTAAATAGATGACTTTGTTCAAGTTGCGGATTCTTAAGGTTTGAATATAGATGATATCGGTTTAAGTCGGAGTATAAAGCATTGTAAATAGATAACTTTGTTCAAGTTGCGGATTCTTAAGGTTTGAAAATAGATGATATCGTTTAAAGTCGGATTCTAACGCATTGTAAATAGATGACTTTGTTCAAGTTGCGGATTCTTTAGGTTTGAAAATAGATGATATCGTTTAAAGTCGGATTCTAAAGCATTGTAAATAGATGACTTTGTTCAAGTTGCGGATTCTTAAGGTTTGAAAATAGATGATATCGTTTAAAGTCGGATTCTAAAGCATTGTAAATAAATGACTTTGTTCAAGTTGCGGACTCTGATAGTTTGAAAATAGATGATATCCTTTAAAGTCGGATTCTAAAGCATTGTAAATAGATGACTTTGTTCAAGTTGCGAGTTCTTAAGGTTTGAAAATAGATGATATCGTTTAAAGTCGGATTTTAAAGCATTGTAAATAGATGACTTTGTTCAAGTTGCGGATTCTTAAGGTTTGAAAATAGAAGATAATGTTTAAAGTACGATTCCAAAGCATTGTAAGTAGATTACTTTATTAGAGTTGCGGATTCTTAAGGTATTAAAATAGATGACATTGTTTAAAGTCGCATTCTAAAGCATTGTAAATAGATGACTTTGTTCAAGTTTCGGATTCTTAAGGTTTTAATATAGATGATATCGGTTTAAGTCGGAGTATAAAGCATTGTAAATAGATAACTTTGTTCAAGTTGCGGATTCTTAAGGTTTGAAAATAGATGATATCGTTTAAAGTCGGATTCTAACGCATTGTAAATAGATGACTTTGTTCAAGTTGCGGATTCTTTAGGTTTGAAAATAGATGATATCGTTTAAAGTCGGATTTTAAAGCATTGTAAATAGATGACTTTGTTCAAGTGTGGGATTCTTAAGGTTTGAAAATAGATGATATCGTTTAAAGTTGGATTCTAAAGCATTGTAAATAAATGACTTTGTTCAAGTTGCGGATTCTTAAGGTTTGAAAATAGATGATATCGTTTAAAGTCGGATTCTAAAGCATTGTAAATAGATGACTTTGTTCAAGTTGCGAGTTCTTAAGGTTTAAAACTAGATGATATCGTTTAATGTCGGATACGAAAGCATTGTAAATAGATTACTATGTTCAAGTTCCGTACTCTTAAGGTTAGAAAATAGATGATATCATTTAAAGTCGGATTATAAAGCATTGTAAGTAGATGACTTTGTTCAAGTTGCGGATTCTTTAGGTTTGAAAATAGATGATATCGTTTAAAGTCGGATTCTAAAGCATTGTAAATAGATGACTTTGTTCAAGTTGCCGATTCTTAAGCTTTGAAAATAGATGATATCGTTTAAAGTCGGATTCCAAAGCATTGTAAATAGATGACTTTGTTCAAGTTGCCGATTCTTAAGGTTTGAAAATAGATGATATCGTTTCAAGTCGGATTCTAAAGCATTGTAAATTAATGACTTGTTCAAGTCGCCGATTCTCAAGCTTTGAAAGTAGATGATATCGTTTAAAGTCGGATTCTAAAGCACTGTAAATAGATGACTTTGTTCAAGTTGCCGATTCTTAGAGGTTTGACAATAGATGATATCGTTTCAAGTTCGATTCTAAAGCATTGTAAATAGATGACTTTGTTCAAGTTGCCGATTCTTAAGGATTGAAAATAGATGATATCGTTTAAAGTCGGATTCTAAAGCATTGTAAATCGATGACTTTGTTCAAGTTGCCGATTCTTAAGGATTGAAAATAGATAATATCGGTTAAAGTCGGATTCTAAAGCATTGTAAATAGATGACTTTGTTCAAGTTGCGGACTCTGATGGTTTGAAAATAGATTATATCGTTTAAAGTCGGATTCTAAAGCATTGTAAATAGATGACTTTGTTCAAGTTGCGGATTCTTAAGGTTTGAAAATAGATGATATTGTTTTAAGTCGGATTCTAAAGCATTGTAAATAGAGGACTTTGTTCAAGTTGCGGATTCTTAAGGTTTGAAAATAGATGATATCGTTTAAAGTCGGATTCTAAAGCATTGTAAATAGATGACTGTGTACAAGTTGCGGATTCTTAAGGTTTGAAAATAGATGATATCGTTTAAGATCGGATTCCAAACCATTGTAAATAGATGACTTTGTTAAGTTGCGGATTCTTAAGGTTTGAAAAAAATGATATCGTTTAAAGTCGGATTCTACAGCATTGTAAATAGATGATTTTGTTCAAGTTGCGGATTCTTAAGGTTTGAAAATAGATGATATCGTTTAAAGTCGGATTCTAAAGCATTGTAAATAGATTACTTTGTTCAAGTGGCAGACTCTTAAGGTTTGAAAATAGATGATATTGTTTAAAGTACGATTCTAAAGCATTGTAAGTAGATGACTTTATTACAGTTGCGGATTCTTAAGGTATTGAAATAGATGACATTGTTTAAAGTCGCATTCTAAAGCATTGTAAATAGATTACTTTGTTCAAGTTGCGGATTCTTAAGGTTTGAATATATATGATATCGGTTTAAGTCGGAGTATAAAGCATTGTAAATAGATAACTTTGTTCAAGTTGCGGATTCTTAAGGTTTGAAAATAGATGATATCGTTTAAAGTCGGATTCTAACGCATTGTAAATAGATGACTTTGTTCAAGTTGCGGATTCTTTAGGTTTGAAAATAGATGATATCGTTTAAAGTCGGATTCTAAAGCATTGTAAATAAATGACTTTGTTCAAGTTGCGGACTCTGATAGTTTGAAAATAGATGATATCCTTTAAAGTCGGATTCTAAGCATTGTAAATAGATGACATTGTTCAAGTTGCGATTTCTTAAGGTTTGAAAATAGATGATATCGTTTCAAGTCGGATTCTAAAGCATTGTAAATAGATGACTTTGTTCAAGTTGCGGATTCTTAAGGTTTGAAAATAGAAGATAATGTTTAAAGTACGATTCTAAAGCATTGTAAGTAGATGACTTTATTACAGTTCGGATTCTTTAGGTATTCAACTTAATGACATTGTTTAAAGTCGGATTCTAAAGCATTGTTAATAGATGACTTTGTTCAAGTTGCGGATTCTTTAGGTATTAAAAGAGATGACATTGTTTAAAGTCGCATTCTATAGCATTGTAAATAGATGACTTTGTTCAAGTTGCGGATTCTTAAGGTTTGAATATAGATGATATCGGTTTAAGTCGGAGTATAAAGCATTGTAAATAGATAACTTTGTTCAAGTTGCGGATTCTTAAGGTTTGAAAATAGATGATATCGTTTAAAGTCGGATTCTAACGCATTGTAAATAGATGACTTTGTTCAAGTTGCGGATTCTTTAGGTTTGAAAATAGATGATATCGTTTAAAGTCGGATTCTAAAGCATTGTAAATAGATGACTTTGTTCAAGTTGCGGATTCTTAAGGTTTGAAAATAGATGATATCGTTTAAAGTCGGATTCTAAAGCATTGTAAATAAATGACTTTGTTCAAGTTGCGGACTCTGATAGTTTGAAAATAGATGATATCGTTTAAAGTTGGATTCTAAAGCATTGTAAATAAATGACTTTGTTCAAGTTGCGGATTCTTAAGGTTTGAAAATAGATGATATCGTTTAAAGTCGGATTCTAAAGCATTGTAAATAGATGACTTTGTTCAAGTTGCGGATTCTTAAGGTTTTAAATCAGATGATATCGTTGCAAGTGTGATTCTAAAGCATTGTAAATAGATGACTTTGTTCAAGTTGCGGATTCTTATGGTTCGAAAATCGATGATATCGTTGGAAGACGGATTCTAAAGCATTGTAAATAGATGACTTTGTTCAAGTTGCCGATTCTTAAGCTTTGAAAAAAGATGATATCGTTTCAAGTCGGAGTCCGAAGCATTGTAAATAGATGACTTTGTTCAAGTTGCGGATTCTTAAGGTTTGAAAATAGATGATATCGCTTAAAGTTGGATTCTTAAGCATTGTAAATAGATGACTTGTTCAAGTTGCCGATTCTTAAGCTTTGAAAATAGATGATATGGTTTAAAGTCGGATTCTAAAGCATTGTAAATAGATGACTTTGTTCAAGTTGCGGATTCTTAAGGTTTGAAAATAGATGATATCGTTTAAAGTCGGATTCTAAAGTATTGTAAATAGATGACTTTGTTCAAGTGTCGGATTCTTTAGGTTTGAAAATAGATGATATCGTTTAAAGTCGGATTCTAAAGCATTGTAAATAGATGACTTTGTTCAAGTTGCGGATTCTTAAGGTTTGAAAATAGATGATATCGTTTAAAGTCGGATTCTAAAGCATTGTAAATAGAGGACTTTGTTCAAGTTGCGAGTTCTTAAGGTTTAAAACACGATGATATCGTTTAATGTCGGATACTAAAGCATTGTAAATAGATTACTATGTTCAAGTTACGTATTCTTAAGGTTTGAAAATATATGATATCATTTAAAGTCGGATTATAAAGCATTTGTTCAAGTTGCGGATTCTTAAGGTTTGAAAATAGATGATATCGTTTAAAGTCGGTTTCTACAGCATTGTAAATAGATGACTTTGTTCAAGTGGCCGATACTTTAGGTTTGAAAATAGATGATATCGTTTAAAGTCGGATTCTAAAGCATTGTAAATAGATGACCTTGTTCAAGTTGCGGATTCTTAATGTTTGAAAATAGATGATATCGTTTTAAGTCGGATTCTAAAGCATTGTAAATAGATGACTTTGTTCAAGTTGCGGATTCTTAAGGTTTGAAAATAGATGATATCGTTTCAAGTCGGATTCTAAAGCATTGTCAATAGATGACTTTGTTCAAGTTTCCGATTCTTAAGCTTTTAAAATAGATGATATCGTTTAAAGTCAGATTCCAAAGCATTGTAAATAGATGACTTTGTTCAAGTTGCCGATTCTTAAGGTGTTAAAATAGATGATATCGTTTCAAGTCGGATTCTAAAGCATTTTAAATAGATGACTTTGTTCAAGTTGCGGATTCTTAAGGTTTGAAAATCGATGATATCGTTTAAAGTCAGATTCTAAAGCACTGTAAATAGATGACTTTGTTCAAGTTGCCGATTCTTAAGGTTTGAAAATAGATGATATCGTTTTAAGTTCGATTCTAAAGCATTGTAAATATATGACTTTGTTCAAGTTGCCGATTCTTAAGGATTGAAAATAGATGATATCGTTTACAGTCGGATTCTAAAGCATTGTAAATAGATGACTTTGTTCAAGTTGCTGATACTTAAGGATTAAAAATAGATGATATCGGTTAAAGTCGGATTCTAAAGCATTGTAAATAGATGACTTTGTTCACGTTGCGGACTCTGATAGTTTGAAAATTGATTATATCGTTTAAAGTCGGATTCTAAAGCATTGTTAATAGATGACTTTGTTCAAGTTGCGGATTCTTAAGGTTTGAAAATAGATGATATTGTTTCAAGTCGGATTCTAAAGCATTGTAAATAGATGACTTTGTTCAAGTTGCGGATTCGTAAGGTTTGAAAATAGATGATATCGTTTAAAGTCGGATTCTAAGCCTTGTAAATAGATGACTGTGTTCAAGTTGCGGATTCTTAAGGTTTGAAAATAGATGATATCGTTTAAGATCGTATTAGAAACCATTGTAAATAGATGACTTTGTTCAACTTGCGGATTCTTAAGGTTTGAACATAGATGATATCGTTTTAAGTCGGATTCTAAAGCATTGTAAATAGATGACTTTGTTCAAGTTGCGGATTCTTAAGGTTTGAAAATAGATGATATCGTTTAAAGTCGGATTCTAAAGCATTGTAAATAGATGACTTTGTTCAAGTGGCGGACTCTTAAGGTTTGAAAATAGATGATATTGTTTAAAGTACGATTCTAAAGCATTGTAAGTAGATGACTTTATTACAGTTGCGGATTCTTAAGGTTTGAAAATAGATGACCTTGTTTAAAGTCGCATTCTAAAGCATTGTAAATAGATGACTTTGTTCAAGTTGCGGATTCTACAGGTTTGAAAATAGATGATATCGGTAAAAGTCGGATTCTAAAGCATTGTAAATAGATGAGTTTGTTCAAGTTGCGGATTCTTAAGGTTTGAAAATAGATGATATCTTTTAAATTCGGATTCTAAAGCATTGTAAATAGATGACTTTGTTCAAGTTGCGGATTCTTAAGGTTTGAAAATAGATGATATCGTTTTAAGTCGGATTCTAAAGCATTGTAAATAGATGACTTTGTTCAAGTGGCGGACTCTTAAGGTTTGAAAATAGATGATATTGATTAAAGTACGATTCTAAAGCATTGTAAGTAGATGACTTTATTACAGTTGCGGATTCTTAAGGTTTGAAAATAGATTACATTGTTTAAAGTCGCATTCTAAAGCATTGTAAATAGATGACTTTGTTCAAGTTGCGGATTCTTAAGGTTTGAAAATAGATGATATCGGTAAAAGTTGTATTCTAAAACATTGTAAATAGATGACTTTGTTCAAGTTGCGGATTCTTAAGGTTTGAAAATAGATGATATCCTTTAAAGTCGGATTCTAAAGCATTGTAAATAGATGACTTTGTTCAAGTTCCGGATTCTTAAGGTTTGAAAATGGATGATATCGTTTAAAGTCTAATTCTAAAGCATTGTAAATCTTTGACTTTGTTCAAGTTGCGGATTCTTAAGGTTTGAAAATAGATGATATCGTTTAAAGTCGGATTCTAAAGCATTGTAAATAAATGACTTTGTTCAAGTTGCGGATTCTTTAGGGGGTTAAAATAGATGATATCGTTTTAAGTCGGATTCTAAAGCATTGTAAATAGATGACTTTGTTCAAGTTGCGGATTCTAAAGGTTTGAAAATAGAAGATAATGTTTAAAGTAGGATTCAAAAGCATTGTAAATAGATGACTTTGTTCAAGTTGCCGATTCTTCAGGTTTGAAAATAGATGATATCGTTTAAAGTCGGATTCTAAAGCATTGTAAATAGATGACTTTGTTCAAGTTGCGGATTCTTAACGTTTGAAAATAGATGATATCGTTTAAGATCGGATTCCAAACCATTGTAAATAGATGACTTTGTTAAGTTGCGGATTCTTAAGGTTTGAAAATAGATGATATCGTTTAAGGTCGGATTCTACAGCATTGTAAATAGATGACTTTGTTCAAGTGGCGGATTCTTAAGGTTTGAAAATAGATGATATCGTGTAAAGTCGGATTCTACAGCATTGTAAATAGATGACTTTGTTCAAGTGGCCGATACTTTAGGTTTGAAAATAGATGATATCGTTTAAAGTCGGATTCTAAAGCATTGTAAATAGATGACTTTGTTCAAGTCGCGGATTATCAAGGTTTGAAAATAGATGATATCGTTTAAAGTCGGATTCTAAAGCATTGTAAATAGATGACTTTGTTCCAGTTGCGGATTCTTAAGGTTTGAAAATAGATGATATCGTTTAAAGTCGGTTTCTAACGCATTGTAAATAGATGACTTTGTTCAAGTTGCGGATTCTTAAGGTTTGAAAATAGATGATATCGTTTAAGATCGGATTCCAAACAATTGTAAATAGATGACTTTGTTAAGTTGCGGATTCTTTAGGTTTGAAAATAGATGATATCGTTTAAAGTCGGATTCTAAAGCATTGTAAATAGATGACTTTGTTCAAGTTTCCGATTCTTAAGCTTTGAAAATAGATGATATCGTTTAAAGTCAGATTCCAAAGCATTGTAAATAGATGACTTTGTTCAAGTTGCCGATTCTTAAGGTTTTAAAATAGATGATATCGTTTTAAGTCGGATTCTAAAGCATTGTAAATAAATGACTTTGTTCAAGTTGCGGATTCTTAAGGTTTGAAAATAGATGATATCGTTTAAAGTCGGATTCTAAAGCATTGTAAATAGATGACTTTGTTCAAGTTGCCGATTCTTAAGGATTGAAAATAGATGATATCGTTTAAAGTCGGATTCTAAAGCATTGTAAATAGATGACTTTGTTCAAGTTGCCGATACTAAAGGATTGAAAATAGATAATATCGGTTAAAGTCGGATTCTAAAGCATTGTAAATAGATGACTTTGTTCACGTGGCCGATACTTTAGGTTTGAAAATAGATGATATCGTTTATAGTCGGATTCTAAAGCATTGTAAATAGATGACCTTGTTCAAGTTGCGGATGCTTAGTGTTTGAAAATAGATGACATAGTTTAAAGTCGGATTCTAAATCATTGTAAATAGATGACTTTGTTGAAGTTGCGGATTCTTAAGGTTTGAAAATAGATGATATCGTTTTAAGTCGGATTCTAAAGCATTGTAAATAGATGACTTTGTTCAAGTGGCGGACTCTTAAGGTTTGAAAATAGATGATATTGTTTAAAGTACGATTCTAAAGCATTGTAAGTAGATGACTTTATTACAGTTGCGGATTCTTAAGGTTTGAAAATAGATTACATTGTTTAAAGTCGCATTCTAAAGCATTGTAAATAGATGACTTTGTTCAAGTTGCGGATTCTTAAGGTTTGAAAATAGATGATATCGGTAAAAGTCGTATTCTAAAACATTGTAAATAGATGACTTTGTTCAAGTTGCGGATTCTTAAGGTTTGAAAATAGATGATATCCTTTAAAGTCGGATTCTAAAGCATTGTAAATAGATGACTTTGTTCAAGTTCCGGATTCTTAAGGTTTGAAAATGGATGATATCGTTTAAAGTCTAATTCTAAAGCATTGTAAATCTTTGACTTTGTTCAAGTTGCGGATTCTTAAGGTTTGAAAATAGATGATATCGTTTAAAGTCGGATTCTAAAGCATTGTAAATAAATGACTTTGTTCAAGTTGCGGATTCTTTAGGGGGTGAAAATAGATGATATCGTTTTAAGTCGGATTCTAAAGCATTGTAAATAGATGACTTTGTTCAAGTTGCGGATTCTAAAGGTTTGAAAATAGAAGATAATGTTTAAAGTAGGATTCAAAAGCATTGTAAATAGATGACTTTGTTCAAGTTGCCGATTCTTAAGGTTTGTAAATAGATGATATCGTTTAAAGTCGGATTCTAAAGCATTGTAAATAGATGACTTTGTTCAAGTTGCGGATTCTTTAGGTTTGAAAATAGATGATATCGTTTAAAGTCGGATTCCAAAGCATTGTAAATAGATGACTTTGTTTAAGTTGCCGATTGTTAAGGTTTGAAAATAGATGATATCGTTTCAAGTCGGATTCTAAAGCATTGTAAATTAATGACTTGTTCAAGTCGCCGATTCTCAAGCTTTGAAAGTAGATGATATCGTTTAAAGTCGGATTCTAAAGCACTGTAAATAGATGACTGTGTTCAAGTTGCGGATTCTTAAGGTTTGAAAATAGATGATATCGTTTTAGATCGGATTCCAAACCATTGTAAATAGATGACTTTGTTAAGTTGCGGATTCTTAAGGTTTGAAAATAGATGATATCGTTTAAAGTCGGATTCTACAGCATTGTAAATAGATGACTTTCTTCAAGTGGCCGATACTTTAGGTTTGAAAATAGATGATATCGTTTATAGTCGGATTCTAAAGCATTGTAAATAGATGACCTTGTTCACGTTGCGGATGCTTGATGTTTGAAAATAAATGACATAGTTTAAAGTCGGATTCTAAAGCATTGTAAATAGATGACTTTGTTCAAGTTGCGGATTCTTAAGGTTTGAAAATAGATAATATCGTTTAGAGTCGGATTCTAAAGCATTGTAAATAGATGACCTTGTTCAAGTTGCGGATTCTGAATGTTTGAAAATAGATGATATCGTTTTAAGTCGGATTCTAAAGCATTTTAAATAGATGACTTTGTTCAAGTTGCGGATTCTTAAGGTTTGAAAATCGATGATATCGTTTCAAGTCGGATTCTAAAGCATTGTAAATAGATGACTTTGTTCAAGTTTCCTATCTTTAAGCTTTGAAAATAGATGATATCGTTTTAAGTCGGATTCTAAAGCATTGTAAATAGATGACTTTGTTCAAGTTGCGGATTCTAAAGGTTTGAAAATAGAAGATAATGTTTAAAGTAGGATTCAAAAGCATTGTAAATAGATGACTTTGTTCAAGTTGCCGATTCTTCAGGTTTGAAAATAGATGATATCGTTTAAAGTCGGATTCTAAAGCATTGTAAATAGATGACTTTGTTCAAGTTGCGGATTCTTAACGTTTGAAAATAGATGATATCGTTTAAGATCGGATTCCAAACCATTGTAAATAGATGACTTTGTTAAGTTGCGGATTCTTAAGGTTTGAAAATAGATGATATCGTTTAAGGTCGGATTCTACAGCATTGTAAATAGATGACTTTGTTCAAGTGGCGGATTCTTAAGGTTTGAAAATAGATGATATCGTGTAAAGTCGGATTCTACAGCATTGTAAATAGATGACTTTGTTCAAGTGGCCGATACTTTAGGTTTGAAAATAGATGATATCGTTTAAAGTCGGATTCTAAAGCATTGTAAATAGATGACTTTGTTCAAGTCGCGGATTATCAAGGTTTGAAAATAGATGATATCGTTTAAAGTCGGATTCTAAAGCATTGTAAATAGATGACTTTGTTCCAGTTGCGGATTCTTAAGGTTTGAAAATAGATGATATCGTTTAAAGTCGGTTTCTAACGCATTGTAAATAGATGACTTTGTTCAAGTTGCGGATTCTTAAGGTTTGAAAATAGATGATATCGTTTAAGATCGGATTCCAAACAATTGTAAATAGATGACTTTGTTAAGTTGCGGATTCTTTAGGTTTGAAAATAGATGATATCGTTTAAAGTCGGATTCTAAAGCATTGTAAATAGATGACTTTGTTCAAGTTTCCGATTCTTAAGCTTTGAAAATAGATGATATCGTTTAAAGTCAGATTCCAAAGCATTGTAAATAGATGACTTTGTTCAAGTTGCCGATTCTTAAGGTTTTAAAATAGATGATATCGTTTTAAGTCGGATTCTAAAGCATTGTAAATAAATGACTTTGTTCAAGTTGCGGATTCTTAAGGTTTGAAAATAGATGATATCGTTTAAAGTCGGATTCTAAAGCATTGTAAATAGATGACTTTGTTCAAGTTGCCGATTCTTAAGGATTGAAAATAGATGATATCGTTTAAAGTCGGATTCTAAAGCATTGTAAATAGATGACTTTGTTCAAGTTGCCGATACTAAAGGATTGAAAATAGATAATATCGGTTAAAGTCGGATTCTAAAGCATTGTAAATAGATGACTTTGTTCACGTGGCCGATACTTTAGGTTTGAAAATAGATGATATCGTTTATAGTCGGATTCTAAAGCATTGTAAATAGATGACCTTGTTCAAGTTGCGGATGCTTAGTGTTTGAAAATAGATGACATAGTTTAAAGTCGGATTCTAAATCATTGTAAATAGATGACTTTGTTGAAGTTGCGGATTCTTAAGGTTTGAAAATAGATGATATCGTTTTAAGTCGGATTCTAAAGCATTGTAAATAGATGACTTTGTTCAAGTGGCGGACTCTTAAGGTTTGAAAATAGATGATATTGTTTAAAGTACGATTCTAAAGCATTGTAAGTAGATGACTTTATTACAGTTGCGGATTCTTAAGGTTTGAAAATAGATTACATTGTTTAAAGTCGCATTCTAAAGCATTGTAAATAGATGACTTTGTTCAAGTTGCGGATTCTTAAGGTTTGAAAATAGATGATATCGGTAAAAGTCGTATTCTAAAACATTGTAAATAGATGACTTTGTTCAAGTTGCGGATTCTTAAGGTTTGAAAATAGATGATATCCTTTAAAGTCGGATTCTAAAGCATTGTAAATAGATGACTTTGTTCAAGTTCCGGATTCTTAAGGTTTGAAAATGGATGATATCGTTTAAAGTCTAATTCTAAAGCATTGTAAATCTTTGACTTTGTTCAAGTTGCGGATTCTTAAGGTTTGAAAATAGATGATATCGTTTAAAGTCGGATTCTAAAGCATTGTAAATAAATGACTTTGTTCAAGTTGCGGATTCTTTAGGGGGTGAAAATAGATGATATCGTTTTAAGTCGGATTCTAAAGCATTGTAAATAGATGACTTTGTTCAAGTTGCGGATTCTAAAGGTTTGAAAATAGAAGATAATGTTTAAAGTAGGATTCAAAAGCATTGTAAATAGATGACTTTGTTCAAGTTGCCGATTCTTAAGGTTTGTAAATAGATGATATCGTTTAAAGTCGGATTCTAAAGCATTGTAAATAGATGACTTTGTTCAAGTTGCGGATTCTTTAGGTTTGAAAATAGATGATATCGTTTAAAGTCGGATTCCAAAGCATTGTAAATAGATGACTTTGTTTAAGTTGCCGATTGTTAAGGTTTGAAAATAGATGATATCGTTTCAAGTCGGATTCTAAAGCATTGTAAATTAATGACTTGTTCAAGTCGCCGATTCTCAAGCTTTGAAAGTAGATGATATCGTTTAAAGTCGGATTCTAAAGCACTGTAAATAGATGACTGTGTTCAAGTTGCGGATTCTTAAGGTTTGAAAATAGATGATATCGTTTTAGATCGGATTCCAAACCATTGTAAATAGATGACTTTGTTAAGTTGCGGATTCTTAAGGTTTGAAAATAGATGATATCGTTTAAAGTCGGATTCTACAGCATTGTAAATAGATGACTTTCTTCAAGTGGCCGATACTTTAGGTTTGAAAATAGATGATATCGTTTATAGTCGGATTCTAAAGCATTGTAAATAGATGACCTTGTTCACGTTGCGGATGCTTGATGTTTGAAAATAAATGACATAGTTTAAAGTCGGATTCTAAAGCATTGTAAATAGATGACTTTGTTCAAGTTGCGGATTCTTAAGGTTTGAAAATAGATAATATCGTTTAGAGTCGGATTCTAAAGCATTGTAAATAGATGACCTTGTTCAAGTTGCGGATTCTGAATGTTTGAAAATAGATGATATCGTTTTAAGTCGGATTCTAAAGCATTTTAAATAGATGACTTTGTTCAAGTTGCGGATTCTTAAGGTTTGAAAATCGATGATATCGTTTCAAGTCGGATTCTAAAGCATTGTAAATAGATGACTTTGTTCAAGTTTCCTATCTTTAAGCTTTGAAAATAGATGATATCGTTTAAAGTCAGATTCCAAAGCATTGTAAATAGATGACTTTGTTCAAGTTGCCGATTCTTAAGGTTTTAAAATAGATGATATCGTTTTAAGTCGGATTCTAAAGCATTGTAAATAAATGACTTTGTTCAAGTTGCGGATTCTTAAGGTTTGAAAATAGATGATACTGTTTAAAGTCGGATTCTAAAGCATTGTAAATAGATGACTTTGTTCAAGTTGCCGATTCTTAAGGATTGAAAATAGATGATATCGTTTAAAGTCGGATTCTAAAGCATTGTAAATAGATGACTTTGTTCAAGTTGCCGATACTAAAGGATTGAAAATAGATAATATCGGTTAAAGTCGGATTCTAAAGCATTGTAAATAGATGACTTTGTTCACGTGGCCGATACTTTAGGTTTGAAAATAGATGATATCGTTTATAGTCGGATTCTAAAGCATTGTAAATAGATGACCTTGTTCAAGTTGCGGATGCTTAGTGTTTGAAAATAGATGACATAGTTTAAAGTCGGATTCTAAAGCATTGTAAATTAATGACTTTGTTCAAGTTGCGGACTCTGATAGTTTGAAAATAGATGATATCCTTTAAAGTCGGATTCTAAAGCATTGTAAATAGATGACTTTGTTCAAGTTGCGAGTTCTTAAGGTTTGAAAATAGATGATATCGTTTAAAGTCGGATTTTAAAGCATTGTAAATAGATGACTTTGTTCAAGTTGCGGATTCTTAAGGTTTGAAAATAGAAGATAATGTTTAAAGTACGATTCCAAAGCATTGTAAGTAGATTACTTTATTAGAGTTGCGGATTCTTAAGGTATTAAAATAGATGACATTGTTTAAAGTCGCATTCTAAAGCATTGTAAATAGATGACTTTGTTCAAGTTTCGGATTCTTAAGGTTTTAATATAGATGATATCGGTTTAAGTCGGAGTATAAAGCATTGTAAATAGATAACTTTGTTCAAGTTGCGGATTCTTAAGGTTTGAAAATAGATGATATCGTTTAAAGTCGGATTCTAACGCATTGTAAATAGATTACTTTGTTCAAGTTGCGGATTCTTTAGGTTTGAAAATAGATGATATCGTTTAAAGTCGGATTTTAAAGCATTGTAAATAGATGACTTTGTTCAAGTGTGGGATTCTTAAGGTTTGAAAATAGATGATATCGTTTAAAGTTGGATTCTAAAGCATTGTAAATAAATGACTTTGTTCAAGTTGCGGATTCTTAAGGTTTGAAAATAGATGATATCGTTTAAAGTCGGATTCTAAAGCATTGTAAATAGATGACTTTGTTCAAGTTGCGAGTTCTTAAGGTTTAAAACTAGATGATATCGTTTAATGTCGGATACGAAAGCATTGTAAATAGATTACTATGTTCAAGTTCCGTACTCTTAAGGTTAGAAAATAGATGATATCATTTAAAGTCGGATTATAAAGCATTGTAAGTAGATGACTTTGTTCAAGTTGCGGATTCTTTAGGTTTGAAAATAGATGATATCGTTTAAAGTCGGATTCTAAAGCATTGTAAATAGATGACTTTGTTCAAGTTGCCGATTCTTAAGCTTTGAAAATAGATGATATCGTTTAAAGTCGGATTCCAAAGCATTGTAAATAGATGACTTTGTTCAAGTTGCCGATTCTTAAGGTTTGAAAATAGATGATATCGTTTCAAGTCGGATTCTAAAGCATTGTAAATTAATGACTTGTTCAAGTCGCCGATTCTCAAGCTTTGAAAGTAGATGATATCGTTTAAAGTCGGATTCTAAAGCACTGTAAATAGATGACTTTGTTCAAGTTGCCGATTCTTAGAGGTTTGACAATAGATGATATCGTTTCAAGTTCGATTCTAAAGCATTGTAAATAGATGACTTTGTTCAAGTTGCCGATTCTTAAGGATTGAAAATAGATGATATCGTTTAAAGTCGGATTCTAAAGCATTGTAAATCGATGACTTTGTTCAAGTTGCCGATTCTTAAGGATTGAAAATAGATAATATCGGTTAAAGTCGGATTCTAAAGTATTGTAAATAGATGACTTTGTTCAAGTTGCGGACTCTGATGGTTTGAAAATAGATTATATCGTTTAAAGTCGGATTCTAAAGCATTGTAAATAGATGACTTTGTTCAAGTTGCGGATTCTTAAGGTTTGAAAATAGATGATATTGTTTTAAGTCGGATTCTAAAGCATTGTAAATAGAGGACTTTGTTCAAGTTGCGGATTCTTAAGGTTTGAAAATAGATGATATCGTTTAAAGTCGGATTCTAAAGCATTGTAAATAGATGACTGTGTACAAGTTGCGGATTCTTAAGGTTTGAAAATAGATGATATCGTTTAAGATCGGATTCCAAACCATTGTAAATAGATGACTTTGTTAAGTTGCGGATTCTTAAGGTTTGAAAAAAATGATATCGTTTAAAGTCGGATTCTACAGCATTGTAAATAGATGACTTTGTTCAAGTGGCCGATACTTTAGGTTTGAAAATAGATGATATCGTTTATAGTCGGATTCTAAAGCATTGTAAATAGATGACGTTGTTCACGTTGCGGATGCTTGATGTTTGAACATAAATAACATTGTTTAAAGTCGCATTCTAAAGCATTGTAAATAGATTACTTTGTTCAAGTTGCGGATTCTTAAGGTTTGAATATATATGATATCGGTTTAAGTCGGAGTATAAAGCATTGTAAATAGATGACTTTGTTCAAGTTGCGGATT
Organism: Sepiola atlantica; assembly: GCA_963556195.1. Classification (NCBI taxonomy): domain Eukaryota; kingdom Metazoa; phylum Mollusca; class Cephalopoda; order Sepiida; family Sepiolidae; genus Sepiola; species Sepiola atlantica. Next base: position 517,917 of record CAUVYP010000015.1, read on the forward strand.
CTTAAGGTTTGAAAATAGATGATATCGTTTAAAGTCGGATTCTAACGCATTGTAAATAGATGACTTTGTTCAAGTTGCGGATTCTTTAGGTTTGAAAATAGATGATATCGTTTAAAGTCGGATTCTAAAGCATTGTAAATAAATGACTTTGTTCAAGTTGCGGACTCTGATAGTTTGAAAATAGATTATATCCTTTAAAGTCGGATTCTAAGCATTGTAAATAGATGACATTGTTCAAGTTGCGATTTCTTAAGGTTTGAAAATAGATGATATCGTTTCAAGTCGGATTCTAAAGCATTGTAAATAGATGACTTTGTTCAAGTTGCGGATTCTTAAGGTTTGAAAATAGTAGATAATGTTTAAAGTACGATTCTAAAGCATTGTAAGTAGATGACTTTATTACAGTTGCGGATTCTTTAGGTATTCAACTTAATGACATTGTTTAAAGTCGGATTCTAAAGCATTGTTAATAGATGACTTTGTTCAAGTTGCGGATTCTTTAGGTATTAAAAGAGATGACATTGTTTAAACTCGCATTCTATAGCATTGTAAATAGATGACTTTGTTCAAGTTGCGGATTCTTAAGGTTTGAATATAGATGATATCGGTTTAAGTCGGAGTATAAAGCATTGTAAATAGATAACTTTGTTCAAGTTGCGGATTCTTAAGGTTTGAAAATAGATGATATCGTTTAAAGTCGGATTCTAACGCATTGTAAATAGATGACTTTGTTCAAGTTGCGGATTCTTTAGGTTTGAAAATAGATGATATCGTTTAAAGTCGGATTCTAAAGCATTGTAAATAGATGACTTTGTTCAAGTTGCGGATTCTTAAGGTTTGAAAATAGATGATATCGTTTAAAGTCGGATTCTAAAGCATTGTAAATAAATGACTTTGTTCAAGTTGCGGACTCTGATAGTTTGAAAATAGATGATATCCTTTAAAGTCGGATTCTAAAGCATTGTAAATAGATGACTTTGTTCAAGTTGCGAGTTCTTAAGGTTTGAAAATAGATGATATCGTTTAAAGTCGGATTTTAAAGCATTGTAAATAGATGACTTTGTTCAAGTTGCGGATTCTTAAGGTTTGAAAATAGAAGATAATGTTTAAAGTACGATTCCAAAGCATTGTAAGTAGATTACTTTATTAGAGTTGCGGATTCTTAAGGTATTAAAATAGATGACATTGTTTAAAGTCGCATTCTAAAGCATTGTAAATAGATGACTTTGTTCAAGTTTCGGATTCTTAAGGTTTTAATATAGATGATATCGGTTTAAGTCGGAGTATAAAGCATTGTAAATAGATAACTTTGTTCAAGTTGCGGATTCTTAAGGTTTGAAAATAGATGATATCGTTTAAAGTCGGATTCTAACGCATTGTAAATAGATGACTTTGTTCAAGTTGCGGATTCTTTAGGTTTGAAAATAGATGATATCGTTTAAAGTCGGATTTTAAAGCATTGTAAATAGATGACTTTGTTCAAGTGTGGGATTCTTAAGGTTTGAAAATAGATGATATCGTTTAAAGTTGGATTCTAAAGCATTGTAAATAAATGACTTTGTTCAAGTTGCGGATTCTTAAGGTTTGAAAATAGATGATATCGTTTAAAGTCGGATTCTAAAGCATTGTAAATAGATGACTTTGTTCAAGTTGCGAGTTCTTAAGGTTTAAAACTAGATGATATCGTTTAATGTAAGATACGAAAGCATTGTAAATAGATTACTATGTTCAAGTTCCGTACTCTTAAGGTTAGAAAATAGATGATATCATTTAAAGTCGGATTATAAAGCATTGTAAGTAGATGACTTCGTTCAAGTTGCGGATTCTTAAGGTTTTAAATCAGATGATATCGTTGCAAGTGTGATTCTAAAGCATTGTAAATAGATGACTTTGTTCAAGTTGCGGATTCTTATGGTTCGAAAATCGATGATATCGTTGGAAGTCGGATTCTAAAGCATTGTAAATAGATGACTTTGTTCAAGTTGCCGATTCTTAAGCTTTGAAAAAAGATGATATCGTTTCAAGTCGGAGTCCAAAGCATTGTAAATAGATGACTTTGTTCAAGTTGCGGATTCTTAAGGTTTGAAAATAGATGATATCGCTTAAAGTTGGATTCTTAAGCATTGTAAATAGATGACTTGTTCAAGTTGCCGATTCTTAAGCTTTGAAAATAGATGATATGGTTTAAAGTCGGATTCTAAAGCATTGTAAATAGATGACTTTGTTCAAGTTGCGGATTCTTAAGGTTTGAAAATAGATGATATCGTTTAAAGTCGGATTCTAAAGTATTGTAAATAGATGACTTTGTTCAAGTGTCGGATTCTTTAGGTTTGAAAATAGATGATATCGTTTAAAGTCGGATTCTAAAGCATTGTAAATAGATGACTTTGTTCAAGTTGCGGATTCTTAAGGTTTGAAAATAGATGATATCGTTTAAAGTCGGATTCTAAAGCATTGTAAATAGAGGACTTTGTTCAAGTTGCGAGTTCTTAAGGTTTAAAACACGATGATATCGTTTAATGTCGGATACTAAAGCATTGTAAATAGATTACTATGTTCAAGTTACGTATTCTTAAGGTTTGAAAATATATGATATCATTTAAAGTCGGATTATAAAGCATTTGTTCAAGTTGCGGATTCTTAAGGTTTGAAAATAGATGATATCGTTTAAAGTCGGTTTCTACAGCATTGTAAATAGATGACTTTGTTCAAGTGGCCGATACTTTAGGTTTGAAAATAGATGATATCGTTTAAAGTCGGATTCTAAAGCATTGTAAATAGATGACCTTGTTCAAGTTGCGGATTCTTAATGTTTGAAAATAGATGATATCGTTTTAAGTCGGATTCTAAAGCATTGTAAATAGATGACTTTGTTCAAGTTGCGGATTCTTAAGGTTTGAAAATAGATGATATCGTTTCAAGTCGGATTCTAAAGCATTGTCAATAGATGACTTTGTTCAAGTTTCCGATTCTTAAGCTTTTAAAATAGATGATATCGTTTAAAGTCAGATTCCAAAGCATTGTAAATTGATGACTTTGTTCAAGTTGCCGATTCTTAAGGTGTTAAAATAGATGATATCGTTTCAAGTCGGATTCTAAAGCATTTTAAATAGATGACTTTGTTCAAGTTGCTGATTCTTAAGGTTTGAAAATCGATGATATCGTTTAAAGTCGGATTCTAAAGCACTGTAAATAGATGACTTTGTTCACGTTGCGGACTCTGATAGTTTGAAAATTGATTATATCGTTTAAAGTCGGATTCTAAAGCATTGTTAATAGATGACTTTGTTCAAGTTGCGGATTCTTAAGGTTTGAAAATAGATGATATCGTTTCAAGTCGGATTCTAAAGCATTGTCAATAGATGACTTTGTTCAAGTTTCCGATTCTTAAGGTTTGAAAATAGATGATATCGTTTTAAGTTCGATTCTAAAGCATTGTAAATATATGACTTTGTTCAAGTTGCCGATTCTTAAGGATTGAAAGTAGATGATATCGTTTACAGTCGGATTCTAAAGCATTGTAAATAGATGACTTTGTTCAAGTTGCTGATACTTAAGGATTTAAAATAGATGATATCGGTTAAAGTCGGATTCTAAAGCATTGTAAATAGATGACTTTGTTCACGTTGCGGACTCTGATAGTTTGAAAATTGATTATATCGTTTAAAGTCGGATTCTAAAGCATTGTTAATAGATGACTTTGTTCAAGTTGCGGATTCTTAAGGTTTGAAAATAGATGATATTGTTTCAAGTCGGATTCTAAAGCATTGTAAATAGATGACTTTGTTCAAGTTGCGGATTCGTAAGGTTTGAAAATAGATGATATCGTTTAAAGTCGGATTCTAAGCCTTGTAAATAGATGACTGTGTTCAAGTTGCGGATTCTTAAGGTTTGAAAATAGATGATATCGTTTAAGATCGTATTAGAAACCATTGTAAATAGATGACTTTGTTCAACTTGCGGATTCTTAAGGTTTGAACATAGATGATATCGTTTTAAGTCGGATTCTAAAGCATTGTAAATAGATGACTTTGTTCAAGTTGCGGATTCTTAAGGTTTGAAAATAGATGATATCGTTTAAAGTCGGATTCTAAAGCATTGTAAATAGATGACTTTGTTCAAGTGGCGGACTCTTAAGGTTTGAAAATAGATGATATTGTTTAAAGTACGATTCTAAAGCATTGTAAGTAGATGACTTTATTACAGTTGCGGATTCTTAAGGTTTGAAAATAGATGACCTTGTTTAAAGTCGCATTCTAAAGCATTGTAAATAGATGACTTTGTTCAAGTTGCGGATTCTACAGGTTTGAAAATAGATGATATCGGTAAAAGTCGGATTCTAAAGCATTGTAAATAGATGAGTTTGTTCAAGTTGCGGATTCTTAAGGTTTGAAAATAGATGATATCTTTTAAAGTCGGATTCTAAAGCATTGTAAATAGATGACTTTGTTCAAGTTGCGGATTCTTAAGGTTTGAAAATAGATGATATCGTTTAAAGTCGGATTCTAAAGCATTGTAAATAGATGACTTTGTTCAAGTTGCGGATTCTTAAGATTTGAAAATAGATTATATCGTTTAAAGTCGGATTCTAAAGCATTGTTAATAGATGACTTTGTTCAAGTTGCGGATTCTTAAGGGGGTGAAAATAGATGATATCGTTTAAAGTCGGATTCTAAAGCATTGTAAATAGATGACTTTGTTCAAGTTGCGGATTCTTACGGTTTGAAAATAGAAGATAATGTTTAAAGTAGGATTCAAAACCATTGTAAATAGATGACTTCGTTCAAGTTGCGGATTCTTAAGGTTTTAAATCAGATGATATCGTTGCAAGTGTGATTCTAAGGCATTTTAAATAGATGACTTTGTTCAAGTTGCGGATTCTTAAGGTTTGAAAATCGATGATATCGTTTGAAGTCGGATTCTAAAGCATTGTAAATAGATGACTTTGTTCAAGTTTCGGATTCTTAAGGTTTGAAAATAGATGACATTGTTTAAAGTCGCATTCTAAAGCATTGTAAATAGATGACATTGTTCAAGTTGCGGTTTCTTTAGGTTTGAAAATAGATGATATCGGTTTAAGTCGGATTCTAAAGCATTGTAAATAGATGACTTTGTTAAAGTTGCGGATTCTTAAGGTTTGAAAATAGATGATATCGTTTAAAGTTGGATTCTACAGCATTGTAAATAGATGACTTTGTTCAAGTGGCCGATACTTTAGGTTTGAACATAGATGATATCGTTTAAAGTCGGATTCTAAAGCATTGTAAATAGATGACTTTGTTCAAGTCGCGGATTATTAAGGTTTGAAAATAGATGATATCGTTTAAAGTCGGATTCTAAAGCATTGTAAATAGATGACTTTGTTCCAGTTGCGGATTCTTAAGGTTTGAAAATAGATGATATCGTTTAAAGTCGGTTTCTAACGCATTGTAAATAGATGACTTTGTTCAAGTTGCGGATTCTTAAGGTTTGAAAATAGATGATATCGTTTAAGATCGGATTCCAAACAATTGTAAATAGATGACTTTGTAAAGTTGCGGATTCTTAAGGTTTGAAAATAGATGATATCGTTTAAAGTCGGATTCTAAAGCATTGTAAATAGATGACTTTGTTCAAGTTGCGGATTCTTAAGGTTTGAAAATAGATGATATCGTTTAAAGTCGGATTCCAAAGCATTGTAAATAGATGACTTTGTTCAAGTTGCGGATTCTTAAGGTTTGAATATAGATGATATCGGTTTAAGTCGAAGTATAAAGCATTGTAAATAGATGACTTTGTTCAAGTTGCGAGTTCTTAAGGTTTGAAAATAGATGATATCGTTTAATGTCGGATACTAAAGCATTGTAAATAGATTACTATGTTCAAGTTCCGTATTCTTAAGATTTGAAAATAGATGATATCATTTAAAGTCGGATTATAAAGCATTGTAAATAGATGACTTTGTTCAAGTGGCGGACTCTTAAGGTTTGAAAATAGATGATATTGTTTAAAGTACGATTCTAAAGCATTGTAAGTAGATGACTTTATTACAGTTGCGGATTCTTAAGGTTTGAAAATAGATGACCTTGTTTAAAGTCGCATTCTAAAGCATTGTAAATAGATGACTTTGTTCAAGTTGCGGATTCTACAGGTTTGAAAATAGATGATATCGGTAAAAGTCGGATTCTAAAGCATTGTAAATAGATGAGTTTGTTCAAGTTGCGGATTCTAAAGGTTTGAAAATAGATGATATCTTTTAAAGTCGGATTCTAAAGCATTGTTAATAGATGACTTTGTTCAAGTTGCGGATTCTTAAGGTTTGAAAATAGATGATATTGTTTCAAGTCGGATTCTAAAGCATTGTAAATAGATGACTTTGTTCAAGTTGCGGATTCGTAAGGTTTGAAAATAGATGATATCGTTTAAAGTCGGATTCTAAGCCTTGTAAATAGATGACTGTGTTCAAGTTGCGGATTCTTAAGGTTTGAAAATAGATGATATCGTTTAAGATCGTATTTGAAACCATTGTAAATAGATGACTTTGTTCAACTTGCGGATTCTTAAGGTTTGAACATAGATGATATCGTTTTAAGTCGGATTCTAAAGCATTGTAAATAGATGACTTTGTTCAAGTTGCGGATTCCTAAGGTTTGAAAATAGATGATATCGTTTAAAGTCGGATTCTAAAGCATTGTAAATAGATGACTTTGTTCAAGTGGCGGACTCTTAAGGTTTGAAAATAGATGATATTGTTTAAAGTACGATTCTAAAGCATTGTAAGTAGATGACTTTATTACAGTTGCGGATTCTTAAGGTTTGAAAATAGATGACCTTGTTTAAAGTCGCATTCTAAAGCATTGTAAATAGATGACTTTGTTCAAGTTGCGGATTCTACAGGTTTGAAAATAGATGATATCGGTAAAAGTCGGATTCTAAAGCATTGTAAATAGATGAGTTTGTTCAAGTTGCGGATTCTTAAGGTTTGAAAATAGATGATATCTTTTAAAGTCGGATTCTAAAGCATTGTAAATAGATGACTTTGTTCAAGTTGCGGATTCTTAAGGTTTGAAAATAGATGATATCGTTTAAAGTCGGATTCTAAAGCATTGTAAATAGATGACTTTGTTCAAGTTGCGGATTCTTAAGATTTGAAAATAGATTATATCGTTTAAAGTCGGATTCTAAAGCATTGTTAATAGATAACTTTGTTCAAGTTGCGGATTCTTAAGGGGGTGAAAATAGATGATATCGTTTAAAGTCGGATTCTAAAGCATTGTAAATAGATGACTTTGTTCAAGTTGCTGATTCTTACGGTTTGAAAATAGAAGATAATGTTTAAAGTAGGATTCAAAACCATTGTAAATAGATGACTTCGTTCAAGTTGCGGATTCTGAAAGTTTTAAATCAGATGATATCGTTGCAAGTGTGATTCTAAGGCATTGTAAATAGATGACTTTGTTCAAGTTGCGGATTCTTAAGGTTTGAAAATCGATGATATCGTTTGAAGTCGGATTCTAAAGCATTGTAAATAGATGACTTTGTTCAAGTTTCGGATTCTTAAGGTTTGAAAATAGATGACATTGTTTAAAGTCGCATTCTAAAGCATTGTAAATAGATGACATTGTTCAAGTTGCGGTTTCTTAAGGTTTGAAAATAGATGATATCGGTTTAAGTCGGATTCTAAAGCATTGTAAATAGATGACTTTGTTAAAGTTGCGGATTCTTAAGGTTTGAAAATAGATGATATCGTTTAAAGTTGGATTCTACAGCATTGTAAATAGATGACTTTGTTCAAGTGGCCGATACTTTAGGTTTGAACATAGATGATATCGTTTAAAGTCGGATTCTAAAGCATTGTAAATAGATGACTTTGTTCAAGTCGCGGATTATTAAGGTTTGAAAATAGATGATATCGTTTAAAGTCGGATTCTAAAGCATTGTAAATAGATGACTTTGTTCCAGTTGCGGATTCTTAAGGTTTGAAAATAGATGATATCGTTTAAAGTCGGTTTCTAACGCATTGTAAATAGATGACTTTGTTCAAGTTGCGGATTCTTAAGGTTTGAAAATAGATGATATCGTTTAAGATCGGATTCCAAACAATTGTAAATAGATGACTTTGTAAAGTTGCGGATTCTTGAGGTTTGAAAATAGATGATATCGTTTAAAGTCGGATTCTAAAGCATTGTAAATAGATGACTTTGTTCAAGTTGCGGATTCTTAAGGTTTGAAAATAGATGATATCGTTTAAAGTCGGATTCCAAAGCATTGTAAATAGATGACTTTGTTCAAGTTGCGGATTCTTAAGGTTTGAATATAGATGATATCGGTTTAAGTCGAAGTATAAAGCATTGTAAATAGATGACTTTGTTCAAGTTGCGAGTTCTTAAGGTTTGAAAATAGATGATATCGTTTAATGTCGGATACTAAAGCATTGTAAATAGATTACTATGTTCAAGTTCCGTATTCTTAAGATTTGAAAATAGATGATATCATTTAAAGTCGGATTATAAAGCATTGTAAATAGATGACTTTGTTCAAGTGGCGGACTCTTAAAGTTTGAAAATAGATGATATTGTTTAAAGTACGATTCTAAAGCATTGTAAGTAGATGACTTTATTACAGTTGCGGATTCTTAAGGTTTGAAAATAGATGACCTTGTTTAAAGTCGCATTCTAAAGCATTGTAAATAGATGACTTTGTTCAAGTTGCGGATTCTACAGGTTTGAAAATAGATGATATCAGTAAAAGTCGGATTCTAAAGCATTGTAAATAGATGAGTTTGTTCAAGTTGCGGATTCTTAAGGTTTGAAAATAGATGATATCTTTTAAAGTCGGATTCTAAAGCATTGTAAATAGATGACTTTGTTCAAGTTGCGGATTCTTAAGGTTTGAAAATAGATGATATCGTTTAAAGTCGGATTCTAAAGCATTGTAAATAGATGACTTTGTTCAAGTTGCGGATTCTTAAGATTTTAAAATAGATTATACTGTTTAAAGTCGGATTCTAAAGCATTGTTAATAGATGACTTTGTTCAAGTTGCGGATTCTTAAGGGGGTGAAAATAGATGATATCGTTTAAAATCGGATTCTAAAGCATTGTAAATAGATGACTTTGTTCAAGTTGCGGATTCTTACGGTTTGAAAATAGAAGATAATGTTTAAAGTAGGATTCAAAACCATTGTAAATAGATGACTTCGTTCAAGTTGCGGATTCTTAAGGTTTTAAATCAGATGATATCGTTGCAAGTGTGATTCTAAGGCATTGTAAATAGATGACTTTGTTCAAGTTGCGGATTCTTAAGGTTTGAAAATCGATGATATCGTTTGAAGTCGGATTCTAAAGCATTGTAAATAGATGACTTTGTTCAAGTTTCGGATTCTTAAGGTTTGAAAATAGATGACATTGTTTAAAGTCGCATTCTAAAGCATTGTAAATAGATGACTTTGTTCAAGTTGCGGTTTCTTAAGGTTTGAAAATAGATGATATCGGTTTAAGTCGGATTCTAAAGCATTGTAAATAGATGACTTTGTTAAAGTTGCGGATTCTTAAGGTTTGAAAATAGATGATATCGTTTAAAGTTGGATTCTACAGCATTGTAAATAGATGACTTTGTTCAAGTGGCCGATACTTTAGGTTTGAACATAGATGATATCGTTTAAAGTCGGATTCTAAAGCATTGTAAATAGATGACTTTGTTCAAGTCGCGGATTATTAAGGTTTGAAAATAGATGATATCGTTTAAAGTCGGATTCTAAAGCATTGTAAATAGATGACTTTGTTCCAGTTGCGGATTCTTAAGGTTTGAAAATAGATGATATCGTTTAAAGTCGGTTTCTAACGCATTGTAAATAGATGACTTTGTTCAAGTTGCGGATTCTTAAGGTTTGAAAATATATGATATCGTTTAAGATCGGATTCCAAACAATTGTAAATAGATGACTTTGTAAAGTTGCGGATTCTTAAGGTTTGAAAATAGATGATATCGTTTAAAGTCGGATTCTAAAGCATTGTAAATAGATGACTTTGTTCAAGTTGCGGATTCTTAAGGTTTTAAAATAGATGATATCGTTTAAAGTCGGATTCCAAAGCATTGTAAATAGATGACTTTGTTCAAGTTGCAGATTCTTAAGGTTTGAATATAGATGATATCGGTTTAAGTCGAAGTATAATGCATTGTAAATAGATGACTTTGTTCAAGTTGCGAGTTCTTAAGGTTTGAAAATAGATGATATCGTTTAATGTCGGATACTAAAGCATTGTAAATAGATTACTATGTTCAAGTTCCGTATTCTTAAGATTTGAAAATAGATGATATCATTTAAAGTCGGATTATAAAGCATTGTAAATAGATGACTTTGTTCAAGTTGCGGATTCTTTAGGTTTGAAAATAGATGATATCGTTTAAAGTCGGATTCCAAAGCATTGTAAATAGATGACTTTGTTTAAGTTGCCGATTCTTAAGGTTTGAAAATAGATGATATCGTTTCAAGTCGGATTCTAAAGCATTGTAAATTAATGACTTGTTCAAGTCGCCGATTCTCAAGCTTTGAAAGTAGATGATATCGTTTAAAGTCGGATTCTAAAGCACCGTAAATAGATGACTGTGTTCAAGTTGCGGATTCTTAAGGTTTGAAAATAGATGATATCGTTTTAGATCGGATTCCAAACCATTGTAAATAGATGACTTTGTTAAGTTGCGGATTCTTAAGATTTGAAAATAGATGATATCGTTTAAAGTCGGATTCTACAGCATTGTAAATAGATGACTTTCTTCAAGTGGCCGATACTTTAGGTTTGAAAATAGATGATATCGTTTATAGTCGGATTCTAAAGCATTGTAAATAGATGACCTTGTTCAAGTTGCGGATTCTGAATGTTTGAAAATAGATGATATCGTTTTAAGTCGGATTCTAAAGCATTTTAAATAGATGACTTTGTTCAAGTTGCGGATTCTTAAGGTTTGAAAATCGATGATATCGTTTCAAGTCGGATTCTAAAGCATTGTAAATAGATGACTTTGTTAAAGTTTCCGATTCTTAAGCTTTGAAAATAGATGATATCGTTTAAAGTCAGATTCCAAAGCATTGTAAATAGATGACTTTGTTCAAGTTGCCGATTCTTAAGGTTTTAAAATAGATGATATCGTTTTAAGTCGGATTCTAAAGCATTGTAAATAAATGACTTTGTTCAAGTTGCGGATTCTTAAGGTTTGAAAATAGATGATATCGTTTAAAGTCGGATTCTAAAGCATTGTAAATAGATGACTTTGTTCAAGTTGCCGATTCTTAAGGATTGAAAATAGATGATATCGTTTAAAGTCGGATTCTAAAGCATTGTAAATAGATGACTTTGTTCAAGTTGCCGATACTAAAGGATTGAAAATAGATAATATCGGTTAAAGTCGGATTCTAAAGCATTGTAAATAGATGACTTTGTTCACGTGGCCGATACTTTAGGTTTGAAAATAGATGATATCGTTTATAGTCGGATTCTAAAGCATTGTAAATTGATGACCTTGTTCAAGTTGCGGATGCTTAGTGTTTGAAAATAGATGACATAGTTTAAAGTCGGATTCTAAATCATTGTAAATAGATGACTTTGTTGAAGTTGCGGATTCTTAAGGTTTGAAAATAGATGATATCGTTTTAAGTCGGATTCTAAAGCATTGTAAATAGATGACTTTGTTCAAGTGGCGGACTCTTAAGGTTTGAAAATAGATGATATTGATTAAAGTACGATTCTAAAGCATTGTAAGTAGATGACTTTATTACAGTTGCGGATTCTTAAGGTTTGAAAATAGATTACATTGTTTAAAGTCGCATTCTAAAGCATTGTAAATAGATGACTTTGTTCAAGTTGCGGATTCTTAAGGTTTGAAAATAGATGATATCGGTAAAAGTCGTATTCTAAAACATTGTAAATAGATGACTTTGTTCAAGTTGCGGATTCTTAAGGTTTGAAAATAGATGATATCCTTTAAAGTCGGATTCTAAAGCATTGTAAATAGATGACTTTGTTCAAGTTCCGGATTCTTAAGGTTTGAAAATGGATGATATCGTTTAAAGTCTAATTCTAAAGCATTGTAAATCTTTGACTTTGTT